>JBAMHW010000024.1:3217601-3232017 GCA_037177495.1 Rhadinocentrus ornatus | reverse complement strand
TATATGTATATGTATATATATATATATATATATATGTATATATGTATATATATATATGTATATGTATATATATATATATATAAATGTACGTACGTATATATACATATATATATATATATGTACGTACGTATATATACATATATATATATATATGTACGTACGTATATATACACATATATACGTATATACATATACGTACGTATATATACACATATATGCGTATATACATATATATATACACGTATATATATATATATATAGACCCCTCGAAGATTTCTAAGTGGGAGAACTTGCAAAATAGCATGGTGTTCAAATACTTATTTTTCTCACTGTATGTATGTATATATATGTATATAGTGAAGCTGTTTCTGAGTATTCACTCTGCCCAGATGTGCAGGTATAAGCCTGATTTGGTTAAGGATTCAAGCAGCAACCCAAACAGTGGCAGACACCAGAGGACACAAACAGAAGTCCTGTGTTCAGTGTAACATTAGCTGTGTGGTTTTAGCATAACAGCTGATTGTTTGCTGTGTATCGTAGTATAAGGAGGGAGGGAAAGACACCCAGATAACTGCAGGAATATGACCTGCCGAGCCACAAGGGCACGATGTTAAACGTGTTGTGATTGTGTGTTTGCTCTCCTCCCCAGAGGGAGGCTGACCAACACAGACACTAGTATCAGCCCTGGCTCGGAGCCCATTGAACTGTCAGCGTCACATGCTGCCAAGGGCTAAGAGGAGACGGGGGACAGGAGCAGTACGTGGGAGATCAGGGATAACGAGCAGAGACGAAAGTAGACTGCAGTCTGACTGAGTCTGCCTCCATTAGTGATGCTGGAAGGAGCTGTGGAGGCACTGAACTGAACTATTCTCGGGATTTCAGATGGTAAAGTGAGGATAGTTCAGATTTTTTAGCTAACATATGAAACTCTGAGGAACGAGCTGGAGATATAAGGAAGTTCTGCGTACATGGTGACATTCCTGAATATTTATTTGGGGTTGACAGATGAAAGACTTTTAATCATGCCAGACACAGGATTAGCTTCTTATGTCAGGGCACATGGTTTCCTCTGGATTTGTGTAGCGTATACCTAGTTTCTAGAAATTGTGTTGGAAGTCTCATTAGGACGGCAGCTGCATGCTTTGATAGACAGGCAGAGGTATGCACTGCAACACAAACACAGACTAACTCACTGCTTTAAACAGCCTTCTCAGCCGAGTGGATTTCCCTCTTGGTTTAGATTTCCTTAAAGCACATCGGTCTTCTTAATTGCATGGCTCACTTTATTCCCAGTACTGCCTGATTGTGTCCATTATGGTTAAAGAGTGTGCAAATCCTGCTGGCACACCATATGCAGTTGAACAGGATGCTGGTAATATGATATGGTCACTGTATATGGTTTGCTTTTGAACTACGGTAGCTAATCAAAGAAGTGCTGATAACAAAACCACAAAGTCCTCGCAGAACCCAAATTTAGGGTTGAACTTTCTGGTTTTCGATGCAAATGCTATTCGACTCCCTGAGGAGACGGTTGAAGCTTCATGACCTTTTCAAGTCTATAGCAGCCTTAAAACACTCTGCTACAGTTGCCACAGAAGTTTCCAGATGCCACACACTCAGAAATAAGAGTACCTAACTGTACCTTTAGGGGTATAAAGACGTTTCTTGTAGAACTGTAATTTTTAAACTTCTAACGACCAAAATTGTACCGTCTTAGATAAGGTATGTCCAGCTCTGGTCCTCGAGGTCTGCAGTCCCTCAGGTTTTAGAAGTTTTAAGTATACAAGACACATCTTGTATACACATTAGTATTTGGGGAAATAAATGTACCTTTTAGTCCCTCAAAGGTGCGCACACTAAAACTCTCTGCAAACTACATTAGTTGAGTTGGGCCTTTAATAAGACAGAAACTGCTTTTGTAAAGCAACTCTGCTATATATGATAGGTGAGTGGTTTATTTTTAAAGTAATCAACAGTCTTTTCTTTGTGTTTAGGATGAAAAGTCCCCAAGTAGCGTTATTACTTGTTTGGCTTCACACTGTCAGATGCTAATATTTTGAGACATACAACACACTGTGGTCTGTCTTCATTTCCCACCATTGACCATTACCTGGTCATGCCTAGGGAAATTTTCTTCCTTTTCTTTTTTTGGTAGTTGAAATATCTGTTCTCCATTGTTACTTTCACAAACGTGTCCATTATTTGCTTGCAATGTTTTATTTAGCCTTGCTGAGCCCCCCCTGTTATGGCCCCGGGGCACCCCCCCTGGGGGCCCGCTCCGCAGTTTGGGAACCACTGCACTAAATTATCTGCTTCACAGCTCTGGTACAATATTTCTTATTTGACTTTATATTATTTATTTAAAAGATTTTTTTCTATTTTCGAAGAACGGTTTGTTGCATTTTCTTTATGAACTGTACCTTCAGTTTAAAGTTATTTTATGTCTCATATACCTGAATATCTAACAGGATTTTCAGTGAGATTAAAAAAGCAGCTATCTTACCTGTATGAAGTTAAGTACTATACACCATTTGCTAAATTCTGCCGTCCAGTTGATCTGTGTTCTTTGCTATAAAGTGTCTGAAAGGAAAGCCTGCAGATGTTTTGTCTAACTTAAAACGACCCTTTTTGTTCATTTCATATCAGTTATCTCAGTAATTTAGCTTTGTCATTGATATTTATACAAGAAGTTCCTTATGTTCTGTTTATTTAATAAATGAATCGTTCTAGTCAGATTTGAAAGACTCAGGGTTGCCCTAGTTGCTGCTCAGATGTTTTGTATTGCATGTATTAATACTGAAGAAATTCTTTTTGAAATGAGATTCCTGCATGTTGAGAGGGCTGACAATCAAATGAAATGATTAGATGCACAAAAATAGCACCGTTATGGGACCACTGAGCCGCACGGATCTCGCATTTGTGATCAAACCTCACAAATTTTTAATGTACATTTCTGACGTTGCATGGCTCAAAGCTGAGCCCGTCCAGCTGGCTGCTTCCCAGAACCCAGTTTGAGACACTGATTAGTGGCCATTAATAGATCTCGATCCCTGACTCATCCTGTCCCACTGTTCACTCAGTGACACCAATTACTCACCTTCACAACGTCTGCTGGGCTCAGACCAGCCAAAAATATCACTTTCTAATTACCAGGACTTCCTCTCTGAGTTAGAAATCTGGCATCAGACCAGGTTTTGTCATATAATTGGGTGAGAAGTGTGAAAAGGGTAAGTTTGAGGGTTGTAGGTGCAGCATCCTGGAGGTGTGTCTAGAAAAAAACAGCATGTGTTTGCCGACAGTTTCTCAAGGACTGAATTCAATCAAACATCAGCGATGAAAGGTGTCTGCTTGATAACCTCCGTCTCAAACCTGCCTCACTCGCCCTTCTTTCATCTGACACCCTAATCATGCAGCCTCTCATCTTAGATTAATGGCACCAGGGATGGTCCACATCCTGAGTGTTGGGAAATTGATGCACTGAGTGTCCCAGAGCTTGATTCTTGGACCAGGATGACCTGAAATATTTTTCTATAAGTAGCAGACGGAGCTCAGATTCAATGATCATGCAGAGACCCTCCTAGATTATAATTCTCTTTGAAGACGGATCATCAAATTTAAGATCTGCCATGAGTAATCTTGGGAAATCAGCCCAATAGTTTGCTCTCAGTATACCAAACAAACTGAATGGCTCTGATTCAAAAGTAGAGTTGTCAGATGCATGGGGCTAATGTTGAAACAGTAATAAATGTCAATGTTTGCTGACCGTGTAGCTGCATCAGTGGTGGATAAATGTCACACAGAAGCATTGTGATTATTTGAGCTATAAATATACCTGACCTTATTAAAGTCCTTTATCCTCATTTCATTGGGGTAAGTATTAATCAACTTGTATGAGCATCTCTCTGTTCGCTTTCTAACATGCTTTAAGAACATACAGTGATTGATGTGGTGACTGTGCAGGATGAATTGCGTTTAGCATGGCTGCTGCTGGTGGTCCAGTCATGAGAAGGCTCTGATGTGCACCATGTGTGTTTGCACAAGAGAGCACAGTGCTTGGTGCTGTTTTGGCAGCTGATAAAACATGTTGACCCCCTGTAATGTGAAAAAAGACAGAAAATATACTTTTACAAGTCAATTCAGAGCATTTAAGAGGCAGTGTTGTTGATGCAAGACCTTTGCATTTTTTTTATGAATGCTGAATTGTGAATTGTAGCTCCAGCAGGGGGCGCCTTCTGTGTTTGGATAATGTATTTTTGTTTAAAAATGTGGGAAACAAGTTTAATTTCTTAATCACGTCGTTAAATAGCTAATACCAGCAGTCGCATCTTCTTTACAAACATTTAACCTTTTACATTCATACAGTTGTAAAAAAGTATACGATCTTTCAACATTAAGGTTTTACACAGCAGGACTTAAAATGTCATTTGGTCCTTACGTTTTACTCAAAAATACTGTAAAATAAAGAGGCGTTTATGGTCCACTTAACGACTGCAAGTCATCACCCCTCCACCACCATGCTTGATAGTTGTTATGGGGTGTGTCCTGCTCATATCCTGTTTGTTTTAGCCAAAAATGCTGCTGTGCATCATGACCGAACATGTCCACTCTGGTCTCGTCTGTCCGAAGGACATTGGAGCCTTTCACCACAATCATCTTATATATCTTCTTAAATTTGTTCTTAAGTTGTACTTGAGACGTTTTCTACAAAGTTTTCTGTTTTCCTCTTAGATTGGTGAATGCCAATCTCTTGGAAGTTGAAAGGATGAACCAGCTGCCCCTACTTTGCATCGGTAAATGCGCCCCCAAAAAGGTCAAGACTTATGGGCTGTGTGCAAACAGACACAGAGCAGGAAAAAAAGAAAATAATTATTTGAACTGAAACCTGATTTTCCTTTTCAAAGTGATAATTTTGTGATAAATGACAGTGAGATTCACATAATTTTTTAGATTAGATTTATGTAAAAACATGGGTGATTAATTATTCCTGAAGTTGGACAGCAGCCAAGAGTCTTGTCCTGTGCAGACAAACATCTTCATGGTGTCATAGCTGAAGGTAAAAAGGGTACACCATAAAATGAAAGTATATGACCTACTGTACCTTTTCACTGTAGAATAATGGACTTAAAAAGTTTGTAAATGAGCTTATAACCCATCCCAGATTGATGGGCAGTAGCAGTTACTTTTCTGATGTCTCTCCTCCTTGGCATTGGGTTAACACACACCTGAATGCCCAGACAAATGTTTTCACAGAGCTTTTAAATTGACTGATAATCTAATAATCAAATTTGATTGAGCAACTAGTTAACGTGTTAATTGCTATGAAAGTCTAGCATCGAGGATGGACTAGCTGCCTCCAGATGTTTTATTTAACATTAACTGGTTTTGTTGTGAAAAACATAAAGTAGAGATTTATTTTCTTTTTCTATTTGTTTTAATGGTCCAGTTTAGATCAAGATTAACTATGATGCAGCATGTTTTTATTGTTAGATATGAGATGGATTCACACACTGCTGTTAGATCTACTCTAGGTTCTCTGAACCACAAGTGACCTGTGTTTTCTACAGCTTTCAAGTGTTTGGACACTATGAACAACAAAAGAGCAAGAAAAGGTTTAAACCATCAGCATTTAGAAGTATCAAAAACTAGAAAGTCCAGCAGCGGTTTTGTTCCAGGCATCAGGGATCACTGAGTCATGGAGTCCCATCAGAGCCAGAAGAGCTCAGGAGAACATTCAAGCCTGTTCTACAACTGCTCTGATGCTTCATTAACTCCTGTGATTCACTGTGCACAGTTAGGTCAGAGATTTATTATTACGCTGTGGGTGTTTTCTTGGCAGAACTATTTAAAATCTACATCTAGATAATAAAAAAAACTGGCTCAAACACTCACACTCACATATATCCAGTATAATAATTTAATTTGATGGTGAGACTTCTGAACTTCATGTAAAACATCATGACTGACTGCAGCTGGCAGCTTGTCTGAACTAACATAATTTATTTGACAGCAGGTAATATAAAGTCAAACACACAGCAATGTGAAAGTTCAAGGAATTCTTTGTAGATTTCACAAAGAGTTCTTTTTTTCTTTTTACAAAAGACGTTTTTTATATAATTTTACAATAATTCTATGTCAGAAAAATGACAGATCCTTATAAAATCCTAGTTTTGCCACAGTGTTTATATAGATAATTCATGTATTTAAACTTCTGGATGGATCTGTGCAATGTTTACCGATAAGAAAATTTTGATTACTTAATTAGAACTATATTGAAGTAAAGTACAGTAACACCTGATGACTTTTTTTTTACCTTTTACCTGATAAAAAAAAAGAAAGGGGAGATGTTGACGGGTGTAAATCAGATGCTTATGTGGAAAAAAGAGCAAAAAGATGATGAAATGAAAAATACTTTATTGGGAAATTGCAAAGATGATCAATATTTCTCAGCTGAGAAGACATTATGCTGGCATGGAGTAGGAGGCTTCATGTTTAGGATAAACATCCACACACAGAGGACTGGCCCTGGCAGCCATTTAAGGATTTGCTTTTTAAATCATAATAAGTTTGGATAAAATGAGCTTTTATTGGCAAATAGGAAAAAAAAAGCAGTCATTAAAATTCATCAGCTAAGAGATCAGCGACCGTCTGATTTGTGCAGATGCACAAACAATAATTACAGCTACATTCCTGCAAACCCTGGAGGTTTGAAACAATTCTGAATCCAATCCGTAAATGTATTAAATAAGAAACACATAAAAAGATAAATATAATTGGATTCTGTTATTGAATGCAGGTTTGAATTCTTAATAAATTCATAATTTTAAATTGACTTTAACCTTCCACGTCCATTTTCAGCCACTTAACCAGTTTAAAGTCTTGCTAATGTAATGACTCCTTCAGGAATTATTGTCATAAAGCACTGCAGAGAAATACTGAACGTATAAAATTATCTAATAAGTAAAAATCTATTTAAATAATAAGTCTTATTGTTTTGAAAAACTAAAATGCAGCCAATTTTTGATTTCAAGCTCTGGAAAAAAATGTTTAGTGTAGTGGTGAACTGAATGTTTGACATGGTGATTGAACAGAACCTCTGAAAACCAAACCCTGCATACAGGTGCTCGTCATACAATTAGAATATCATTTAAAAGTTGAGTTATTTCAGTAATTCCATTCAAAAAGTAAAACTTTTGAAATGTAGACATTCATTCCTTATAGACTGGCATATTTCAAACGTTTATTTCTTTTAATTTAGATTATTATAACTGACACCTAATGAAAATCCAAAATCCCAAATCCCAGAAAATTAGAATATTAAGGCCGATACAAAAAAGGATTTCTAGATATGTTGGCCAACTGAAAAGTATGAGCATGTACAGCACTCGATACTACCAGAATTACTGCAGCAATGCGGTAATGGAGTTGATCTGTCTGAGGCACTGCTCAGGTGCTATGAGAGCCCAGGTTGCTCTGATAGTGGCCTTCATCTGTTCTGCATTGTTAGGTCTGGCGTATCACATCTTCTTCTTCACAATAGACCCATAGATTTCTATGGAGTTAAGGTCAGGCGAGTTTGCTGGCCAGTTTAGGAAGATGGATACCATGGTCCTTAAACCAGGTCCTCGTAGCTTTGGCACTGTGTGCAGGTGCCAAGTCCTGTTGGAAAAGTTAAATCTGCTTCTCCTTAAAGTATGTTAGTGGCAGGAAGCATGAAGTGCTCTTAAACTTCCTGGTAGACGGCTGCATTGACCGTGGACCTAAGAAAACACAGTGGACCAACACCACCAAATGAAATGGCACCAAAACCATCACTGACTGGAAACTTTACACTCCACCTCAAGCAACGTGGATTCTGTGCCTCTCCTCTCTTCCTCCAGACTCTGGGAACTTGATTTCCTAAGGACCTGCAACATTTCCTTTCATCAGAGAACATAACGTTAGACCACTCGGCAGCAGTCCAGTCCTTCTTGTCTTTAGCCCAGGCGAGACGCTTCTGACACCGTCTCTTGTTCCAGAGTGGCTTGACACAAGGAAAGCGACAGCTTGAATCTCCCCCACATTTTTGAATGAGTTTGGTTTCACAATCCTCTCCTGGGTGCGGTTATACCTATTGCCACTTTTTTTCTACCACATCTTTTCCTTCCTTTGGCCTCACTATTAATGTGCTCGGACACAGAGCTCTCTGAACAGCCAGCCTCTTTAGCAATGACCTTTTGTGTCTTGCCCTGCTTGTGCAAGGTGTCAATGGTCGTCTTTTGGACAAGTGTCAGGCCAGCAGTCTTCCCCATGATTGTGTAGCCAACAGAACTTGACTGAGAGACCATTTGAAGGGCTTTGCAGGTGCTTTGAGTTAATTATCTGATGAAAGTGTGGCGCCAGTTGTCTTAAATATTGAACCTTTTCATAATATTATAATTTTCTGAGATACTTAATTTTTAGTTTTCATTAGTTGTCAGTTATAATCAATATTGAAGAAATAAACACTTGCAATATGTCATTCTGTGAGGAATAAATGTCTACATTATACAAGTTTCACTTTTTGAATGAAATTAGTGAAATCAACTTTTTCATGATATTCTTGATATTCTGATTATTTTTTGACGAGCCCCTGTATAGAGGAAAGATTTGGGACCAAGGCCATGTCACAGAGATGAGTCTGGGTGTATCTGCTAAAGATTTTTTATCATTTGGAAATTTTCTCCACATAGATCCTGCTTTTTGGGAATTAAATGCTCATTTTTAAAACCAGGTCCCGAAGTAAATAAATCTGAAAATGCCACTGTTTCCGTTTGCGTGTTGAGAACTTAAACATCTTTCTTGAACCGATGACAGCACAGCTTAACCTCTCACTAATCCCACGTGCATGAACCTCCAAAAGCTACAACAATGCAGGATAACATGCTGCAGAAGCTCCTGAACATGATGTGGCAAAATCTGCCATCTTCTTCATAGGTGTGTTTACATCGCACAGGTTTATGCACATGCTCCATGTCTGTGTCATGTGTTTTTGGTGTATTTCTGTAGCAGGGTTACAGCGCCACTCACAGGCCTGGCATATGTACTACAGCATTTTCCGTGGTTTTGTGTGGACGCGCACATTTCTTTTATTATTTATTATTATTATAACTTATTCCGTCTTTACCAATTTTTTTTTAAATTGAAATCTGAAAGGCTTTAAGGCTGCATCATATCTTTGATAATGTAGCCTTTAAATGTAAGAGTATGTTTTCTTTAATCCCCACATCTGATTTATTGTCTTCGGTCTGGTTACTTGAATGTTGTCCAAGGCTTCATGGACACGGGGTGTCCTTCAGCCTCATTTTTTTTCTGTGCAGGAATTGGAACAAACCAGGACTAATTTGGGACTTTGATATTAAGAGATGTCTTATCTTGCATTTAAAGAAAAGGCACTTTCTTATTTTTATTTTCGTGCACTCAATCCTGCCACAGTGTCTTCCTCGGTCTCTGATGAATTGTGAATTTATGATGGAGAGGAGTGGAGAAAAAGAAGAAGATAAAGACAGTGAGTTAAGAGTCTACTTATTTCCAGCAAGTGGGATGAATAATAAGTGAATAAATTGGTGGAGTTGGTGGAGAAGGGGCAGAAAAAGTAGGAAAGAAGTAGAAATGAAGTGGGGTCAGAAGGGAAAAATACACATTTTGGCTTTTATGTGTGTGTTTCTGCCAAAACAGATGATCACCCTTACAAGCCCATGACAGTAAGGACATGCAGCAGTTATATTAGTGGGTTGAACCAAGACTGGACAGGATTCACTATAGGACGCAACCATTTGCCTTTAGGAGACCCTGAAAAAAGCTTACAAATTGATACGAAAACAACACAAAAGCGATGTAGTCATCTGCTGCAGAGGCTTATGTGCAAATGCCTCAAAGTGCATTCCTCGTGGCAGCTAGGTGCCAGCTCCAACATGTCTAACACGCCAATACAAAGCTGTATGAAAAGACCCCCACCTCCGTCCTGAAAGTCTGAGTCAGTACATTTTTCCTACAAGCCATGGTGTCGTTGGCTGGATTCTCTCCTTCAGTGTGTTGGTGGTCCTTTAGGTATCTGTCCTCACACAGTCAGCTTTCAGAAATCACTTCTGGGCTCCATGCGTCCTTCCTAAATAAAACTCCAGGATTCTCAGTCACCAGCAAGGTAACAGCAGAACGCTGAGACAGAAGCTTAAAAACAGCAGGTAACGAACCAAAGATTGAAATCATGACTTTGTCCTCTTATTATTTACAATCTAGGGTGGGAGAGACACTGTTTTTTTTTTAGTTTTTTTTTTTACTTCTCTGGCTTATTTATTTTTCATTGTTCCATGCTACCCCCCCCCCCCCCCACCACCACCACCACCCACACAAACACACACGTACGCCACCCCACCCCCTTCCCAATTAAGAGCAGAGAGCTAATTAGAAGGAGCGGAACCTGGATCAGTTGAGCCTCGCGCGCAGCCCCCGCTGCTGTTACTAAAATGTGCGCTCCGTCTGGGAGTACAGATACATGAGTGAAGCTGCTGGGCTGCAAATGATTCTGAGTCATACTGAGAAGTTCAGGTGATGAGGGGCTCTCTGGGAGGATCTAAACATGCTTTCAAATCAAGGATTTAAAATTTTACAGGAACCAAATTGTCTCTGGCGTCAAGTGAAAAAAAAATCACTTATGCTGCATTTTGTGATGCTATTGACTAATATTGAAGTTTTTTATGCATTTTGAAACTTTAAGAGAGGTAATATTATATATTTTATTTATTTGTGTGTTTATGTGTTTGTTTTGTTCCACGTACAGTTTTCTGTCTGAGTTTTGGGAATAAGTGTTATTTTTTTTTCCTTTCTTGGAAATTGCAACTGGAAAAGCGGTAAAGTGGGATTAAAAATGTAATTTAAGTAAACCCAAAAGAAAAAAAAAGTTTTATCTGCTTATTATTTAAATTAATATTTAAAAAATCAAACAATAATAAATAAAGAAGAAGAGTACATTAAAATACGTTGTTTTAGTTTTGGGCGACTTCGTGAAGACTCAGAGCCTTTTTTTGGTGTCATGAAGGGGCTGTGGGCAGCAGCGGGGTGTGTATGGAACCTTGTTCGTCACTGGAGTAAAATGTCCCAGCAGATCTTCTCAGTGCGCACAAACACCCACAGAAGCAGGCAACTCTCTCCGACTGGTCTCCGCTTTCCCCTAAAATGACTTTTCAAGCTGCAGCTGCGGATGGACGCGTGATAAGGTGCGGGAGAGCCGAGGGTGGCCGGTGGCCCGTGCTTAACAGGAAGCAAAAGGGGGCCGCAGCTTTCTCACACCGATCAGTAAAAAAGTACAGCCAAACAATTCGGTGACGGCGGAACAGCCAATGAACATAAATGATGCGTCGTGACGCAACAGGGCCCCGTAGATAAGGAGCGGAGAGTCACACCGGGACCTGAGAAGGAGGACCGGCAGTTTTGGGGGTCCAGCAAACACTCGCCTATCATCATTCAACGTAAAGCCAGCTCCTCCTCTCCTGCCGTTACGCACATACATGCAGCCTCCTTGGTAAAAGACAAAACATGAACTAAACAGACTGCCGTGAAGGGAAACTGCTTCTTTCAGGCGACCAGGAGGGATTTTATTAACAAAGGCTGTGTTTTCATCTTTTTTCCCCTTTTCTCCCCAATTTCTCTGCCAAACAAAAGTAGTTTGAGCGAAATAATTCAGCATCAACTTGGACTGTTTAACGTGGAAGAGAGAAAGAAGCTTTTCTCACAACCTCTCTGTCAGCTTTCATTTTTTTATCTATTGTTTTTCTTCGTGATCCTGTAGAAGACTGCTGTCCAACTTTTGGTGGTGCTTCTTGTCCTGTTACTCGTTTTCTACAGAAACAAAAAAGAGAGAGACTTTGTCAATGTCTTGCAGACCGCCGAAATCCTGAAATATTACTCCAAGCGAGGAGGAGGCTCCGCTGCTGAGACCCGTGCAACGGGGGCTTTCATAGTTGGTATGTTCATTTCCCATAAATGGAAAAAAAGACATAGACAAATCAGTTGGTAACATCGAAAATAAAACCATATCTTAGAGAGAAAGAAACAGATTCCAATAACAGAAGCAATCTTCGCGCTTTTAATGAATTAATCATAGCCTTTTAGTAATGAGAGCTGCAGAGATTCGGATGACGGTTTCCATTGGCAGATGAGAGGTAGTGTGGAGAACACGTGTCCAATTTTTCCTCATATTTTTATCCTCGCTGATCTGGATTTCTCACTTGTCATCGCAAGAAAGGAAACCCCCACCCCCCACAAAAAAATTGAGAATTTCCAGTGCCGTTATTGCCGCTGATGGACATCTTGGCTTGCAGATCCGAAGAGAACAGTTATAATATCCTCCCCTCTGCAGCAACGATGCTTTTCCATGGCCTCCCTGGAGGCGACGTTCACGGTGTGGTGGAAGAAATGGACCGGAGAGGAAAGGGCGAGTCAGCAGCCATCAGCTCATCCATCGATATGGGAGAATCAGAGACGGTAAGGCGACTTTCATTGTGGCCCTCTCTGCTTGCTGGTGCAGGCAGCATGGCAGCCTGATCACATGTGACGGGCTGCACCCCTACAATTGCAGGAACTCTGCTTTTTTAAAGTTGGACTGGAATCAACAAAAGTGTCCACAAAAAGTATTTTTTAATTGTTATTTAGGTGTTTTCCTAAACCTTCCCTAGCAGGCCTAGAGGCTGCTTACAGCTGCCATAGTTCGACTTATTTTAATCTCAGAAGAGCTTCAAATCCAGAGAAAGCCGAGCTGAAGAAGCCGTGATTTTTTTCAACCTTGACCCTAAAATTTAAGATTACTTTAGGAAAAAAAAATCCAACAATTCGGCCATTTTTCCTGTATTAAATGTATTTTAATGCGTCCAAAGACTAGAACAAAATATTTTAAACACGTCCTATTCCAAGTATAAGAAGGAAAATGTATTTTTCATTAGTAAAATAAGAAAAACACAAATACAAAAAGATATATATTATTATATTCTCAGTTTTATTTTCTGTTTTGTATGAAATAAGAATTAGTCATAAAATAAATGGATACAACTTATGACTGAGAAAGTTTGTTTATAAATGAGAAATTTGGAATTAGAAATTAAATAATCTTCGGACTGTGATTCCAAATGGGGGAAAAAATATTGTGGACATTTCTGTGAATTGTTGGTTTGTTTTTCAGGCCTCCTGAAAATAACACTGAGTCGTCAAAAATCTTCTATTTTCTAAATAAATAATTTTTTTCTAAACAGTTTATTTATTTTTTAACAGAACCAGTCAGCACAGAAACACGCCTGAATTCACACAACGTGCTTTTCTCTTTTAGCAAAACGAGAACTAGATAGAAGATCAAATAATTCAAGTTTCCCTTTATAAACAAACCATCGCTTTTAGTCTAAAAATACTCATTTTAATATTCTTAGTTTTTCATATAGAAACAGTAAAGTTGAGTTTATTTACACTTAAATAACAAAATGATTCACGTGTTGTGTCGCTGATTATGACAAGAAAATGTCCCAACATTTTATTCCTATTTTTTATTTTAAACTGCTAAAAAAAAAAAAAAAGATAGCTTTGCTCTCTTACCATAACTAGTAACTTGCTCATTAGGGAGGTTAAGTTTTTTATGTTAAAATTCAGAACGCGCTCTTCTTGTTTTGTTGACTTAATGCTTTACTTTTATTTAGTATTATATTTATTAGCTATCTTTCTCTCTATTTTAATTTCCTCGTGCGTGTGTTCCCCTGACCCACAGTCCATGCCGTGTATGACCAGCGAGCGCGTGGCTCTGTGTGCAGGCTGCGGCAGGAAGATTGCGGACCGTTACTACCTGCTGGCCGTGGACAAGCAGTGGCACATGCGCTGCCTCAAGTGCTGCGAATGCAAACTCAACCTGGAGTCCGAGCTCACCTGCTTCAGCAAGGACGGCAGCATCTACTGCAAGGAGGACTACTACAGGTAGGAGGGGCGCGCGCGAAGTTCTGCTAGAATGAGAGCTCCTCATCTGGAGCTAAATGTGGGCTGGTGTGATGCAATAAATTCAGTTCAGCTGAAACATTGTGTCTAATGAGGGAGAAAGGCTTTAAAATAACACTTAATTCAAATGTGCTTGAGTAAAAGAGAAAATATATTTATTATCTTGTTTAAAAGTAAAAGAAATAAATCAGACCTGCAGTTATTTTCTCCAGTATTACACCATGTGATTTATACGTGGTATATTTCACCATCTTCAAATATTTCTCATAAGAAATAAAACTATCAAAACATGTCGGCTGTATAAAAAAAGAGAAAAGCTGAAATAAACCACTGTTAGGGTTAGCGTTTATAGGGGTGGGGGGGGGGGGGGGGGGGGGGGGGGGGGGGGGGGGGGGGGGGGGGGGGGTGGGGGGGGGGGGGGGTGGGGGGGGGG
>JBAMHW010000024.1:3174028-3209379 GCA_037177495.1 Rhadinocentrus ornatus | reverse complement strand
ATTTCACAGAAGCGTGATTGACTTGGAGTTACATTGTGTTGTTTAAGTGTTCCCTTTATTTTTTTGAGCAGTGTATATGAATAAGGATTAATCTGATTGGTTGGGTGTTTTATGACTCTAAAGGCGACAATCTAAATGATTTGTTTAATGTAAGTGTTTCTGGAGTTTTTTGTTCTTTTCTTTTATTTCCAAGTACCTTCTGAGTAGGCAAAGTTGTACCAAAGTCTTACGCTGCCGTTTTTTAACCCGTCCCCGTCTGCAGGTCGAGAGAAGAGAAAGGGTCCCATGATCTCTGCCGGTGATGCTGAGTTCCCGCGGGACTACCACACCCTGGCTGCCACTGGCGGCCGCGGGGTGCGACGCTTCCCTGACAACAGCAACGGAGGGTTCACAACGTCCTCGCTGGATCGCCGGCACAACTCCGTGGCCGCCAAAAGTCTGGAGGCCCTGAACAGCATCCACAAAGCGGACATCGAACGTCAGCGAGACGCCCTGATGGACCTCCAAAAAAACAAGTACACCAACAGTCCCGGCAGCATGTCGCAGGGCTCTGCTGCCGGCCGACAGGTAGAGCCACACCACCAATCAGAACAATAAACACTTGCCTGACTCTTTATCCTTTTTAATTCCACATATGGACACATTTAGTGTCTCCTACTCACTCTGTTTCCAACCAAAATTAGATACTACTGTTCATGAATCACCTGCAGTCAATATTTCAGGAGGTGTAATCAGTTCAGCAATAGAATACAGAGAAAATCCCGCGCTGACAGACAATTATCAAACTGAAATGATGCAGCTTTTGAACGGGTATTAATGTCTGTCTGAGCCTGCAGAAGACATTTATTTCCTTCTAATATCATACCTACAAACTACTGTAATATGAGTTTCTGGAAGTGAAGTGCTGAGGCCAACTTCAGAGAGCTCGTGTTTTTATTCGTATACAACAGAAAAAGTATGTTTCACAACATCCACCTGTTTTATGTTTATTCAGTTTCCATACAGTTCTTTACCTAGGATTTATCAGGCCTGAAATCTAACTGGGACATGTGAGTCCTGTGAACTGTGGGGTGTATTTGCGCTGGGCTTGATCATTAAAAATACCGCCAGATGCTGTAAGATTGGTCGCTGAGTTTGAAAGGCAGTGAAGCACCTCAGACCTTAGGTTGTGTTGTTTAAAGCTTTCCTTAGCTATGTGTGTTTGGCAGTTAGTGTCTGAAGGAGGACACGGGTGTGGGTGGGGTGTCTGGTCGTAAAGATATTTAGGTGTGCGTGTGAATACTAGGCAGGTTTTACTCTCTTAACCTTTTAACCGGTTATTTATGGGCTGTATCAGTGCTGTTGATCAAGTTGTTTTTCTTTTTGAGAACAGACTTTGTTGTTTTCACACTCAAGTGTTGTACTGCTCTCCATCACCACTCCAGAATTACCTGCTTTCATGCAGATATGTTTAAAATCTCTGCTCTTCAAGTTTAGTAGTAGTAGTAGCATGTATGTAAAGATGTTCTGCGACCAGGATTGAGCTCTTCTCTCCACACTGCAAAGGGGACGATTCCATAAGCAGCTGTGTTAAATGCACAGGTAAAATCCCCTCTTGTTTGCTACTATGGCCTGCTCAGTTACCATGGTACGGTTATCATTCATCAGATCAGGAGCCAGCTTTGTGATGGAGATAACCTCCCAATGCACGTTTTTTACCTCTGCTGGGTGCCTAATAGTCTTATTTTCAGGTCATTTTACTGCATCATAGTGTATTAACCTTTTAAAAGTTGAAGAGGAAAAGCATTAAATGCATAATAAAAAAAGCAGCCTTGGGGCTAACAGAAACCAGTTAAAAAGCTATCTTCTAGAGATCACTCTGTCTCACAACAACCCAAGAAACCAAATGCAGGAAGAAACCTGGAGCAGAGCTCAGAGGGAGGCTGCGAGGAGGAGAACTCAATGCTTGAGTGCAGGATGTTGAAACGTGACAATAAATCTGTTTTAAACACAATAAATTCTGTTTTATCCAACTTCTGGAATATTTTTTAGCCATATTTTTTATTCTCCGAACCCCAGAATGGCTGTTTTGTTCCCAGGACTGAAGATTTTAATGACACTAGCCTCTGGAGCCTCCTTAGCAACAAAATCTAGGCCTGCTGAATTGATGTGAGCTAATCTGAGGGACACGTATCACCCCAAGTTGAACCCATACAGAAATTTATTTTAGCATTTACTTATTTTCTAACTAAATTTAATACCGCACATCTGTTCAAAACAGGATGTCTTAGTTTGAAGAATGAAGGGGACTCCTGTTGTTTGAAAATCAACACAAAAACCTACAGGAGACAGATGAAAATCACTTTCCTAAAACTCAGAATCAGTGTAACACAGCTTCACATTTTCTCCCTCTGTACATGATAGTACCTGATGGTACCCAATGGTACCTGCCTGGAGTATCAAAGGACTCCAAGAGTGACGTCTGTCTCACCCTAGCAGCAGCTGTCCTCCTCCTCTCTTCAATCTGATTGCCTCATCATAACCTCATTATATTCTGTGTTATGATTGAGTCTCAGATGTTTGTGGTGTGGCTGCAAAGCCCCTGTCGTCTGTCACACACATCATACAGCACTGCTGCTATTCAGTGACCAAGTTCCTACCCAACAATGCGACGCCTTATTTCACATATGGCTGGCGGAAGAAAAAGTAGATCCTACAAACTGGTTGTAATTTAGATGAGATCTTTACAGTCCAGATACTTCTGATTATATTCAAGTTAGTGATGGAATACACATTTACTCCAAATGACAAAAATGTCTAAATTTTAACATGAAAATCAAAAGCTCCTATCAGAGGGATCCATTTCAGTATCAATCCGCACAAGAAAATAAATTCAAAACTGTCTAAACTCAGTTTTCATGAAAGTGAGTTAAACTCATGACGCAGTGAGGGTTTGTACGTAAAATGCTAAATGCCCACTGTGGTTTTTGGTCGCACTGTTGTACAGTTCACTACAAAGTCATCTTGTGGAGATTTTAAATGACTTAGTTATTTTTTATTTTGGATTTAATAGGCTATTATATCAGCAACATTACCAAAAAGCTAATCATGGTAAAATGACATACTTTGACATTAAATGTCATCAATACCGCCCACTTAACTCCTCTCAGGTTCTTTTGTCATTTTAATTAGTCAGCAGATTTACACTCCAGCTTTACAATCCTGGAGATGCTGTTTGTTTCTATGCATTTCCACATACCAATGCAGAGGAGAGAGCAGCCTCGGGGGAGGATGAGCTCTTGCTGAGTGCTTTCTGTTTCCACATAGGAGCATTTTCTTCCTGAGAGATAATGGCAGCTCATCGGCAGGCCTGGAAACCCACACAAGTGCATTATGTGGCGAGATGCCTCTGGAGCTTTAGACACACACAGACGCATCTTTATGGCTTGCTTGCTGGGTCAGTGATGACCATGTTTTGAGTTTATAATATCTGAAAGAGTTGGGAATAGAAGATGAGGTAAAGGATTAAAGTGAGAATATGTCCATCCACCTCTCTCTGTTTTAGTCTGCCATCAATCACCACATGCACCTGATACCTGTGATAAACAGAACCACATGATTCACATTTTCACATGTTGGCTTAAAGGAATTGAACTCTTTGGGGGAGAAAAAAGCTTATTTCCTCCCATCATAAACTCATAGTTGAATTTTTAGCTTTTCTTTTTACTGTCAGCGTTCAACTTGTGGTTTTTCTTTTTTTTTCTGGCTCACCTCCAGTATTAATGTGTCACCCTAGACATTCCCTAAAATAGAATTTAAAAAAGTGTACAATGTTTTAGTAGTTTTATGCAGTTGGAACTTGATTTCTCCTGTAGCATGAGCTTGCTTAGCATCCTGGCCACTAGAATAGTGTAGTCCCCAGATTTCCTTGTATGGTCAAATTCCCCAGGCATTTTGCCCAGCAAGAGTGTGCACGGTAATTTTGGTACTTAGTGTGGGACTGCGTGCGTCTTTAGCTTGTCCTGTGAGGCATAGATGAATTAAGAATTTAGCACAAGCCATTGGAAGAAGTAAACTAGTGGTTCCCAACCTTTTTTCCTGGAGACCCCCTTATTGTATATACAGTGATACCTCGAGATACGAGTGCGTTGACATACAAATTTTTTGAGATACAAGCTGTGATTCGACCAAATCTTTGCCTTGAGATACGAACAAATCTTTGAGATACAAACATCCGAGCCGACGCCACCGAAGAAAGACCCACAACAACAACGTGTGCTCTGTTTCCCCACCTCAGCTTCCCGCGTCTCCCATTCCTCCGCCTGTTTACTCCTCCCTCAACCTCCGTGTGCATCTTCCGTTAGCTCAGTGGTTCCCAAACTTTGGGGGGGGGGGGGCCATGACAGGGGGGGCACAGCAAGGCTAAATAAAACTTCTAGTTTTCCATTGCCAGCAAAGCATGGACAAATTTATGAAAGTAACAATGGGCAAACAATGATGAATCAAGAACAGAGACTTCAACTACTAAAAAAAAATGGTTTAAACAATGTCACACTACAGCAGATGAGTTGATCGTTCCTTCTACCACTGACATGGTTTTCATTGTAGTTAACAAAGAAGCAGCCAATAAACTAAAGACTATTTCGTGGCACATTTCTTCATACGTTTCTTTTAAGCTTTGCGGTGCATGTGGTACTGGGGTTAGGGGGGCTTGACATTATTTTTGTCAATGAAAAGGGGGCCCTGCAAAAAAGTTTTTGGAACCACTGCGTTAGCTCAAGTCGTCTGATCTCCAAGGTAAATAATACACTTTATAGTAAAACCAGTTTTTTTTTTACCATTCTCTTTTATTACTGTACAGGTACTGTACATTTTTCATATTCGAAACACATAAATAAAACAACTGGAGTGGAATTTTGCAAGCTGGAACGGATTAATGGGATTTTAATTAATTTAAATGGGGAAAATTGCTTTGAAATTCAAGCAAATTGAGCTATGAGCAAGGTCACAGAATGAATTAAACTCGTATCTCGAGATATTACTGTGCTAAAAAGCCATGGACCCACCCCTTGCTGAAACCATACTTGGTTTAATGCTTTCAAAAGTAAGATTCTCACCATAAATAATGTATTCTGGCTGAGTCCTGTCCTTGCATAAAGCCAAAGCTGATTAAATTAACAGAGCCTTACTTTTTTGTCTTAAAATAGGGACCGTGTGTGGACATTATTTGCAATGGCTCTTAATGTCCAAAGCCTCTGGGTCCCCTTGTGCTCTTTAAGGGAACCCAGGTTGGGAACCACTGAGCTAGGCAATGGCTGTGGCTAGTCGCTATTTTATACCTACATTTTCTACATATAAAGGGAAGAGTTTATCTGATCAATTCAGGTCATAAGTGAGCCACATATCCAGGCAGCTAATACTATAAAGCAATGGTGCCGTTAATATGCAGCATAAAGCCCTCTGTTACACGATGATGCTTTTTAGGACTGCACTTCTTTTTAGCTTAATGCCCCTGGTAGCTTTTTATTTATTCTATTCTATTCTATTCTATTCTATTCTATTCTATTCTATTCTATTCTATTCTATTCTATTCTATTCTATTCTACAGTAATCTGGCAGACGCTTTTATCCAATGCGATTTACATCTGAGAGTAAGAACAACACAAGCAAGAATTCAAACAGGGTGCGACTTTATTAAGTAGTAGTCAGACTCCTATGATGTCCATTAGTGCTAGATGCAGGTTTTTTTTAAATACAAGATTGCGATTTATTTTTCAGCTTTTCCATTAAACATTTGTTTGCATCCTTCCAGTTATGCTGTAAGTAGGGATGTCACTATAACTAGAACAGTAGAAATAAAGGAAAAAAAAATTGTACATCTGAAATTGAAGGCTGTTCCTCGTACAGACTATTGCACACTGACGACTAAAAGGGATTGACATCACGCCAATTCGGTTATGTTTGAACAGCATAATCTGTATAATTTAGCATTCAGTAAACGCTGCAGAACGCATTATGCTGCTGTAGGTCATAATTCAAAAATTCAAAAATGCTATGAAATTTTATTTCAATATAATGTTTGTTAATACATTAATGTTTACCAAACCACGAAAAATTTACCTTAAGCATAAAAAGCTGGTGATTTTCCTGCAGGTGGTGAAACATGTTCAATAAATGTCCTCCTTTCGCTGCAACTTTTTAATGTTATGCTTTGCAGACTGGTGAGTCATCCTCCACGATGGCTCTGTACATGAAAATACTTTTACAGGACCACAACAATGATTTGGCCTAAGTTTGGTTTATATGGAGACCAAACTAGGCCAGTCCCAGGTGGAAGCGGCCTCAATACCTCACTGGGATTGGGGCAAGCCAGTCTGAGTTCACTTCAATATAGATAGTATTAAATTCCTGAAGGTAGATGGTATTGCTGCAATAAAAAACTGTTGTTGTAGACAAGAATGTCCTTATTGCATCAGAGCTGAAGTAGCCTCTGACTGAAGACACTCGGCGGGTAATCAGTTTGATGTGTGGAGGTTATGTAGTGTTGATGTTCACTAATATATTAGGCCGAAAATACATTTGCTTTTAATTACGTGTATGCCTGTTGATCATAGCTTTCTGTCATATTTAGTGATTTGTGTTTGAAGTGTCGTTAAAAATTAGCGCTACATGTTCAGAAGCTGCAATATATGAGTAACCACTGGGGGCAGTGTTGGGAACAATTTGAGTGAAAGTAATAAATGAGCAATAAAAATATGAAAAAAAAACTTGGTTTAGGGGCCTTGCATATCATCTACAGCAGTGGTTCCCAACCTATTTTTCCCAGGGGCCCCCTTCATGTACTAAAAAGCCACAGATCCACTGCTCCATACCCCATGCTGAAAAGAACCTTAGTTTTATACTTTCACCATAAATACTGTTTTCAGGTTGAGTCCTGTCCTTTAATAAGGCCAAAGTTAAAATAAGTTAAATACATGAGCATCTAGACTTACTTTATTTTCTTAAAAAATATGTGATCATTTTACACAATGGCTCCTAATGTTCAAAGCCTCATTGAACCCCCTGTGTTCTGTAGGGGTACCCCTTGGGGGGTCTTGGACCCCAGACTGGGAACAACTAATCTACAATACCGCTACTGCTCTTTTTGTCTGTTGTAATCTGAACATAAAGTAAATGCTTACTCCCTTTATTGTCGGCATGTTTGTTGTTTTATTTACACCCTATAATTTTGGCAACTTTATCCAGTCTAAGTTCTCTAATGTGCCCCCTAGTTGAATCCTCCGGTTCCACACAGAGTAGACAGGCAAGGATGTGAATAGTTATGCTTGTGGCATAGCAGGTTGCCTAAGCTACAGAAGCTGAGAGTAGCCATGCTTGATTTCTCGAGATAAAGAGATGGTTGTTTCAATATTAAATTTTATTTTCTTAAGATAACAGATTATTCCAGTGCAGGGTCGAGGGGCGGGTGGAGCACATCCTAGCACCTACCAGTCCATCACAGGACCAACACAGACACAAACGTCCTGGGTAGTAGGGAGGTACACACTCACCCCTACCCAGAATTTAGACACTCAGATCAACCACGTGTCTTTGGACTGTGGGTAGAGAACCCACACATACATAGGCAGAACATGCAAACTGCACACTGGTTCCCCCTAAAAACCTTCTTGTTGTGTGGGTGAAGCGGCCCGTCTCTCAAGGAGCTCTGCAGGTCTCAGGAGTGTTCAGGAGGGAGGTGAGGCGGCAAGGGAAGCTGTTTTCAGTGGGGATGAGAACTTCTTAATCCTTCTCTGGCCCATCACCTTGTCTGGGTCCAAGGGGCATCCCAGTACAGTACAGCTTTATCCAGGGATGCTCTTCTACCAGTGCAGTGAAGCCAGTATTGGATGTAAGTTGAATATGTCAGAATGAGGAACAGCCATCACTGATCAATGCATCTGACTAGTGTCATGTCTGTCAGAGGCTGAAATTAAGTTTTATCATTCAGGAAATTAACACGATTACATATTTACATGACATGACAGTTAAACCAGTTACTCAACGTTAGAATCATTTCTCATTTTAGTTTGTTGCACTAAGAACATTGCTTTAAATGTCCATCAAAATGTGCTTATTAAAAATGAGTACACATTTCCTACATGAGCTAGCCTGTTTTTTTCATTCTGTTTACTCCTAAAACCTTTACTTGTCTGTATTCAGCAGAGTATTGTATTGATCTTCTAGGATTAAAAGCAGGTAGATATTTCCCAACATTCTGCCTCCTGTATTACTTCTTCAACTTCTGCCCATCACGTCTCGGTCTGTTTCCTCTTCTTCATGTCCAGCTCCTCCTTCCACTCCTCCCACTCTCACTCTCCATGTGCTGCGTCCATTCAGCCACATTACACCCTCAATCTCTCCTGATGAAAAAGGTAGACTCAAACTGAAGCAAAGAGAGGTGGAGAAACAGGTGGAGTCTGCTGTCGTCATGGCAACCCACCGTTTCCCATATAAGGCAACTGAGTGATATCATATGGCTGGCAATGCCTGGGCTTTGGAAGGAGGCACACGCTGTACTGAATGTGAGGAAACGGCAGCGGGGGAGAGACGCTAAAGGAAGGAGGGAGGGTTTTTATTGTTTCTCTCAGGGATGGGGGGGAAGAGAGAGTGACAGACAGGAGGAGAGCTAGAGAGAGGGCACAGTAGGAGGAGGAGGGGTAGGAAGACATACTAACTGCCTCTTAGGCGCTACTACGGGTACCAACGAGGGGGGACTCTGGAAGATCACTGGGCGCGGGAAATACACAGAGCCGCAGTGGGGGAAAAATGGAGAGGGGGGAGGAGGAAGAGGGAGGCGTGAGGAGCTTGAGGATGCACCGTCACTAAGTAGAAACGGTAACTCTAACTCCATCTTTGCATCATATGCTGAGATGTTAAGTGTTCCTCTGTGGTGGTGTGTGTTGGTTGTGTTGCTGCATGAATGTGTGTACCAGCGTCTTCGTGCATGTGTGATGAATCAGACCTGAGGAACACACATCTCCTCATACTGTTGTGTTAAATGTGTGTGTTTTACGGGAGGGTGTGTTTGCATCCATGCGGGCAGGTGAGGTCAGGTGTGTTAGAGCTGCCGCAGTGATGTGTATTCATGTCTGAGTGGGAGTGCAGGCATGAACATGCGTGCCAACGCACTGTGTGAGTGAGCGCACATGTGTTTGGGCTGGTCAGTGAAGGGGGTGTGGGCATTAAGATGGCCACTTGGCATGCAGGTCAGGCATGCACGTCTCCCTCCTCATGCCTCTGTCTTCCTTTCCCATCATCATCCCTGAGTCCTGTCTGTCTCTGTGCACCTTAGGATTTCAGCTCAAGTGGTTAAGAAATATTGCAGACAGTAATCACTGAGCCACAGTGCATAGGGGGCCCGTTTATGTTTGAGACAGGTTTTATGTTCCCAAAAATCTCTGCGTGTTGCTGCATTAAATTATATGTGGAGTGACTTGGCAGCAGATTTGGTCTTTTTAATTTAAGGTGAATAAACTGAACACGTAGGCGATTACACAGAATCCAGCTCCGTGTGACTGCTGATATATTAGGGATTATATTACAATGGGCGTATGACTTTGCAATTATAAGCTGTTTGTTTCTGTCGCAATAATTTTGACGTGAACCTGGAAGAAGTCTAATATTAATGCCCATTTCTCAGTTGTTGCCTTTTAATTATGAAACTACAGGGTGGAACTGATTCAAGGTTGAAAGCTGAAACCAGCTAGAGGATGCTTGGATACTTGGCTCCATATATTTATAAATAGTCAATGACTGGATTATAATTCCTTCTAAAAAAAATAAAATAAGAGTCTTTATTTTATATGACCTGTGCTGGGATCTGTTTATTGAACAGAATTTCTGCTTCTTTTCCAGTATATCATGAAGCTGGATATGACATTTAGTTGGTCCTGCAAAGAAAGCAGCATGTAAAGGTTAGATAAAAACTTCATCATGTTAAAGATACACTAAGAGGCTCCAATTAGACTTGACCTCTCCTCCGACTGTTCACTGCTGAACAGAGACTGGGACCAGGAATAAAACCTCATTTTCTGATTGTTTTACCTGCACACATTCATGGGAAGGAGCTGCATCACCTGCTTTTATGCAAAATATTTTTTGTTTTGATTTTTCTTGAATTGTGAGATCTAGTTAAGTTTACCTTTTTAAGTTTTTACTCGTTTTGTTTTGAACTGAGATTCTGAGGATCTAATGTTACATTCTGGTTGTACGTTGATCCTTTTAAAAGAGAGTAAAAAATGACTCAGCTTTATCAGCAGATTGACAGTTTACAGCAGATTAATTCTTGACTTATAAATATTAAAGAGTTTCTACATTTTCCAGGCAAGAAGAGATAATCAGATTATAGTGCAGCTTCTCATCATCGTATTGTTTTTGTTAAGCTTACGTAATTATTGTGTTGATATTTTGAGAATTTGGCAGAAGTTTCGACACTGAAGTTTGAGCTAAGGAAGCCCTGAGGCATCTTGTCAGATTAGTTTTCTTGTTTATCATAAGGTGATTGAAGTCAGACTTTTAAAAGTCATCTCAAACCCTCGTTTTGACGACATAGGCTGGTTTTGTAGCAGCACAGAGTCGCTTTAGTTTGAGCCTGCCAAGAACCAGTTTGTTTTTCAATGAGCAAAAGGACTTCTACAGAGATCCTTGCTATTAATATCACTGTAAACCTACACTGGTCTTTGTCTGAAGCTCCCTCTGGTGTAGTCTGAACCTCTGAGGACCACAGGTTAAGGACGCAGTTTGACTCCTCCATGAACCACATTTTCCTGGTGTTCATTTTCCTGCTTTTGTTTTATTAACACCAGTCACCGTTCAGTATATACATTAGTTTTAACACAGGGAATTATTCCTGTTTACATCTGGCACCAAATATGACACTGGCTCAGTTTGTCTTCTTCCTGAAGGTTATGTTTCTTGTTTAATGGTCTTGATTCTGTTAATTGCAGCCATAATGTTACCAGATTTATTCACGCATAACAATTTTCCTTGATCTGACAGTAAACCATAAGCTGATATTAAAATAATGAATAGTAAGAGAAATGAAAGTGTAACTTGTTTCTTCTTGGATTTAAAGTGGACATATTATGCTTTTAAATCCTTCCTTTTCACATGTAAATCATTCATTTATGGTCTATATAAAGTAGATCCGCAATGCTTTGGTCTGAATTCCTGGTTGTTCTAGCTCCACACACCCTTGTTAATACTTGTTCTGAGGCGCGTCTTTAGAGCGACTCGTTTTGGTGCGGTCCCTTTAAATGTGAGTAAGGCATTTCATGCCCCACCTCCCTCCAGGTCGCAGAGAGTTCCTCTCCACCCCGTTCGACCATATTTGTAGTTTGATAGCAGCGATACGATTATCTACCGGCAGAGCAACTTTTTATCTGCAAGTTTACTAGAGATGTCAACAACGGAAAACGTGTCCGTCCAGCCGTACATGTTCGAGCCAGAGTCTGACCCTGAGCAGGAGAATGATCGCAATGGTGTGTTATTAGTATTTACATCCTCATCCTCCACATTTTGACTTGTCTCCTGGTAACTTCGGCATAACTAAACCTGGACTACAAAATCGCTTTGAGAAAAAAAAATGCTGCATTCACAATATTCGATACCCGGAAGTCCATGACCTTATTTAGCAGACCCACATCAAATACTGTGACGTAATAGATAACGAAACGTAATGGTGAATAGAGAAAACTAAACAGACTGAAAAATATGACCAACAAATATACACAGCATCAGGAGAGAATGTATTTCACATTTCTGCATTGATAAACACTAATAGTGCACAAAAACATGTATTTAAAAGCTTAAAGTGGATTTTTCATGATATATCCCCTTTAAATAAACTGTAATAAATTAGTTTCTTGAGGCCACTACATTTCTGTAGGTCTCTGTGATATTCTTGTACCTTCCCATGTTTTTGTTTACTGTTTCTAAATTACCTATAAAGGAAGAACTGGTTTAAAATTTATTTCTGATCAGGTCTGAAACTGTTTTCTAAAAACTAAAAATGAGCTGAGTTATTAAAATAGCCTGACTGTATGATCCACATTTAATAGAAATGGAGGAAACTAAACTTTGAGCCTGATGTGAGACTAGAAAATCATATTTGATTCTTTGTCTTAAAGATAATTGAAGTATAATGACATGAAAACACTTGAAACATGTTGTTTTGGTGCCAGGTGTCACCATTCTGGTCCCCAGGCCTGGACTGAGGCCTGGAAGCCACGCAGAGCTCAGGAATCTGGGTCACAGGCCTGTGGAGGGCTTTTTTTTTTCCAGAGACTTTCCTCTGTCCTGCTTCTTTCACAGACTCCATATTCAACAGAAATCGAGATGATTTTTTCTTTAACTCCAGGAAAGAAAAACCCAGCAGATCCATGCTGATCCCAGAACAGCTGCTCAAACATCAATTAGGTTCCACCTTCACTTCAGCCTAATTGTTGAGGGAATTAGTTTTTTGTTTTTAAAGTTTTTGCAGCATTTGTGATAAATTTAAGAACCAGACTCCAAACCACAAGGAAATTATTAGGAATTATTTGGATTTTTTTCTTCCCGGAACTTTAGCTGCTTTTCCTAAAGTCACAATTATTTGATGCTTTAGTTAAAAGGTGATACTTGTGGCTGAAATAGTTTCAAATTGTTTGCTGTGACAGCTCTTTGTAAGGTTGCAGACATCTGTGTTGAACACACTAAAAGCCTAGATCAAACCGTAAGAAAGTAGCTTGCAAAGGTGCAACTCAATCCACTGTGGCTGTGTTTGGAAGCTCTCTATGGTAACTGAACTGGGAACGGCTACAAGTGGTGTTTGCTTCATTTCATTTTGGCTGCCACATAAGTGTCCTTTGTAGCTCCAGACTGAAGTAATCAGTATTTCTGGAATTATACAGCAAAGTCAGAGGAGTTGGAAGCTAAAACTCCTTCCTCCTTCAAATCAACTGAGTCTCAGTTCTGCAAGATGGTGCTGACGATCATCATTTAAATTTTGTATTTAGTTATAACAAACTTGGCAAACGAGTGTTTGCTGTGATGTCTGTACATCGATCAATGTTGACTCAGTGATGATAATATTCAGTCTTATTTTGTACTTTCATAGTAGCTGTTGATAAAACTTTAATAGTATATTCCAGCGGTTCTCAACCGGGGCGATACCGCCTCCCAGTTGTATAAACTTCAGGGGGGCTAGAAGCATTAATTATAAAAGGGGGGCGGTGGCATTTCTTTGGGGGCGGCAGGATTGGCTTGGCAGTTGATGATTGACAACTTTAATGACCAATCAGATTAATAATAAATCAACCACCACGGCAAATACTATTATGATGAAGAAGACCCAAAGATCATAGAAGAAGATGGATCCTAAAATCTTTTATCTTCATGAAAATAACCCGGACTTCAGTGATTCATTTTAAACAAACGCACAATCCACTGAATAACTGCAAAACTGCAAAGGGTAGACAGACTTTATGATTTTGTTAAGCTTTTGTACTTTTATATATGTTATCTTTGACAGGTCAAATGAATCTCATTTTAGGATTGTACTTTTCAGCATTAGTGTTTATTTTTTATTGTGCTTTTAAATTTTCCGCAATTAGCACATCTCAACTATCCCCTGTACAAAGATGTTTCTTCACAAAGCTGTTTAAAACTATAAGAAACAAATCCATCTAAGATGGAACAAAACAAAAGTTTTGCATTCTCCTGAACATCACCATTTTTTATTGGATGCTTTGTAATTATTTTTTAAATGGATCTTGTTTGTAACTAAGTTCTAATTAACTTTTTTATTATCATATGGCTAAGCATTGCATGTATTATTTCTATTCTCACCATATAAGTTTTGCTGCAGGTTTTTATAATGTGACACAGAATAACCACCCTTTGCCCCATATATGTTGGAAAAACACTTCCCATTATGTATGGGAGGCGGTAGAGGGACCTGGATAATAAATAGGGGGCACTGGCTCAAAAAAGGTTGAGAAGCACTGGTATATTCTGTATGTTAATATGTCGCTTGCCACATTGAATACTTTCAACTGTAGAGGTGTCAGCATGAGGTTGATTAAACTTATAAGCCATCATATTGATCTACTGAGAATAAAGAGGAAAATGTATATTCTTGGTAGTCCCTAACCCCAAACCTTTTTAATCTTCACATTAATATTTACAGCAGCATAAATCAGGAATGGATCAAAGCAAGACTCTAAAAAGACTCCTGAATATCGGTCAGTCAAGGCGGGTAACATGTTAAATGTTTTAAAATGTTGAATGATTTCTTATTTTTTTACCTCGTGGTTGTGCCTTCTGGTGATCTACAGCCCACTTCACTGCAACAAGCACAAAGGAGCAGAAAACTCAAGTATCTGATATGATTTGCTATATGTGCTTAGATTACGACTTCACTTTTAGCCACTTAATTTCAGATTAGTGCTGTTTAAAAACATGTAGTCTGAGTGGAACGATGAATACCTTCATGTACTTTCTCAAGTCACGTTGTAATTCCTCCATCTCTTATCGGCTCAGTAGAGCCTTTGACTTCACTGTTGCTTTGTCTTCTTTGTTTTAGAGGCCCAGCTTAATGCAACTTTAAACTCTGTGCTTCTGACTCCTTTTGATGTAATGGACATCATTAGGGCTGGGAGATACTTGCTGTGAATGGGAGCGTACACGTCAGTGTTCAGCCACGTTTGTGTCTATACTTGCTGCAAACGACGGTAGCATAGCGCAGCCAAAACGCTCAGTACTGGTGGTCACTGCTAGGGGCAGTACACAGCACTGGGACTCTGAAGTTGTGGAAAGGTCGATCTACAGCTTACATTGTATTTTCGGACCATCAGCCACCAAAATGCTTCCAATTTGTTAACTGTTAAGGTACGAGTGTTTGTCACTGTGCAGTGGGGAGGAAAAAACCATACAGATGCCAGTAGTTGCAGACAATATAAGAAAGAAAGTCTTTAGAAAGATCTGCCATTGTGTTTACATCTGACCTGTCGCGTTCATGCTATTTTGCGTGAGTGCCTCTAGCTTCAAATCAGTTTTGCTACTTGTGCACGTGAGACATTACCTGGCGTCAACACAAGTGGCCTACATGCCAAATGAACACTAGGAATGCGTGGCAGCCATTAATACATATGCCAACGTGTCACTAGTAGCCTGTATATCCCAGCCCTTATGAACATTCCTGGAGCTGTCGTTGCCCTGCAGAAAACATGAAGCATCACGTGACAGCCGTATTTTGCTTTACGGCACCGCATCACACCAGCTACTGGACTTTAACACACTGGCCGTTTTGGATGTGCACCATAGCTGATTCATCAGTGAGAGAGGACATTATCAGAGGTGGGACAGAGCAAGAGATAAGACAAGAGTCGACATCCAACTGACTTTTACTGGCTCAGAGCTCAGAAAAGCAAGAGGATGCAAAACGGATGCTGAATTAACTGTTAAGAGGTGCCACAGTGTGAAAAACTGCCCAAGTTCAGTCATGTTGCTTTAAGAAAAAGCTTCCTAGTGATGACATCGGCAACTGACCACTGTACAGCTGTCACAGATGGCTCTTCTCATACTAGAAAGTTCCTACTTTTAAACAGGAAGTAAAAAGTTCAAATTAACACTAGAACGGCCAAGATGGTCATTTAGACCATTTTGAAACTGGTATATTCAATAACTTTGTCAAATAAAATCATGAAACCTTGGTGGTCCCTGACATCAAGTTTCATTACAAGTCGTTTTAATATTTAGTATGTAAAGAACACAGATAATATAATTTCTACCTTTTTCAACCAAAGACATTATTTTAACTGCACAGGATTGTGTACTGTTCATTGTCTATTTTTCTGTGTCAGCAAAGACATTTTAACTGTGGTGTACAAATGTGGTGTACAACTTAAATGCTTCCTTTTGGTTCAGCCACCTCACCATTAAACAAAAAACAAAACTCAGTTGTGTTATCAATCAGGCCAGTAAAACAATCAACTCATCCCAAACACCTCTGTCTGAACTGTGACCAGGAAAAGCCACCATGATCACAGAGGACCCCTCCCACCCACTTTACACCTCCTTTCAGTTGGACCTGACCCCTTCCGGATCAGGTGATAGGGGAGTTTTCTGGGTGGTATGGAGAGATGGATTGATGCTGTATTTCACAACATACGAGGCCTTGTAAGAATAATTGTCCACATCATCTTTAAGAAGTGGACTGAAATCCGAACAGCTGAAACAGGTTTCTGCCGAGGAACAAAGTGGCAAATGGTGTAGATTGTCATGACAGTATGAATATTCTCGGCTTGTTCTAGCGCAACTCTTACTCTAGTCCTGTTGTACACGTGTTCTTTATCACTGCAGGCTCATCCATCCCCATTCTTTTTTTCTTTTTTTTTTATTATTTAAGCTACAGAAGTTAAGATTTTGTTCTAGTGTCAAACATTTAATTGAAATTTGATTGTCCGTTGTTCCTACATTGAAAAGGCAAAGAACACTGATGTTGCTCCAATAGTTAAGAGGACTATGTAAAGGTTCCTGCAGTCTGAAAGCACCTGCAGTCAGGCAAAGTACAGGAGAGGCAAGGACAGCTTCTTTTCCTAAATTTAACTTTTTGATCATATGAAACATTAATGTGTCTGAATTTGCATTAAAAAAAAAAGCACAAGAAGAAAATCCATGGACTTCATTTGCGGAATCATTTTCAAATAGCTGAAAGGTTTTTAGTTTTCCTGAAAACTGAAAATATCTGAGGATGATGATTAGTCTGTTGATTATTTTATATGTTCTGTTCAGTAAGAAAATAGTTAAAAATGTGGTTTCCTTGGTGTAAGAAATGTAAACTTTAAAGTTTAATACCGAACTGTAAATCTGGATTGCTCAAGGTTAACTCTCCCGAGTGCTGCCATTCTTCCTGCACATTATCCTTACTTCTAAGTTCTTAACCCAGAATAAATAGAGACTTTGAGTTTCAACTCATCTTGTTGATAAGTTTAAAGATATTAGGCTTTTCATTGTAATAGAACCTTTTTTAAGGCTTTACTACTCATTCGTCGGATATGAGAGAAAGCTTAAGTTGCTTACATAAACCAGTCATGAGTTTTTACCTGGAACTGCGATATAAGTTTATAGACAAACATTTATCATCTATTCTCCCGGTTTTAGTCTGTCTAGCTGATGTTGAACCTGTTGCTGAATAATTTCTGGCTCATGAGCCTCTTTTATAATGAAGGAGGATTGGGTCACAAAATCTAAAAGTTATGTAAACGGCAAGAACTATCTGACATGTACGAAACCGGACACGTCTTGTAATTAACATGAAATTGAGCATGCCTGTCCGTGTGTGTGTATGTTCGTATGCATGCATGTTCGTCTATCTTCTGGAGCAGTGGCATAATCAGAGGTAATGCAGCAGGCTCAGAGGGACGCTCAGACTGCAGAAAATGTTTTTGACATAAATGTACAGAAAGGGTTATTGTAGAGAGTGTGATTGATGCATGTTGATGGGCAGGAGAGCTGCGGCACACATAGAGATAGGATGGCTGCTATTTTACCAGTAAGGACTTACACTCAGTAAACAGCCTGGACTCTGTAGCGTAGTGTAAGGAGAATTACTGTTACAGATTATGAAACAGCAGCCAGGGAATCCAGTGCCAGGGACAAACGCCATGAGTTTGTCAGAGTCAAGCAATCTCAGAGAAATTTGAAGACCATCAGCATCCAGTGTCTCCATGACACCTGGCTGCTCGATCCCGTGGAAACCCAGTGCACCGCTAGTTCTGGCTGTGGGGGCTCAGCAGTCTGGTCTGGTTCTCACAGAACAGAATACGAGCCTATGAATAAGTGACAGAAGAACGATGATGATGCTTGGTGACATGAGTTGTTCATTTAAGTAACTGGTTAAAAAATATATGAGTATGAGTCATGTTTTAAATGTCTTTGTATCACATCCTCCTGATTTCTCTTAGGAGAGATAAAGCTGTCTCCCTCGCCTCCTGTCATTCATACCTCTGCGCAGGCATATTATGTCCAATGTACGCAAACGAGTTTTGTATATTGTGGGAAAAAAATCATGATGCCTGCCGCATTTGGGCTCTCCAACACTCAGTAAAGATTTAGTTTAACGTTTGGTTTTTCCACTGCTGACATGATTTCTCATAGGTATTCAGTCCCTGGAGTGGAAATATTTCACGACTTCTAGGAAGAGACAGTGCCTTTGTAACTGAAAGGAGCCTGACAAGAGTGAAACTGAGCATTTTAATGGCTGCTCAGGGCTTTGCAGCTCCACCCACACACTCTCTGGTCATTTTCATTTTTATACATGGCAATCTATGTGTGGAAGCTGGCGTGTGGTCTTTTTCTACGTTGTTTGTAAATGAGGCTCTAGGAGTGAGGTTTTCCTAAAAGATTCAAATCTCTCATCTCACATATCTCTATTTATTATCTGCAGTTGATCATTAGTGGCTTTTGAAAATTAAAAAGTGTCACAATTTTTTTGTGAAGCTGCTGAAAAATAGACTAAAATATTCATTCTCAACATATAACTACAAAATCACCATCTTAGCAGAGCCAGAGCAGTTTTTCACTGAATAAATAAATCTGTTCAAACATGGTATTGTGCAAGTTTCTAATCACTCCTATACCAAAATCAAAAAGGAAAAGAAAACGCACTTTGTAGTTTATTTTTTGACTCATAGTAGCCACAAACACTAAAGCGCTAGATATGTATTGATGTGCAGCTAAAAGAGTTCTTGGCTAACGTCCTATTTTTAGAGAATAAGTAAAACAATCACCAGTGTACATTTATAAATCAAACATGGTGTAAAATGACTGCATTTATGCACTTTTCTTGTTGAGCATTCAAGGACAGGGGAAGGGGTACTGTGGGGTTTAGAGTAAGGACACTTTGACTGGAAGCTGAAGATCAAACCATTGACCTTCAGACTGGATAAACCCCATGCAGATGAAATGGATAGGAGCTGTGAGAAGAATTAAATAAGAGAATCAGCGAGTGTGGGTTGGTGTGTAAATCTATGAGTTTAGAGAAAAATAAGACTGAGGTTACAGAAGGTTTTAAAGGTAAGGGTGAATTCTTAAAGGCGGCAAGTTATTTTACTGGAGGCCATTATATCTGCAGAACAGCTGCAATGTGCTCTGATAGGGAGGAAGCTGATTGCAGACTATGGAGCATCTAGAGAAGACCAGAAAGGACAGAGCGTGATAATCCATGTAGGCTGTAATCAGGGTAGTGATTGGTAAGAGAGTATTATATATGGGAGGCATGCAGACAGATTGAGATTATTTATGAGTGCTACAAAGGATGATTTGTCATGACACCCAGACTAAACATGGTGGGTAGGAGAGACTATAGTTATGACAATTGAGGAAATGTTCTGTTTTTTTCTGAACAGTTTTGGCACCAATGAGGAAAACCTCTATTTTATTCTTAAATAAATATGTAATAAATTTGACAGGTATCACTCATGAACTAGTGAAGCAAATGCGAAGTTCCTAAAAAAACAATCCCTTAAGAGGTACAAGATAATTGATGAGATAGATAATAGTAATAGTAATTGATAATTGAAAAACAGTGGGCCAACAGCAGAACCCTGGGGTATGCCACCAGTACCTCAGATGGATTGTAATCTGGTATTTTTAAGGGATAGAATCTGAACAAAGCACAGGGCATATCAATAATTTTATCAGGAAGCTAATTGCTTAGTCAGGATGTCAAATGATGGTTATGATAATTGCTCTGATTCTAAGGGATGCGACTGGTTAAAAGCCAAAACTCAGCAGCCACCAGTGTGGAAGAGATGGAAATCTACTTAAAACTATTTGGAGAATATTTTATAGTGATGACATCTAAGCTGCACAAGAAAAAATTTGATTAGTGACAAATAATTTCTTTCTTAATTATCAAAAATTATGTAAATTATACATAAAATTGTGGCTTTTGATGATACCATTGCAGAAAATGGGAAATATGTCAAATGTGACAAAATTCAAATAATTTAATTCAATAAATCAGTAAAATGATGTAAAAATCAGGAATGTCACGATTATTTAATTTCACAATTAATTATAGTATTAAACAGCATGGTCAATTAATCATAAAGATTACTCAATATCATCACTAAACATAACTTTGATTTCATTCTATGTGCAATTTGTGCAGTTATTTGATCTAGCACATGGGTCATCCTGTGGCCATGCTCAAAATCAGTGCTACAATCCAGCAGGTTTTCCATGCATCCCTGCTCCAACATACCTGACTCAAATTATATGGATCGAACAGGCTATCACAATTATTCATTAATTTCAGTCAGGTGTGTTGGAGCAGGGATTGCATTACTCATAGGACCGAATTGAGTAGCCTGGATGTAAATGTAAGGCTTAAAAACTGCCAGAATTTTCTGTAAAAAGGAGGATAAAATGATTTTTGGTGGATCCACTGACAAGGTACCTACGTGCCCAAAATTAGCTTCACTTGCCAAGATAATGGCAAATTCAGATTTTAATATGACATGAGTAAACGTGTTGTTTATGCAATAATGTGAAAGAAAAAGGAAATATGTTTATTCCACAGATTAATCTCTTTGCATTATTGCATTAATAATGACATGCCTAATTAAAAGACCTATGAGTGTTCATGTGATTTTCCATCCATTTATCCATTCTCTGCCGCTTATCTGGTGTCGGGTCGCGGGGGCAGCCGCCTAAGCAGAGAAACCCAGCCTTCCTTCTCCCCGGCCGCATTCACCAGCTCATCCAGGGGAATCCCGAGGCGTTCCCAGGCCAGCCAAGAGATGTAGTCCGTCCAGCGTGTCCTGGGTCTTCCCCGGGTCCTCCTTCCGGTGGGACGTGCCTGGAACACCTCCCCAGGTAGGCATCCAGGAGGCATCCTGACCAGATGCCTGAGCTACCTCATCTGGCTCCTCTCGATGCAGAGGAACAGCGACTCTACTCTGAGTCCCTCCCGGATCACCGAGCTTCTCACCCTATGCCTAAGGGAGAGCCCGGCCACCCTGTGGAGAAAACTCATTTTGGCTGCATGTTTTCACGATCTTGTTCTTTCGTCACTACCCACAGCTTGTGACAATAGGTGAGGGTAGGAAATTAGATCGAGCAGCAAATTGAGAGCTTTGCTTTTTGGCTCAGCTCCCTTTTCACCATGACAGACCGATGCAGAGTCTGCATCACTGCAGACGCCCCACCGATCCGCCTGTCGATCTCTCGCTCCATCCTACCCTCACTCGTGAACAAGACCCCGAGATACATAAACTACTCTACTTGGGGCAGTGAGCATGCCCACACCAGCTTGGCGTCTCTCACCGGGAGCAACTCCAGAATGGAAGAGGGTCCAGCGCCCCTCAGGGACAGTGGTTCCAGAGTCCAAGCCGTGCATGGAGGTGAGTCCAACTATATCTAGTCGGAACCGCTCAACCTCGTACACCAGCCCAGGCTCCTTCCCCGCCAGAGAGGTGACATTCCACGTCCCTAGAACTAGCGCTTGCAGCCAAGGATCAGACCGCCAGGGTCCCCGCCTCTTGCAGCCACCCAGCTCACACTGCACCCAACCCCTATGGCCCCTCCTGCAGGTGGTGAGCCCACGGGAGGGGGGGCCCATGTCACCCTTTCGGCCAAGCCCCATGGGCAAAGGCCCAGCCACCAAGCGCTTGCCTCCGTGCCCCACCTCCAGACCTGGCTCCAGAGAGGGGCCAGGTGACCCACGTCCAGGCAAGGGAAACCTAGATCCATGATTTGTTGTCATCAAAGGGGTGTTTTGAGCTACGCTTTGTCTGGTCTCACCTGTTAGCCATGGCTGACCCTACCAGGGGCATAAAGCACCCGACAACATAACCACTAGGATCGTTGGGACATGCAAACTCCTCCACCACAGTAAGGTGGTGGCTCAGGGAGGTGGTGATTTTACAGGTGATTTTACATATTTATTAACCTAATCATGATAATTGTAATTTGTGATTAGTTTTTTTTTTCTTTTGCAATAATCATACAAAAAAATCTGTTATAACACCCCTATATGGAACTGTATCAGGTGTCTGTAAAATGTGATTTTATTTATAAATATTCAGTGTTTTTCTACCCTTACTTGGCCTAATCAACCCAGTAAAGATAGATGGACCATAGTGGTGTTAATTCTTTGTCAATAACTTAAAAAAATTGTGAAGTTTATTTTTAATCAATATATGTAGCCTCAGCCTTCAGAGGCCAAGGAATATATATTTTAATGCATACTGACATTTTTAGTATTCAATGGGAACACAAAAAATGTGAATCTACTGGCTAAAACACAAACTATTTAGAAAATGTATATATTTTGTGTCTATATCAAGTTTCAGTGGTTTGTGTGCAGGTGTTTAAATGAAGGTAGATTTAATTTTCTTAGAAGCAATAAACGGTAAAATATCAAATGCTAACTGGAAGTTTTTGAGATTCTCTGCCTCTTCATGTGACAGTTTACCTTAAAAAAATAGCTTTAAAAAGTATTTCTTGATCAGTTTATGTAAGTCAGTTGCCTTAGCACTGAGAACCACATTTTTGGAGGCATTAGAACATAAAATGGTTTCATGATTGAGTTTTGGTGGTTGACAATGACTAGTTGCTTTAGTGCTGACAAAACTCTGCTGTAGATGTGCACACGGGCCTGACAGACCCCCAGTTGTTATAGTATTGTGCTTGATGGCCTCTTGGATGAAGACATAAAGATCCTCATTGACAGTTTCCCCTGCTGATGCTCCACAAATCAAGTACGCAGACATTCACAGAGAGCGTTGCACTCATCCTCTGACATTTATATGAAACTTCACCTGGATCTCTCGAAAGTGCACCTTAGTGATCAACGTTATTTAACTGTTTGAGTAACGTTTTAAAAAGCTGCTATACTGTTTGGATGTTTAAGGACCTTTTTATGGGATTAAAATTTACTAGATGACAAGACTCTGAGTGAGTAGTGGGTTATATCTCAGCAGGTCATTGACCCAAACTCACTGTGGACCACCCAGAAGATGCCTGAAAAAGGTAGAAAAGGTGAGAAGATAAAATCCATAGAGAAGAAAGAAGATGCATGAAAGAATGGATGGCTTAGGAGGAAGAGAGGATGGATAGATGAGCATGAAGGGTGATGGATGGGTGGTTAGTGTAGATGAAGGGAGGCTGGAGGGATATATAAAGAGGAGGATGGATGGCTGGATAATGAAGTGGTGGAGGGAGGCTGGATGGAAGCCTGAAAAGGAATAGGACAGGAGGATAAACAGATGAGTGTGGAAGAAGGACAATGCATAGGTGAGGAAGAGATGATTGTTTTGGTTGAGGAAGATGGATGAAGGCTGAATGAATAGGTGAGGAGGAGGAGGAAGGAACGGAGGATAGACAGATGGGTGCAGAAAGAGGAGCATAGATAGGTGAGGAAGAGGGAGGGATGATTGGTTTGGTTGAGGACAATGGATGGAGCATGGATTGATGGATAGGTGAGGAAGATGATGAGGAAGAGGGAGGAGTGATAGATGATGGAGGACCAAGAAATGGAAAACATTAGACATAATTTCAGAAGCTGAAATGGTGAAACTGGAAGAAGACGTCCGACCAGAGGATCAGAGGACTGGTGGAATTGTGGCTCTGCTCTGCACCTGAAGCTGAAAAGTTAATATTTGATGTAGGATTTACTTTCAATAACAGAAAATAGATTTATTTACGCTTTGATTGTGAATAAATAAAGAGCATGATGATTTTCTTTAATAATTCATTCATTGGAAGGTAAATGTTTGATGAGATCATTCAGCTGAAGAGGATTGAATCTGGGGTTGACCACATACTTCACCCATATCATGTAGATGACTGAATAAAGACGGTAATTAGTGTTCATCAGACACGAGCACAGTTCGCTGCACATGCAGCATCAGTAGGTCGATCTTATGGAGTCAGAACGTTGACCGAAGTGCTCTTCCAATTTAAAGCATAAACAGCAGCTTGCTATTGCTTTAATCCGGCTGCAGCGTCCATGCTCTGCATCTACTGGGGGGGCTTTTTTTTTTTTAAATAGGAGCTGCTGCCTCTTCATCATTAGTGTGTGCACGCGTGTGTGCGTGCGTGAAGTCACTGTAAACATTTGATTAATTGCTGAGAAGCTATTACAAGAAATTAAAGTCCTATTATGGTGGGAGTGAAGGACAACGCAAGCTAATCTGCCAATCATCACAATAATTATCTCATCATTTTCCCACCATGTATGAAACCCAGTTATTTATCTGTTTGTTTGTTTCACCTTCAAGCAGACTGAATATAAATATTAGGCTTTTTAAACTTGAGTTAAAAGTCACAGGTTGACTCACCTGCACATCTCCACATGGACACTTGGTGACAAAGTGTTTACTCTGAGCTCTGCTTCTAACCAGATGTTTTTCTCAGCCTTTTGTTTGGTATTTTGCAGCTTGATACATGAAGACAAAGTCTCACCCTCGATCCTGTTTCTCCCCTCCTTACCCTCCCTGTCCCTTCTGTCTCCTCTGTTTTTCTCCCCACTTAGCAACAACCAAACTACTGGAGCTTCAAGGTCAGTGCCAGCATTGTGTTTGTGCTTCAGCATAAATCTGTGCCTCTGTGTGGATTTGGCTCTAATAGGATAACACCATTGAGTGTTTGCATGCTTGCTTGCATTTTCTTAGTGTTGGTCACATGTTGGTGCACACTTTTTTATTTCATTTATTTTGTTAACTGTTGTGCTGCATGCTGTGACATTTCTGTGTCTGTGTGGGGAGAAACTCCTGATTAGAAATGATGGATCAGAGGCAAGGTACTTCGATTGACTTCGGCTGCTTTGTTGGAGAGGCAGATTTGTAAGAAAATAATACAAGACAGCCTTTAAGTATCTCTAAATTTACTGTATAATTACAGCCAGTCAGTCTATCTGTACCGCTTATTCCTATAATGGGTCGCGGGGTGAGCTGGAGCCCATCCCAGCAGTGTTTCAGGTGAGAGGCAGTACACCCTGGACAGGTCACCAGTCCATCGCAGGGACAACACAGAAGTGGACAAACAACCATTCACACTCACACTCATTCCTAGGGAGAATTTAGAGTCATCAATTAACCTAACATGCATGTCTTTGGACGGTGGGAGGAAGCCGGAGAGAACCCACGCATACACGGAGAGAACATGCAAACTCCACACAGAAAGGCCACCAGCCCCCTACATTCGAACCTCCCCCTGCCGAGGCTCGAACCAGCGACCTTCTTGCTGTGAGGCTGCGGGGCTAACCACCACACCACCGTGCAGCCTAATCACAGCCATATAACAAAAATTTAGTTAGTCATTTTTGATGCAAAAGTTTTTAATTAATATTCCTAATAAACTTATTTTACCAAAGATAATCTGTTACCTATTTAAATTTGAAATGCACCAATTTATAACAAAGTCATCTTGGGACAGTAAACAGACCAATTAATTCAAGCCATTTCATTTTGATCCAATCAATCTTTATACAAGCATCGAAAGTGATAGGAAACCAATGGACTCCATCGAATCTTGGCTTTGATTCAATCCTCCATCCTGAGCATGTGTGGCGTAGCAGGCGACAGTGGAAAGGAAAAACACACCTTTCAACCGGAAGGAAAACCTCGACCAGTCTGTGAGGAGAAGACAGGAAAGAGAGTTCCACAGGCACTGCAACTTTTAGCCATGGGACACCTATTTCGCTGAAATTGTCTTTGTCTCGGGATCTTATCTCAACTTCAGATAAATAATAATGCAGCTAAATACATTTTTAACAAAAACCCAAAACCAAGTAGTAAGATTTCTGTCCTCTGATGCTGATACACTTCTTTTTTCACTCTATATGTGTGAACCACTCTAAATGTCTCTCACCTGCGGCTTTGACGGCTTTCAGCCCTCGCTTGATTCTTGTGATTAGCTAAAGACGAGCTCTGAGCAGCCTCGAGTGTAACGGCTGTGAAAGTGGTGCGAGTCAGTAGGGAAAGATTTATTCATGCCCTCTTATTTTCTGTGGTAATGGTAATGTAATCTGGAGTCAATTACACCATTTACTCAATGACAGTAATATGGGAGATGAGTTGACATGAAGCCAAATTCCAGCCCCCGCTGTTACAAACACACAGTCTGAGTCCAGCATTCCTGAACCACTCGCATGCATCTGAGAGCACACACTTACTGAATCCTACCAACCTAATTTGTGGGAAATTATAGTAAGCACGATCAAGTTGGCATGTAAATGGTGTGAAATGTTTGTGGCTCTATGTTTGCCTGAGTCAGCTTTATGCCATTTGCAACTTTGACTGTTGCCCTGTTTCCGGCATTGCAAACTAATTACTTTAGCCAGCTTGTTTAGACCAGATTAATTAAAGTGGAGGCTGTTTGCACCTTTTAAAATGTTTGTTCGTGTGAGAATGGTGCCGTTTAAGTCTGGGTGTAAATGAATAAGTCAAAACGTGCTGGTGAACATTGTTCAGATACCCTGTGGCTTTTCTTATTAATTATTCAAATCAATCTTTATTGAAATAGCGTTTTCACATACCAAGTGGTACCCAAAGTGCTGCCCAGGTAAAGTAATAATGAAATAAAACTTAAAACAACAATAAAATGAACAATAAACGACAACAGAGCCTGGCCTAATGATGATGCTCTCTGCAGTTAAAAGCCAATTATTGGAAGAGATTCATGTTATCTGTGGGACTGTGGTGTTTGTAAAGTCTTGTAAGTCAGATTTCATGTGATTGTGTTTCATGAGTGACCAAATCTGGAACGCTTTAATCCTGAAGTCAAAGTTGCTAGTTCCACCTGAACCTAGAATAAATGTGGCGTATTGAAGCGACTCTTCTGAGCCGTACTTCATGCAAGCTGTTTGAGATTATGGAGCTCATGCTAACGGAAGCTATTGCTGCAGCTCTCATCATCATCACCGTAAAATGACTTGATCTTCTGAACGGCTCCCTGCACACTTTCTGCTGACATAGTGTATATAAACTCTGCTGAAGGATTTCCTGTAACAGATCAATAGAAAAACTGCTGCTTTAAGATTAGATGGGTTGTAAATTGTTTGCTGTTTTTTAACATTAAAATGTCAGAAGAGAAAAGTTAATGGGTAAATCCAAAGCCAACAATGAGTGTATGAGATCTTCTGGTCCTGTATCATAACCTGCTGTCATATCTTCTGTTGTAAACCTCCAGAAAGTTAATGATTGATTTGTCTCGGTGTTTGCAGTCTGACTTCAAAAGCAGAATTCAGCAAAGTGGACCACTTGTATATCCATGCATCTGGGCAAAGCTTGGTCTGGACCAATATGTAGACCATTGTCTTTAAATTCATTGCAGTCTGATGGTCAGCTGCCGATTTCTACAAGGATGAGAAATGGGGGCGAAAAGCCAGAAAGGAAAGTCTGTTGTTCCCCCAACACAGATCCCTTCTTCAGTATGTGGTTAAAACCGGACCACACTAATTTTGAAAATGGTTACATTGTTTATTTTCAGTGCATGATGTTAAGCATCTGTGTTAGTTGGAAAGATAGAAAAACCGCAAATAATACAGTCATTAATGCTGTCTTATTATATGCTGTATATATAAAACCTGTCTGGTCTTCCGGCTGGCTAGGAGGGGTCAACTGTGGGTCCGCTGGACTGACACTGGGTCAGTCCGACGTTAGCTGCTTATTTTTACTGGTGCAGAGCCATGGATCCACATCAGTAAGGCAGGATTCATGCTTACTTTGAATTATGGGTCAGTCATTTTTTTGCTTTCTTTGAATATACGAGGTGAAAAGTTGAGTTTAACTTTTCAAGCGGCAGTATCAGAGCCAGCGATCCAGATCAGCTGACTGATCATGTCCGACCTAATCATTGATTGTTGCTTGTAACAGACACATTACTGCAACATGTCTGTGTGAATCCTGCCTTGCGTTTAGTGCTGCAAAATGACTGCATTCATCACCTGTATCATTATGAGTGACAGAGGATTGACTGAACATGTGACGTTTTAAACGGGAAAAGAGGACAGGGTCTGAGGGCATTGCAGACCTGAAAACGCCATCATGCTTTCAAAAACAGGTGCTAGATTAGCTCAAGCACATGTTGCAATTAAAAATGAATCACTTTAGAGAGATTAGGTGGTGCATTGCATAATGTCCATAAAGTCACACATTTTCATTCAAGAAACAAGGTGCTAATATCCTTTAATTATAGTTTGTTTAAAAAATTGTCCTACAACTTTGCAATTTCCTATTGCTTTGAGCGGTCAAGCTGACTGGAAAAGCGCTATATAAGTACAAGTCCATTCCATTTCCATTTCCATTGGGATTAATAAAGTATTTTTCATTTCACATGGTGAAAAAATAATTCACAAATGAAGATTATGCCACTCAAAAGATGACAGTCACAACAAGTGATGCCAACTTGGTGATTTTGGTGCCATATTTAACAGTTTCTTGAGAGCCCCTGTACAGAGGGCAGCATGAGATGCGTGCAGTACTGAAGATTTTTGCATGCAGTGGGAAGCACCCATCCAAACATGTAGCATACTAAAATCCCAGAGACAATCTCAGCTGAAAAACTCTACCAAGCATTGCGACCCAGCTTGAGTCCCAAGCATATGTAAACAAAACATCAGAACGTTCACGCGGTGATTCACTCAGTGTGGGGCATGTGCGGCCCTGGACATCTAAGGGCATCACAGACCTGTTATTGTTCAATCTCATGTAGCTGTACACACCAGCCACATGGTGCCACGTAACTAGTTAGCATGCTGGAGTCTTGTTGGTTACTGGTATTGACTAAGAAAGGCCATGCACCACAACCCGCAGATATGAGAAACTAATCAATCTGTCGATCCTTTCCATGTCTGGACTGGGTGGGGTTTCCTGTGAGTCAAATTAACCAGACGGCACCAATTGTAACAGCACGGATCCTGCAGGCTCCATTCCTGCTGGTGGCTTGCTATAAGCTGCCAGGGAAAAATTGGGAATATCACCACCGGATCACCAGTTGGTATTATTTATGGAACTACAACCGTATCTGATGATCTTCAAACCTCCGACTTTGGGTCTTGATTGATGCACTTTATAATGTGACACACTTGGCACTTAAACATCTCAATTTAAATCCTGGTCGATGGGGCACTCTCTGGACTAAAATCAACAATACTCTAATCTTTTTTTTTTATTATTTATTTCTTATTATTCTGATCATTATTGTTCATATTGCTGTCCTGTTACTATTTTGTTGTTGTACTGGGTTGGCTTGCCAATAGAAAAAAAAAATGGAAATTTGCCTTGCTAGGATTTTGCATATTTGCATTTTATGCTTAATAATATGCATCGTCTCTATCAGCTTAAACATTTCTGCGGTGGTCGAGGAAGACTATAACAATGTTTGGATGTGCAGATGATCTATGTGCAGGCCCACAACTTTTTCTGTAGGTATGAAGTCATTACTTGATTCAGGCAGCTATGTGTAGTCAATAGAGTTCAATGAGACGTTGGAGAAGATGTATGTTTATAGTTATCAAACACCTGGGAAGGGTTTCACTGTGGATGCTGGACAAGCTGTTAGAGGAGCTGGACAAGCCTGGAAGTGTGTTATAAAAAGTTAGTCTGGCAGGGCTTTAGTGAGAAGTCGGCCGTTTTATTTAACAGCTGCTGATTATAGAGCCACAAAAGCACCATTAAAATAAATTAAATTATCCTTTAAATGTCCATAAAGATGAAAAGAATGGTTCAAAAACAAGTTAATAAGTTGTGGACGGTCTCCAGTTGGGTAACAAATAAAATCGCCACACAAAATGCTGAATAATCGGCAACTAAACATAGTCCCAACGAAAAAAGACTATTTCCTCCTATTTAATTAAAAGATTAAAGACTTAAAAAAAATAAAAAATTATCGTAAAAATCAACAAGCTTTGAGTCGAGTACCACAGACATTTTTCTACAACAAAACCACAGTACCTCTATGTGTAAACGCTCATTTACCATCCTTTGACCTTGCTAGTAAATCAGGTAATGAATTTCTCTTATTTAATTCTGTATATTTTAGTGTAAAGCACTAGATTCTCAGCTATTTTTAAAGCCATCCTTTTAGTCATGAACAGAAGCAGCAGCTCTTTACATTTCCCTCGTCCGTTTAGTCACTTGGGTTGGTTATCGCTCCCCTTCTTCTCAGGGACTCGGGGAGGCTCGCCTCTTCTGATGCAATAGAAACCCCTGCAGCAGTGCACTGCTGTGCTCATGTGTATGTGTTTAATAGTCCCCAGTTATTCCACTTTGATGTTCCTCTGCTTTTCCAGCTCACTAAATGCGCAGTGTTGGTAGTCCTCCTGCAACACAGATTACCAAGCAATTATGTTGTAATAAATGCAAATGCACGCACGTTTTAATGCTTCTATGGACCTGCAGTGGTCATGGAAACTGTGACTGTAGATGGATTATGCAAATATTATACAGACATTTTAAGGCTCCCTCTCACGTGTTCTTCTACATCCTCAAGCAAACGGTGGGGATTGTCAGCTTGTCCACGGGGGTGAACAGCTTCACGCAGCAGCCTGCAACTGCTGCTGACACTGTGAAAGACACAATGGAGCCGAGAGCTGCATAATTCTCTCCTTTTCATTGCTCCCAGCCTCACTTAGACAAACATTAGTGCTCCATTTTGCATCTCTTGTCTTTCTGTCTGAAGTGGCCAAAGTAATCACAGCCTATTGTCTTCTGTCTTCGCCTCAGTGTTCAGTTTGGAAGGAGATATCGCACTGTGGGCTGAGATGGAGAGAGGGGATCCTGTTAGAGCTGTCTTAAGTATTCCACTTATTCATCAGCCATCTTCATTTATGAGGAATCAGAATGAAGCCTATGGCTACTGGGATAGAGTTTTCTCTTTTTTTTAAATGCTTGATAATGCTTTTTTTTACAGTTAGCAGAGGAATATAATGTCACAAAATGAGCATTTTCCCCCATAAAACAGGAATTTTTACTTTAAAAGGCAGTGGAACAAAATGATAGTTTGGCTTTATGCTGTTGATGCAGGTTCACTTCAGAGCTGTGCGCGCTTTAATATTGGAGCTTTTTAATGACATCTGCTCTGCACAGGAAGATTTACCCAAGGCTGCAAGGAAAGGGGAAAGTTCATCTCATAAAAATGACAAAAATAGAATCTGATTCTACTCAAGCTTCAGTCACAATGAGGGAATTTCACACAGTTATGCTGGTAGTAATATTAAATATTTTTTGCTTATCTTGATTGTGATTTAAAATGACTTGTTAAGCTATTAGCTTTCTCAATGTTCAACAAATGGGGTGGCGACAACAGGTGATGAAATTAGGTTGAGTCATGTTGGGGGATGCTTTCAGGTGGTCAAAACAAATCAGTTGTTTCCTATTTTGAAGCTAACCAACAACAAAATTAGCAATGGTATTAAGTGATACCAACTGGATAGTGCTGAGAAAGACACAGCTGGCTCTGGATCAGCAGAAAATGTCTCACGCTGATCACCAAAGTTAATTTAAACATGATCTTATTTTGAGATCATTATGTCGTCCAGCCCTACAGTTACAACTTTCTATGAACAAGTTGTGGTTTTCAAGCAGATTTCTAATTTGGGAACTGGGTCATCTCAAAGATTACAGATGCTTTAGGTTGTTAGTTTGCTTAGAATCAGAACTAGTGCAGTTTAAATGTGCACCTTTACTGGACCTGAGAGCATTGAAGCGATACATATTTTGCGTAATAAGCACATTTACTAGAATCCCAGGAATTGGACTCGTGATAACTGTGTTGGCTAATGTGTTTGGGAGGTATTCAGGTCAGATTTATTTCCCAACAAAGTCATCTCAGGGCACTTTACAGACAAATTAGTTTGAGCCAGTTCGTAACAAATAATAGCCAAGTTAACGAAAACCCACAGATTGCATCAAATCTTGACTTTGATCCAGTCCTCCATCCTGAGCATGTAAGGGGTGACAGTGGAAAGAAAAAACTCCCTTTTAACAGGAAGGAAAAACCTCCAGCAGAATCCAGCTCAGGGAGGGCGTCCATCTTCCTCGACAGGTTGGAGTGGGGAGGACAGGGAAGAGCCCAGCAGACACTTAAATTTCAGCCAGAAAGACCTGCTGAGAGAGGAGAAATATGTTAATGATGCCAATACGGTCATCTCCCATATAATTATACATGGAAGATGAGAAGCAGAGATTAGAAGGAAGAGCTCAGGGCATCATGGGACGTCCCTCAGCAGTGTAAGCATATGGCAGCGTAAATAAGGGATGGCTAGACCACCCCTAACTATAAGATTAATGAAAACTCAGGTTTTAAGCCTTAATCTTAAAGGTAGTGAGGGTGTCTGCCTCCCAAACCCAATTTGGAAGCTGGTTCCATAAGAGATTGGCCTGATAGCCAAAGGCTTTAGCCTCCCATTGTAGTCTTAGAGACTCTGGGAACCACAAGTAGACCTGCAGTCTGAGAGCGAAGTGCTCTGTTGGAAATATATAGAAATATGAGATATTTGGTATTAGTAATCCTGTTGATATGACCATCAGAATCAGATATCTGGAAGTAATCGGATAATTTTAAAAACCTGATCAGACATGCACTTCTGATATACGAGATTCAATAACTCTTGTTTACATTTTCCAGTCTATCAGATTTCTTTCATATGTACGTACGCATGTGGTGACGTAACTTCCTGTTATTTCAGAGCATCAGTTCTTTGTTGAACATGGTGGCGCTGGTCTTAGCAATAGCTCCTACTGTGGGAAGTAACTGGCTGCGTTGCTATGCCAACGGCCTGCTGCCCCATGCTATCATGGTTTTTTTTCACGTTCCACTCACATTGCAACAGTTTTGCTTTCCTCTTTTTAATGGAGGACGTTGAAAAGACAGAAATAATTATTTTTTTTTGCAAGTGTAGATGAAATAAATCAGATATACGGGTCTTCATGCACAAAGACGTTGGAATATGGAGGAGAAATCTAGGGGTGTTAATCTGATTTCTCAAAATCAGATAATGGCAGTTACCTGATAAAGGATGTTAGATTATGGTGTCTGCATGGATTATTTGATAACCCCAGAAACCTGGTGGCATTCAGATTTTTGATGTGCATGAAGACAGGCTCAGTGTTGGACGTTTTAATTCCGTTTACTTTAATGAATCACATGGATTTCTGTGGAAGCTGCATCTTAAGACCGGGGCTGTTAAGTTTCTCATGGAAACAGATGAGAGCGGGCGTTGCTAGTTTACATCAGTCTCCTCTGTCTGGTTCCTGCCAATGTTTAAAGAAATTTCTCACAGTTCAGCCTTCAGCCGGCGTCTGCGGCTACTTCAAACTGTAGGAAAAGCGAAGAATCAGTTTGCAGAAAAAACTGAAAGCCAGAGAATGTGTAGATAAACATTGATGCTGTCTTGTAAACTTTTTCCTTCACAGCAGATTGCAGCTTCTAACAAATGCTTCTGTCTAAGGTAATTGAAAGTACAACTCAAACGTCAATAACAGCTTCTCATCTGACCAGACTGAGTCAGATTCAGTTCAGGGGGCTCCACAGAGGAAATGTTTAAGATTTTATTCCTTTTCCTTTTTGGGAGGGTAAATATGCAGTTTTGATAAGATGCCAGTCTCAGACTAATAATGACTCCTAACATAAATTAAGCTTATATGATTTTATTTTTCATAAATCTGCTGCAGGCATGCGAATGCAACACCTGAGGTAAAAAGAGCCTCATAATGTTTAATCTTGGTAGTGCTGGGTGTTGGACCACCACATGGTCCTAGAACAGCCTCAGAGCCATCATTCTTCCCAAACACATTCCTCACTATCAAACTCATGGCTCCAAATCTTCCACGTGTCCAGTTGAGTTCATAGAAAATAGTTGAGATCGTTTCTAAACTTAGCCTGTTTAGAGACAAAGTCCCTTGTAAATGGACAAGCTTCTTGCATCAGGGCAGAAAGTTTCTTAAAAGCTTTGTATTATTTTCCTGAGACTCTTAAATCCACGGCGGGTCCGATCACAGCACAGGTCAGATTACAGCTATGACACCATGGGTTTAAGACAATACTTTAGCTTGTTTTAGGATCTCAGCAGTGGCTCTTCTCTCTGCTCCACCCAAAATGAGTCTCTTACTGTCAGAAGCTGCAAACAGCAGATGGCCCGAGCAGGAAGTAAGAGATGGAGGCAGCGGAGAGAATCTGAATCTTCTCTGCAAATTCCTGGATGTTTATCACATGACCGGTCCAGATGAGTTTTACTTTGATGAGGTTCAAATGAAAACATGATCTTTTATAGACTATTCCAGAAGGGCAAATTTTAACAGTAGAAGAGGAGTAACAGAGAAGCCAAATACAAGCTGTTTGTGCAGAACCAAACTGAGGAGACATAGAGATCCAGATTTGATTCAGTGGGATAAATGGGACATTTGGACCCAAACCTCAAGGTAGCAGAGCCACCAGTCGGGTTTCAGGCTTCATGTATTATTTCATTAATATCTCAACCAGTAGTTTCTAAATTTACAATATGCACATTCAAAACGTTAATTCTGTAAACATTTTATATAACAGCGATGGCATATGCAGATTGATCTTTTAATGAAGCACACAGTTGTGATTACCTTTGAAAGAAACAAAACAGTGTTTGGAAAGATGGATCAGCAAACCATCAAAATATTTCTTCTATTTAATTTCTGATCAGCCATCCTGGAAAAGCAATTAATCCACAAACGAGAGAAGAAAACCAGAAAATAAGCCAGCTTAGACCGTTCCTCTATCAGCCTTTTTCAGGCAGATGTTTAGTCACAGGAGGATGAACCAGACCTGAGCTGCTGCAGCGAGAAATGAGACCACATCAGAGCAGATGCCTGGCTTCATCCAAACCAGCCTCATCGCAGGTCATGAACTAGCACTGATGGTTCAAAGCCGTATTCACAATAGAGGCTAAAGAACAGTGCAGCTCTTTTAGAATGATTCATGTTAATGGTTATAATGATACACTGTTAGGTTAAACGATAGCCACGTTTACATGGACAAATATTTCATCTATCCGACTGAAATCAGTCTGATCAGTGATTCCAGTGACATGTTTACATGAACGCTGGATAATAGAGAGATTTAAGACAATCGTAATGCTTTTCACATGTGCAGTGTTTTTTGTTTTTTTAACCTTTTTTGACCGTCAACATGCTCAATAATCCTTAACCCTTTCAGTTTCTAACAGGCATGTTCTGTTTTTCTGCTGCCATTTTCAAGACTTCCCTGAAACTCAATACGTCGGGTAGGGGGGGAGGGGGGGGGAGGGGGGGGGGGGGGGGGTGGGGGGGGGGGGGGGGGGGGGGGGGGGGGGGGGGGGGGGGGGGGGGGGG
>JBAMHW010000024.1:3160441-3173612 GCA_037177495.1 Rhadinocentrus ornatus | reverse complement strand
TTCTGGCGGGTGTGTTTTGGTTTTTTTTTGACATTGTTAAGACTTTCCTGAAACTAGATAGATCACGGAACCCCCCCCCCCCCCACACACACCTATTGTTCAAGCTTGCACAGAAAACAACATCCACCACAAAACGACGGGAATGAGTGTCAACATGGTTATTTTGTCCTGCTGATTCCACCGTGAAAAGGTTTAAACCACCCCTCTCAGTCGGACTGAAAACTCTTTCCGATTCAGGTTGATTGGATCAGCTGACATGTTTACATGACACATTTTTATTCTGATTGGACGTTTGATTGGATTTAAAGTGCTTCATGCAACCATACCTATAGTCCTACAGTTAGAAAAATTTACAGGCTAACGCATCTGACTGTTTTTAGGTTGCCATTCCCATCAAAACTGCAGGAAAGAACCATCCATCCATTTTCTGTACTGTTTGTCAGGGCTGCAGGGGAGCCGTAGCCTATCCCAGCAGTTACTAGGTTAAAGGCAGGCAGTTCAGCAGTTTGAAGTGAGAGTGAAAGATTAAACTTGAGAAACCTGTAACTAACCAACTAACCTGTTGCTGGGAAGTCATAGCCCTGAAAGCTGCAAGCACGGGGTCTGGGTCGTTTGAGGCAGTTGGCAGGGGGTCCTGCCTTTCTTTATTTATTTATTTTTTTGCAGACTTGTAGATATCCTCTCAAACTGGATGGATGCTTCAACTCCACGTCTCTTTAAATTAGAAGTCAATAAGGCTGGTGTTCTAACTTGTTTGTAAGGCAGGCAAACATAATTTAGCGTAGAAATGTTAGATTTTTACTGTTGGAATCTACTGCAGATGGCACGTAATATTTCTGTAAGTAATCATAAGCACACGAAGCATGTGATGCACACGCTGCGTCTGCAGCTTCTCTCCTTTCACCTCCAATCCTCCACTTGCCTTTTCAAAGCAGGGACCTATGTTGCTAAGGAGCGCAGGTTTGTTACGAGTGCACAATGCATGGTGGGTAATGTAGTGTGAAGTCTGTGTAAGATGTAGGCAGTGACTGTTGCAGGACCTCTTGTAATCTGAACGAGTTCACGTACACATTCTTTACAAATGCTCTGCGTTTACTTCAGTGCTGACAGAAAAATTACCGGTCATTTAAACGTGTTCATGCACAACACTGGAGGCAGGGTATACCCCGGACAGGACCCCAAACTATTGCAGGACCAATGCAGAGTAACATCTCACAGTTCAGGCTTGAGCTTGGCATCTCGCTGCTGTGAGGATGGGAAATACAGAGGGTCTGTATTAGATGATGTTTCATGATTTACAAACACGTGACTGTGATACTACTACGCTTGGATGTGTGGAAAACCTTAGTTATTACTCACCTGGTGACACTGAGCTGCTTCATAATAGCTCAATGGGTAGTTTTATCTTTTAGAGAAAAAATAATTGAACAACATACAATAAACTGAACAAGGACAAAAAAATTCACTTTATTACAAAGAGGCTGCTAGGAGACTAGAACAACTAATAAACATAATAGTAAACAATAATAAACACATTTTTATGTAGCTATGCGCTCATGATCCATGCTCCTTGCTCCCAGTCCAGAAGTATCCGTGTTATCTATATAGATCCAGATTATAAACAACTCCTAAAGGTGCAAGTAGTTCCCTCCACTTCTGCAACAAAAGAGGAGTCTTTCCTTTCATGTTTTCCAAGGTCAGGGCCTCTGAAATCATGGTTTTATCCAACCAGCATCACCATTGTAGCTTTTCTTGCTAACATTTACTGTGTTATGTACAGATACTGGTGCTTTCTGATGTTTTTACTGGATACCCACCAGCATGTTGGGATCTCTGGATGTTAGTTCAGCTTCCCATGATGTTGAGCTGTGCTTGTGTTGTTCTTGCGTAGTCTAGACAGAGAATTTACTGGTGGTTACCTCGGCAGTCTCTAATATCATTTCATTAGAGAATAATAAGCAAATGCTTACCATTTTTGGGTTTTTTTTGTTATAAAATTACTTATTTTTTGTCACCACTTAAAGCTTAGCAGACTGTTGTGGGGTTGTGTAGGGAATGTGACCCAGGTTGTTAACATACAGAGAGCAGTTTGCATTCCCAGGTCTACCCGTGCCATATTTCTCCCAGTGAGCCGGCTCATCTCTAACCCATTCAGACAACTGTCTCCGTGGCCCTCGTCCTGTTCGGCTGTTGATTTGATGCTTGGTGGAAAATCGCTATTCCCAGATCTGACTCAGAGAATAGGACGAGTGTTTTTCGCTGCTAAAAGGCTTAGGAAGCCGAGTGCTGCAGTGTTCCCCGACTGGCACTATGCTGAGGCACGTGGCCAGAATCACTTATTGGCTCTTTACCACCATCTGCCAAGACTGTAAGGTTTGTGTTGCAAGCTGCACATGAAAGAGGCTAAACTTTGTGGAAAGCTATAACAAGATGAAAAGTTCCCTCTAGATTCTTTTGTTAAAGAAATTTATCCTTCAGATTAGGCCGTGGTGCTGGAGTAATGTAGAGATTAGTCAGGGATGGATGCTGTTTGCACTCTGATGATCAGTTCACATCACTTTGTTTTAAACAAACAATTCAAGGTCACAACATAAAATGTGTAAAAGCTGTAATCAAAGTGCACCAGTCCTGACTTCTTTCCTTTAGGATGTTTTCACACAAACACAGTTCTGGTTTCTGGTTTCGGCACCAGTTTCATTCTGGACTCTCAGAATCTCTGTGCTGTCTGGTGAACTGACCCACATTCACCCCAGTTTACCCAGAACCAGAGTGGGAAGGCTTTACTCCAGAAGTAGAACATGGAAGTAAAGCAACGGCTTAGATGGTTAAGTCATCAGACTCCTTTCTGACCTACGGTGTCCCGAAATAAACAATACGTTCTAACAACCGAGTGAATTTAATGACATGTTAGGATGTCAACATGAGCTTATATAAATGTGTAACCAAAATTTTAATTGGTTGCCAGGCAACATAACTATGCAACTACATTAAGGTTTTATTCTTAACCCCTTAACGCCTGAATTTATTTACAGCTATATAAAAGAATATAAATACAGGTAAAAAAAATCACAAGTAAAAAAGTGGAATAAAATAAAATACAATTAAATATTAAATGAATTAATAACAATAAAGATAATGATTAACAATAATGAAAATAAATGAGGGAATAAAAGCAAATAAATAGATTAAATAGATTGGTAAGTTATAAAAACATAAAATAAATTTGCGACACCAGGTATCAACTAATGCTCCCAGTGTTTTCTTGATCTAAATCAGCTGATCTGAACTTTGTTATTAACAATCATCTTACTGTCTTCATCTGAGGAAGACCAGGCAGGGAAGACGGAACTTTGTTTGCTTCTTCTTCTTCTGTGGTGTCAGCTGGTGGCTTTCCAACAGCTGGTTCATATAACACCACATCCAGCAAGTCTTTTCTGTATCGGTGTTGCTTCTTCACTTTCTGAAGCTGATTGGTCATTTGGTTTGGTATTCATTTTTTATTTTTCCTCAAACTTTATTGAAAGACAACATGCAATACAGCAGCGGTGTGAGTGCTGACAGGCTTGGGCCTCAGTAATCCAGCGGTGTGGCGTTCAGGTGGATCCAGTCTTTACCAGCCAGTGACGCCACGATTTGTAATTGAGAACCACTGTTTTTTGGTGCCTATGGCCAGTTTCCCCATCAAGACCCGTTCCTCCTACCACCCTGTTAAAACCCTGTTTCTCTTCATGTTAATATTCCTAACAAACTTGCTAACAGTAATACTGTAATGTACAAAAAAAGCAATAGGTTTTTTTATTTCGATGCAAATCTTTTGTGAAAATGATCAGATGTTATATTAAAATATCATAATGCCGTAGTCTTTTTACAAATTATTTTACTAATTCTTTGCTCAGTTTTTACCTTTTTAAAATAAATCCTGAAATCATTAAACTTCTGAGTCATAAGCAGTGCTTAATTTGTAAAGCGGGAGGTCCGGGAACGCTGAAGGGGGGTGGTTCCAGCGACTCAAAAGGTGTCTCGAAGTGACGGAACACACACACACACAGACACACACACACACAAACACGGCCAAGGTACTAACCCCTTTAAGTAAATCCAAATATCACTGTGCATAACAGGGCAATATTTATTTTACTTTCTGAACGGTGGCCTGACAAAAAAAAAACATGACCACCACATCCGTGTTTACTGGGTGCGAAATATAAAAGATAAAACAAAATAAAAACTAGGCTGAAACCGTAACATTTTTTTAATAAACAGCAATGGCAATAGTATTCTTCGGACTATAAGGTTTTGCCGTATGAGTGAAAGCTAACTCCAATCTCCTCACTGGTGCCAGTGTACCCTGATCCTCTTCCTCCCTCCGTTTCTGTCACCTAAAATTCACGTTAGAATACTTCTAAATTATGCAAACACAAGACTTATTGTGACACAGCGGGTGGCGGATCCAATGTCGGAGGTGCTGGAACGCGCTCTGGCTGGATCTGCCTCAAATTAAGCCCTGGTCATAAGTAGTGGTTTATAGCAGGGGCAACACAGCCGGATGGACAGGTCGAAGCTGGAGGGAACTGGCCTCCATACAGCAATGATTCAGTCTTAGGTGTGAGAACCAGCACTGTTCCGGTGTTAAAGTCTCATAAGTTTGATTCCTTCCTCTCACTTTAAAACAACTACCTTTCAGCAAGGCAGGTAACCCCTAGCTGCTGCTGGAGCTGCTCTGCAGAAACCAGAAGCAGCTCACATGTAAAGTGAAATGTTGTTCGCCTCCTCCTCCTGCTTCACCCTTTAGGCTGTTGTAAAGTAGCGCCTGTCGCCTCGCATTGCTCAGAAAACGCTTTGCCGTAAACACAGTCTCAGATTACGTGACAGGATTCGTCCACACAATAAGCTGGTAGACAGTTTAGGATTGAGATGCTCTCAGTTATCAGTCTCACTGGAAAGGAATGCCACGGTAATTGGCATTCATGCCCGTGAAATCTCAGTCAGGGGGTGTGTCAGCTGTGGGCAGAGGGGCATCATACAGCTGTGCACAGCTGCTTTATCAATCAAGACTCTGCATATTAGCTGGTGGGAAACCTGCGTCTGAGAAGCAGTTCAGTGCTTAAAAGCTGTGAGCTGAATGGGTCTGATGTTGACTTCTTCTTAACTTGAATTTAAAGACAGCAAACCTAAAAAGAAAATGCAACTTAGGAGAAGTTAGAAAAGAGTGCATCATGCTTTTCTTGTATTCCTCTTTTACTCGGTTTCTTTCATTTCTCCAGTGAGTGCTCTGTTTTTTACCTCCTCATCTTCTCTCTCTCTTTTGTTACAGCTGACTAAACGCAAACTTATGATTCCCAGTTGCTGCATTTTTCTCCTCAGTAGTTTGTTGTTGCTGAAAGCAGGTGTGTGTCTGGCTGACGAGTCCGCTCTGAGACTGTAACTCTCCAAACATAAGAGAGGCAGCACATGCAGACAGTCAGGCTGTTCTCAGTGTTGAAACGTGTATGGTTTCCACATTTAAAAGATCTTTATTAACTTAGAAAGAGAACCCCCCTGAGAGGCGCTTCAGTGCAGCAGACTGCAGTTTGCTTTCACTTTAATGTGTTTTGACATGATTTTGTGCTTTCCTTATGTTTGCACACACACATGCATGGCTGCATGCTCACAGCTCGCTGTAACCTCGAGAACTCAAACTGGATCTGCAACCTCTGTGTGTGTGTGAAGACAAAGCAAAGACCACAGATGCGTAAGACAATCGGAGCTGGCTTCACTGGGGGAGCTCATTACTGTATTCTTTGGGCTGGAAAATGTCTGTCAGTAAGGATTCATTGAAAGCCAACCTGCTGCAGCAGCGCCCGGCTCTGCTGTAGACCAGAGGTTTAGGTTCACAATTTGGGCTCCCTGGCAGTTTTATTTGGCAGGTGAACTATCAGTGGGAATCTGCATTACAGGTGGAGGCCGAGTTCAGCTTTGTCCTGGTTGTTAACGTCGCACCAGGGAGTCCAGGGAGCTTTGTTGGCTGCAGACTTTAATTTACATCCATTTATTTTATCCTCTGAGCAGAATCATTTCATATGTGCACCTTTTATTTTTTTCTCATAACCTCTTTCTCTTTCATCCGCTTCTTCTTTCCAGCAGTTAATTTACAATGTTGTAGTTTTGGGGTGGATGATTCTCAGGGAGGAGACTGTAACGTTGACTTGACTCGGTTCATTTAACCTGACTGACAGAGCTGCTCTAATTTTATCCTCAGGATTCAACTCCTTTTAGAAATGGAAAGGCCGCTCTGTCTGAGGTGAAGGTTTTTTCTGAAACAGAGCATCAGTCGCTGTTTGATTTCTGAGTTTATTTAGATTTCTCCTCGCATCTTATTGACTTGTTTCATTCCGTCTCATCATCTGCACTGTTTTCTTGATCTGTTTCTCAGACTCGTACACCACGTGTGACCCGACTCAGCCCGACACAGCCGGCACTCGCTGACCAGGCCAGCAGGGTTTCCTTCGCCTCAGCCGAAAATCTGGAGACCATGTCGGAGCCCGACATCCCCATCGGCTTCAACCGGATGAACCGGCTGCGCCAGAGTCTGCCACTGGCCCGCTCGTCCAGCCAAGCTAAGCTAAGGGCACCAGGTCAGACCAGTGTTGTTTTTGGCAGGCATCTCAGTCTTAGTCTTCAGGACGAAAATGCTTATTAGTTTTAGTCACATTTTAGTCATTTCTAGTCACATTTTAGTCATTTCTAAGTTTCTAAGTTTGAGTAGTCCAGTCTAGTCTAGTCCAGTTTTAGTCGACGGAAAGTCAAAAAGGTTTTAGTCAAATAAAAAAAAAGTATGTCTTTTAACAAATTTAGGTCAATAATACGTAAAAAAGTGGAATCAACATTGATAACAAGGATTGCTTTATAAAACAAGTTAACTCTAATGCTTTTGCATGATAACCAGATCCTTTACCAGACTAATGGCTTTAGCTGAGGCATTTTTTTAGAAACAGGGAAGCAACGCTGCCGTGCTATACTTAATTACTGTTGGGTAGAAACCTTTTATTTCTACATTTCAACTTTTTTCATGAATTGATGCCCTACTTCATCATACAAAAATGTCACACAAGAAAATCTATATGTTTAGCAAATAGCATCACGCTGTGAGCTTGATTGGCTATTTTCATCAATAATTACGAAATGAAAAGGAATGGTTTTAGAGTTTCTCAACCAGCAGCAAATACTTTCTGATCTACTTAGGGTTCTGCATCGCACAGATAAAGTACTAACTGTGGGATTAATTACTCCAAAAAAGCGAAGAGCAACAACATCCTTACTTTGGTAACTGTGGCTTTAATTCTGAGAATTTTCTGAAGTGCAATACTCCACCCTGAACATACACATGCCCAAAATATGAGCAATGGATGAGGAACATATATGCTCAGCTTGACCTGGTCTGCCAGTAAAATTATGATGGATTATAGTTAAAATATGTCCATATATTGTTCCATAGCTTCCAACCACCAAACCCCTTCGTCGATGCTGCCGCTATGATTCATCTATGAGTGAATAAACGGCATGTCTGTCTGCGCCTTGCACGTCAGGTGGTCATAACTGTAGATTCAGTAAACACTTGTTTTAGACCAGCCGCCAAAGGAATTAAACTTTAAAGCTATATTGTACTCCAGTAGCAGATGATGCTGTGACAATCACGTTCCTGTTACCTCAACAAGGGTCCAGTAGAAGAAGTCCAGTAAGATAGGTGGTCCACAGCACGTCTTTAATCCATAAAAAATAATTTCAGGTGAATATAGATGGATTTTAATGGGTTAAATAAGGTTTAACTTATTATTCTGTTAATAGCAAAACAATAAGTAGACAGAAAATCTAACACTTAAGGGATTTTTCTTTCTTTCTGCTATTAGACAAGTCTTCAGGCTGGTGAAAGAGGTGGGCTTACCCCCCACCTTCTCCCTGGGCCCATGTTTCAGTCCTAGATTCTCAAGGGACACTAGAGATGGGATAAATGTAGAGGCTAATTTCCCAGTTGAGTTCCCAGAATGAGTAACGCTGTCACTGCATATCATAAACAGTCACAAAAGGCAGGTTTCATCACATGTAGAGAGAAAAATTTCCTTTCCTTTGATGCCAACTATTACGTCCCTAAAGGAGGTCTAGGGAAATAAGGGAATAACACAACTCCAGAAGATGCCAATGAGGAGACAGTCTAAAAATGTAAGCCGTTAAATGTGAATAAATTGTGAGCAACTCAAAAAATTAAAGAAATACAGAAGGGCCAGTTACATCTGGGAGAGCCAAGGCCAGCACAACAAGCAAAACCCCTCTACCTGAAAATGAACAAAAAAAACAACTTACCTCCCATTAGAAGCAAAATTATACAAACCTACTACTCTACTACCCTGAGTCAACAAACAGGAGAAAAAGAACCCACCAGGAAAACAAAAGGGCAGCTCTCCCCTACAAGGCCAATCTGGAAGACTTAAAAGAACTCCTGCAACTAGACATAACCAAAACTTAAACTTAACAGACACAAGGCACAAGTGGCCGAAAGGCCCAGACGTGCAGATCTCCAGTCTTTTTATTGGCCCCTCCCAGGCTGGGATTGGCTGGAGGCGGCCACAACCTAATTGGAGGAAGAGCACCTACAGAAGCGGGACAAAAATCAATCACAGGACTCAAACATATTCCCATAACGCCAACATAAAATATTGAGACAAAGTAAAGTAACCAAGAAGTCTCATTCCAACTCAGTCCACTCTGCTTTGTAAGGAATAAATAAATCCTGCATTATCTCTGGATTTCTCTCAGAGAAAACAGATTGTAACGTGTGGGTGCAAAGACACATCTCTCACATAGGGCTTCAATTAGGAGGCCCCATCGGTCAGTGTGGGTCAGACATATGCCATTTATTGTACATGACTAAAACCTAAAACATACAGATGGGAAAGATGAGCTGACAGAAAGTCGTCCTACGGCTGAGAACGCAAGCATTGACAGGGACGGGACCAGGGTTATACTACACATTCAAAAAAACATAAATCCAATTAACTCCAAATAGAAACACCATGCTACAAACAAAGTGCAACCACAAACCCAAACACAGTGTTATAAAGTAAGACAACTTAAATACTAACATATCCTAAAATGAAAGTTAAACCATATTAAACCAGCTAAAAAAACTGCAGCCAGTGCTGGCCCTAAAAACAAAGCACATAAAACATTAAACTTCTTATTACAACTTATAGCAGACCCACAATTAAAATCATAAAATACAAAGAACTCCAAAAAAGTCAATCTCACTAGAGTGCCAGGGAATCAAAGCTTATAGTAGAGATTGCCCACACTGGGTTTAAATAGTCAGCCTGCAGTCACACCTGCCACCAATCAGCTCCTCCTGATTGGTCTCCAGCTCTGTGGATTTGTTTCCAGCCTCTGCAGCCCCCTAGGGGCTTACTGCTACAAGATGAAAAGGCTACAGGACCTCTACCTGGGCTTAAGAGGCTTCTTTCTGGAAACATTATAAAAATGGTTCTGCTTTTCTTTTAAATCTCAGTAGAGATTTTAGGAACTCAAGAAAAACATGTGGCTAGCTTTAACTTCCAGCTGTTCTTTAGCAGAATAACTGCTGTTTGACACATAAATAGTACTGGAACAGTGGAAATAAAAAAGATCTATATTCTATACTCTATATTACAGACCATTGCACATTGACAACTAGACAAGAGATCGACCTCATGCCGAACATCAAAGTAGACATATTCTGGTTTTTCTTATCCATATAAGGCAACGTTCACTGAACGGGTCACGTTGCTGTAAACCCCACCAGAATCGAATATAATTACAAAAATGCAAAAGTCACGTTAACCTTTAATGTCAGTGTTACATTAGTTAAATATTAACGTTGTTTAACCCAACTGCAGATAATCTACCTTACTTCAAAATAAAAATCATTCAGATGTTAGACATATTTGATGCATTTCCTCCTTTCTCTGCAACTTTTTATGTCATGCTTTACAGGCTGGTGATCCGTCCCCCACAATAACTCTTCCTGTGCCGTACTGTCACACTGAGGTTCGCCTCTTCTACAACTCGCATGGAGCTGAAACAAAGCAACAAAAGCCACAACGCACAGATGCTAATTAGTTTTTGTTGCGTGGAGAGGTCGCCATTATGGTTTAGACATTATCTTTATGTAAAGTGACAATATTGAGGAATCTTTACAATTAATTAATTGTGACGTTTAATACTGGGATTCATTGTAAAATCAAAATTTACATCCCTAGATGTAGCATTATGTTAGGGTGTTAGTCTACTCAGGAGGTGTACACTGGTTTTCTCTTGCGTTGCTTAACTTGGCTTTGAATGATAAATCATTTTTTCAGACAATCATTGAGGCCCTCCTGTGATACTAGCTCCACCTTTCTGTTCCTGAAGAGTCTAAGACCAGGAATCAGCAGCTATGTTGTATGTACTGCTGCCTGAGAGGACATTTATTAGAGAGATTAATGTAAACTATGAACATGTTTAACTTGTATAACAACAGTATGGAGCATTAATGCAACACATGCATGTAAGTGGCTTCACCGTCAGTAGTCATGTCAGCATTTAAGTCACACTGATTTATCAAATACTGTCTAAAATCTTTTCTCTTGAGTTTAGCTTCCATGTTGGCTTCTAGTGAAGACTCCTCTATGATCACAAGACATTTTTACCGTCTCGAGATAACATGGCCTTGATAATAGCAACCTATCAGTGATTTTCTGACCGTTAAGCAGCATCCTTCTACAGGAATAACTAATCTAAGATGATATAAGGCACCAGGTGTCAATCTATTAAACCCAGTGTAGCTGAGCCAAAGTCAAACCTTGGTACGCTGCCGATATGAGCGTTGAATGTAAACATAGCTGTCTAATGCTTCCTAATGATATTGTCAAGCTACATGTCATCTCACATTAATGGGTTTGTCAGGAAGCGAAATCATCTCTATCCTAACTGCATTTTCCAGCATATGAGGAGGAGGAGGATGCATCTGGAGGGGACAGAGACGACATAATTGGGAAACCAGCATGTCAGGCTCATTCTCCAAGCTAGTGTTGAAACAATCAGGACAACAATAGTGCTTTAATTCAAGATGCTGCAAACCATTGTTAGCTCATTTTTTGTGTTTTAAGCATTATGATGGAGCTTTAAGCTGCTTTAAAAACAAATATAATCTCAAATATATAATCTCTTCACTTAATCATGCTCTACACACAGAGAATTTAACAATCAAGATTTATTGTCATGTAACATCATCATCATTATCAATTTACTTATAAGCCGCTTTAACACCAGCCATGGCTGAAACACAGCCCTCTAAAACTTTCCACTATTTTTACAGTTACATCCAGTCAAATCGCTCCCTAGTTTGCTCCTATCAGTTACTCGCATATTAAACTTGTGAATATATGGTGTTAATTTCCGAGGACATGCACAAATGGCGCTTCAAACAGACAGAAAATACGTGAAGCAGCCATGATAAACATCTACACATAGCTAACAGCAAGTATATTATCTGCCTCAGACTTCCTAAAACCGGGTTTTATGGAAGAAAGGACAGGGAAAAAAGACATTGCATAAAGAAAGAGAAATGGTAGATGTGTTGGGAGACTCTACAAACATGAACGAAGGTACTCTGAGTCAGATAAGATTAAAACAAGAGTTTTTCTTCACAAACCCAACGCATCACCTGAGAACACCCCCATAGTGAAGCATGGCAGTGGCAGCATCATGCTGTGGCATTTATCCTTCTAAATGTTTGAAACTTAAAGTAGAAAATTAGAAAAAAGTTTCAAAGCGGGTGAATACTTTACTCTGCAGTGAGTCTGACTTTAACTGCACCAAAAAAGACTTTAGTAACAAACGTTCTTAAAGTCTAATGTGTTATTTTGGGGGATGTTGAGCTGAAGAACATACAGGTTGTGTCTCATAAATAACTTTTTATAAATTTTTTTTTTAAGTTGGTAAATTATTTTGTATGTGTAATTTATCATCCATTATTATTAATTGTGTTTTCTGGAAAAACTAAATGTACCTTTTGTTTTACCTTTTGTTTCCGGCCCACGGTGTCCAACCACTCTGTAAAACTCTCACAAATCTCTATTTAAACTGTTTTCCAGCCCAGCTCCTTATTTATAACTGTGTCTTAATGAATCGTTGTCATGGCTGTTGTCATTGGTGCTGTTTTGTTCTGTACTTCAGCCTTTTACGCTGCTCTACCTGCCCCTGAAAGGAAACAAAGGTCCCAGAACAGTGTCATACTGTCAAACATTAATTATTTTGCATTTATAGTATAGTTGCAGATGTTTATAATCTTTTTGAGGATAGCAGTAAAACATCTTGAACTCTGCATTTAAACATTTTATATAAAACTAAAGAGGATCATAAAAAAGGAAGCTACCGTTTAGTAGTATCTCATAAAAACACAATATTCTGAGGTAAAAATGTTCCTCCACTTTGCCCTCATCAATGCCTTTTACTAAATCATCCCACCTTCTACCATCATGAATCTCCCTCATTGCTCCTCCCCATCCATAAATGCAGGGATCTTGTTCCTCCAGCTTGGGGAGGAGACTCGCCGGGTGCACCTGACCCATGAGCTGACTAGCCTGGACACCCTGAGGGCCCTCATTGTGCACATGTTCCCCCAGAGGCTCACCATGGCCATGCTCAGGTATGATGACAGATAACTGACATCCATGCACACGTGGTATTATGTTATTATCTGTTTAGATGTTATTTGGGCTTATTTAAAACGTGCATTGTAAATCACAGCTCCCTCAGACTACAACACATTAAAGGATCATCTCTGTAAACATCGAGAATGAAAGTAGGTAAAATAAAAACGTGGTAACAGACACCAACTGATGCTTTATTTGATGCTACTTTAACTGAGGTTCTGAGTAAGTAAAGAACAGAACTGTATGACGACGTAGAAAAACCGCAGACTCCTCTATAGCTGGGGGTGCAAACAACAAAATCTCAACTCACAGCAGATCACAGCTTTTTAGATGCATACTGATCACATTTTTGTGCATCTCTTGGTTTCATGATGAATGTAGATATTTTCTTTATTAATTTATTTTTTTTCTATTGACCATAACTGAGCTCCACAGCACTGAGTCCCGTCTGAAGTGAAAGCCTCATTCAG
>JBAMHW010000024.1:3111299-3151040 GCA_037177495.1 Rhadinocentrus ornatus | reverse complement strand
TATATATTTATGTATATATATATATTTGTGTATATAATTCTTTAAAGGTTATGTTTGTTGATGCCAATAGTTTGATTTTTTTTTTTTTTTTTATATATTCTATTTTGCAATCTGGGTTGTTTTAACTTACGGGAAGTTAATTTTAAAGCCAGAATTTGCTTTAAAAAAAGGGAAAAAGGCTTAAAATTTTGGTTTAATCTGTTCTCTTTTTGTGTTGAGGAAGTGTAAGTTGTTTTCAATTTTTAGGTGTTAAACGAATGTACTCCTAAATCCTCTCGTGGACAATTATCGTCTCCTGAGCCTTAAAGGGCCTCAAATGCATCACAGTGATTCTCTATTTGCTGATTGTTGAGAATCGTGCCCATCTCTGTATCTGTGCTTTCATTTTGTGACAGAGGGAGATGGTGTATGCTCCGCAGGACTCACCTAGCCGTCGCCTCAGCAACCCTCCCATGTCTTCCCAGCATTCGTCCTCATCTGCCTCGCCTCCTCATGCCTCGCCGTCCCGTGCCCGTCTGCTCTACAGCACAGGCAGACCCTCTTCCTACGCAGGACCACCCCACCACACCCACTCCCTGCCACACCCACATGCCCAGTCCCACCACTCCTCTCCCCACCAGCAGCCTCAGCTCCACCAGCCCCATCACCCCCAGCCGGCCTTCTCCACCTCCTCTAGCGCCATCCTGGAGCGGAGGGATGTTAAGCCTGATGATGAAGTGGGGGGGCCCAGAAGCATGGTGCTGCTGCGGGGAGATGACCGGATGGGAGGTGGGATCTACGCGGATCCGTATTCTCTAGGCCCGGACCCCAGTCGGCTGAGTCTTGCTGGAGGTCCACACTCTCCTCTGCCAGCCAGAGCTGACCCGTACGGCTCCTTATACCGCAGAGGTGGAGGCGGGGGAGGAGGCGGCCCTGGATCAGTGCGTACTCTCACCCCCTATTCTGCAGCTGCTTTACAGGGAGAGCTGATTGAAAGTGGCGCCCTCTACAGGCCTGGGGGACCACTTTATAACGATGCCTACGCTGCTTCTATGTTGGCCATGGGGCTGCGTGTACCACCGCCCTCCTCCCCACAGAAGATACCCGACCTGAGGGATTCATATGGAGGAACCATGCCCACTCGGGGCTCCCCCGGGAGGCAGAATTTGAGAAGGGACTCCATCACCTCCTCTGTGTTTGGAGACAGTCCTAAAGCCAGGGGCCAGGGCCCAGGACTGGGTTTGACTGCAGAGCAGCTCTGTCTGATGGCTGGAGGGGAAGGAGGAGGAGCAGGAGGCTTCGGCTCACCTCTGCTGGGGAATGAGACGGAAACCAGGTAGGACTGGACAACACATGTAAATTCTGATCATCTGTGTGCAGTAGGAGCTGGTGCACATACATTTACTTTGCAGTGATTAGATTTAGTTCCAGGTATGTCCGTCACAGTAAGCGTCCACAAGAAAACGGAGAGAAATTACTGTTCCTGATAAAACAATGTTCAGTTTAACCTCATTTATGGTACATTTACTCTGTACTCTTATTACTCTATTACAGTCTAATACAGTCATTTCATTATGTCCAATTAAAAATACAGCTGGGAAAAGGAAGAAAAAGTCCCACTTAGTTTAAGTTTTTAATTTTTAAAGACAGTTGTGGAGAATAATCTGCACAATTTCTATTAAAAGGCTGTTTCTAACATTTCATCCCACCCATCAAGATGTCCTACCTATGCTTTCTGTCCATGCACACAAAAAGGTAATCTGTTGGTAATCTTTTATAGAGCAACAGTTTAGAAGTACAAAGTGTGACAACAATCCAGGCTTATTTTACGTAAGAAGACACATGATGATTTCCTGTTTCTATTTTTTAAATTACTATTTTTCTTTTTCCCGAAAAGAAACTTATAGCTTTATATGATTGTTTCTTTATTCAGGGTAGTTGGAGTTCTGTATATTTAGAAAATCTAATATAAATCCGTTCTACCCTCAAGTTCGTGTTTAACAGCTGTTTCTCGGTGTTTGGCTGGATTTCCATATTGTGAAATAAGGGAATTATTAACGCTTTTATATATAATTTATGTATTTTCATAGTTTCTTGTTATTTTATTGCCTAATAATATAAACATTCATTTATTCATACTGTTAAAGCATCCTACTTGCATAAATATATAGGGTAGACTTTATTTGTAATCTAACAGACCTGATTCAGAGTCATTCACCTCAAGTTCTTTGCAAACCTGTTAATGAGCCATTCATTTACAACTTAAAGATGTAGGGCAGTAATTAGAGGAGTGACAATGAATTTTAAACTTTCCGTGTCATGAAAAAGATGTATTTTCATCTTTCACTTTTCAATCAAATCTCAATGCTTGTTAGACGTTGGGCGAGGTCATCTTTTCAACAGAATGGAGCTGGGCGGGTTGCATCCGTGTTCAGTCAGCATTTGGTCTCTAAACAACATCTGCTGTCTGTGTCACTGAACTCACACGGTCTGTGTGCAGGTTTTTCCCCACACAAAAACTTAGAGATCAAACTTTTATTTCAACTTGAAAAGAAAAATTGAAGTGAAGCAGATTTGCTTAATGTGACATTTGTGTGAAATGTGAATCCAGGGAGCGCATGGAGGCCATGGAGAAGCAGATAGCCAGCCTGACCGGACTGCTGCAGAGAGTTCTGAGCAGAGCACCTGAAGCAGAAAGCCCGTAAGACACATACGTTCACAAGTACTGCACCTGAAAACACTCATAAAAGCACTACTTCTAGAAACGCAAGGAACCAAAAGTGTTCTTGTTGGACAGTATGGAACAAGGAAATCTTTATTATTAGACTGAGCAAGATTATTAATAGCAAGTGTTCAAGTTCATACTTCTCATGTACTTCAAAGATCAGTTTATTTGGTTTAAAATTAATAGTTCGCGTTCATAGTTCAGCATTTAAATTTTAAACTAGTTCAAAGTTCTATTCATTTCAGCTGTTTAAAGTTAGAGTAAAAGACTAAACTTGAGAAATCTGTAACTAACTAACTAACCTATTGCTGGGAAGTAATAACCCTGAAGGCTGCAGGCAGAGTGGTCTGCTCGTTTGAGGCTGTTGGCATGGGGGTCTTGCCTATTCCAATGCTGAGGAGTTGTAGATACCCTCTCAAACTGGCACGTAATTTTTCTAAGTAATCATAAGCACACAAAGCATGTGATGCACATGCTGCATCTGCAGCTCCTCTCCTTTCACCACTTGCCATTTTAGAGCAGGGCTGGACGGAAGTTGCATTGTTGCTTTGTTATGCTAGACAGCACAATGCATTGTGGGTAATGTAGTCAGTGTAGATTTTTTTTTGCGGTGCATTCAGTTCAGTGATCGCAGAAAATGAACATATTTAATTCACTGCACGGTGGTGTGGTGGTTAACACTGCAGCCTCACAGATTCTCCCGAGGAGAATGGTTCTTTCTCTGCGACCCTTAATGTATAAAGCGGTATACATAATGATGGTTGACCTTTATGCTGCTATATCTATTGATGCATTCATTTTAAATAATTTTAGCCTCATAATCTGAGGCTGTCCTGGAAGCATCATGTCTGCATGCTGACTGGGATTAATAGGCTTGAGCTTCTACATGTAGTAGAAAAGGCTTAAAGTTTCTTTTTTACATAAAAGTAAACTATTTTGTTTGTATGAAAAAAATATACTTAATTAAAGAGGGTGTGATAAAGCGCAAGAATAGTTTAAAACTGTTGAGCCATTATCGGTCCAGAATCTCACAATTTGTGTATCCCTGGTATAAACCATTGAAGATGAGCTCTGCAAATAAACAAGGACAGGAAATGGAAAAAAGGCAGCAATGTCATGGTGCATTGCATTTTGGGTAGTTTTTGCTATCTGGGTAGCTGAAGAAAAGAAACTGGCTCAGGAAATATCTTAAAAGTGGATTTGTATGTAAGAGCTTCATTCAGTGGAGGTGGGAAATAAAGTCATGATCAGAATCCTAAATTTCCTTCTCACTGCTGATGATTCGGATATTGAAGAAGCAAGCGAGCAATTTCAGACACCTTCATGTACACACCAGCATAAACTCTATATTTCTACATTTTTCTCTACACATCAGTAACTCCTCGGTAGCTAAGTCGATGGTGTACTTAAACATTTGCCTCTTTCAGGGAGAAGATTGAGTCAGCCAGTGACTGCTCAGGAACTGACGGTAAGCACTCACCCCCCTAAGAAAAAAACACACTTCCTTTTCATTGCCTGTCACCCCCCCCCCCCTCACCCCCACTCTGCTACCTGTTTGATAGCCACATAAATTGGCTCTATTTCCTCTCACAGAGCAGCTGTTATCTGCATAATTCTTAACATGCCTCTGAAAGTGATGGCTGACCTTGCAAGCTGCTTCACACCATACATGCTGGCTTTTGCTCTTTGCTGCTGTGTAACTGGTGCTCATGCTTCTTGTTTTAGCTGGACGAACTAAAAAAAAGAAAGGTAGCTACTGTGTTTGGTTATCTGTTCCCCTGTCTGCCCAACCCCAACTCCCTCATGGTTTTTATTTGTAGCCCCATGTGCTTCCAAACAGTCTCTTATGTGTGTCATTTTGAAGAGCTGTCCTATATTTTTCCCTTGTTCTGTGTTTTTCAATAAGAATCAATGAGTTGCATTAAAAAACAACAAATGTTGGGGTTTTTTTTGTTAGTTTTTTGCTTTTTCTTTTGGTTTTTGGAGAATTATCTGTGGTGGATTAGTTATTTCACATTAGATTTTATGTTTGATTTATTGCATTTAGTGCTGAAAATGGACGTTTTAAAACCTGAACGTAAAGCTCAATTTTTGTAAAAAAAAAAAATAAAATAAAAAGGCTTCTTTTCTTTTGGGTTGGCAATACTCAACCTTGGCAAATGTTTGTATTTTGGTGCCCCGTAAAACGATGGCTAATTTCCGCATCTATCTTGCATCCTGTCTCTTTTCTGAGCTCTGTCCAGCCAGTAAAAGTCCCATTTTTACTCACTTTTTGCTCTTTTTCTTTTGCTTTATTATTCCAATAATGTCCCCGTGTGTTTTGTTGCTGTATCCGCCACGGTTCACATTGAAAACATTGTGTTGATATCCATTTTCTAGTGGTGGTGTTGTAAAGCAAAATGCAGCTATAAAGCGATGCTCCAGGCTAGAAAGACAAGTTGTAAAGTGCAGTTTCTCAGCTTCAGGATGCTGCAGGTCAACGATGGTTCCCAAAATGTGCATAATGGATGTCATTGTACCATCAAAATGAGTCAGAAACAGAGTTTTAAGCTCAGAAAGTTATGTAGTGTTGCTTTAAAGCCACAAATGTTTTTTTTTAGTTGATTAATGATACAATACAAAAGCTTTAATAATTCCATGGGGAAATGACAAGAATTACATTTTTACATACTATTAAATTAATAACTAATAACTAATGATTGAATTATTAAACAATTAACATGACTGTATTTCCACTCACATTGATATGCGTGAGAGGCAATGTGTGCAGTGAGAGGTGTTGATGTCCTTCAGTTCAATCAGCCCAATCCAGCAGCAGACAGCAAAGTTAAGATTTGATTTAAAAGAAGTTGGTTTCAGTTGACCAGCTGTGCTCCGGGAGTTAATCTTTAGTGCATAACAACTCAAAACAGTTCCTTGATGTTTAATTTTTACTCTTGGACCAGAAATGAAATCTGGTCTGAAGGACATGAAGGGCTCAAAACATCCCAGAGGATCTGAGTGATGTTTCAAGCCTGAATTATGATGGACAGCAAGAAACACAGTTTTCATGTAAAAAGATTAAATGCTGACTCATTCAGAGTTTGGAAGCTAGGGGTGGGAGACATTTAAAAAAATATATATATTGCAAGAAGAAAAAAGAAAAAAAGCATAGCTGTTCAGGGATAGCTGGCAGGAATGGTGTTGTGTTGAAAAAAGCACTCCTGCCAAAGTATGTGTTCCACGGTTTCACAGCGTGGGTACTTATTTCATCACACAAACCTTCTGTCAGTGCTGACGGATGCAGGAGGCTTACAACAGCACATCATTCTGGTTATTCTGCTCATTTACAATAATAAGAACTATACAAGCTTTCACATCAGCCTCCACAAATCTCAACTAATACCCCAAAAAGTTTCTAGATTTCTAGAAGGTACTAGTTGCTTTTTTTGTTTTGTTTTTTAAGAGTCTTTAAGGGTCTGAATACTTGCTACAGGTAGCAACAGAATTGCTAAGGCCTGTTACATACTCTGCAAGAAGATTGTTCTTGTTCTTGAGGCCACAAGAACAAGAAAAAAAGTTAGTTTTGGTCTGGTCAGTTCCTTCTTCATGAAAAGCTTTGTCTACAAGGAGGCTGTGTTTTTGTGTGCAATTGGCCCGGTGGTTTTATTCTTAACGAGAAGACTTATCCGTAGGACGATGTTGTGCATGCAGCAATGTCCGTGTCTTTTTTTACAACGTGTTGTATACCTTTTTGTACTTTCGCAACACCTTGATCAGCTGTTGTCATGGTTGTTGCAGCTGGCCTGATTACTCATTCTCCTCACCTGCTCCCCGCCCTACTTAAAGATTCTTCAGTCTCTGCTTCCCTGGCAGATGGTCAACATTACTTACTTTGTTGAGATCCAGCCTTCTTCTCTTGTTTCAGACTCCTGCTTCGACCCTGTCACGTACCCTGGACCTCTCGTGCCTGATCCCTGTCAGATTCTTCCTGCCTAGTGTTATCCTGGATTTTGACCCTTGTTTGGAAAAACCACAGAGTTTTGCCTGACCCCTGGATAAGTAGCCTGATCTCTGCCTTTTTGTAAATGAACATTGCCTGTCCTTGACTGCGCCATTTGGATTTGTGGACCCATAAGGTAACGCCTGGAGTTTTTTCAGGATTCTTCACCACACTGCCTCACAGGATCTTCCCCCACTGATTATTGGACTGCATCTGTTTTTTTTCCCCCACCATTCTCCCGGTTTCAATAAACCCTACTCTGTTCAATCTTTTACCTTCTGTGTGTGGCTGAATTTGCGGATTCTTAGGAATAATACATTACAGTACCATCTGGCCAGCATGGACCCGTCGCCCACACAGGAGTGGTGCTTATGCGTGGAGACTTCCATCACCAAACTGGAGTCCAGTATGCAAGACTTAATTTCCATGGTGGCTAACCTCTCTACCTCCACAGGTCATCCCTGTATGTTGGCTTTTCAATCCCCCGAGGCATCCTCTACTGGTCCTGTCCTGCCTTCCCATGTGCCTCGGTTGCTCCCGCCTGAAATGTTCACAGGTGAGCGTTCTCAGTATCAGCCATTCAAAACCCAGTGTGAGATTTAGTTCGAGCTACAGCCCTCACTGGCAAGGCAAAGTTATGGGGGACCGCTACGTGGAAAAGGGATTTTCTGATCTGCTACTCTTACAGGGATTTTGCCACAGCCCTAGTCAGAGTATTTGATTGTGTTCTGCCGGAAAGAGAGGTGGCGCGCGGGCTGTTAACTCTGCAACAGGGGATAAGGAGGGTCACGGACTATATTATAGATTTCCACACCCTGTCTGCAGAGAGTTATTGGAATGATGCAGCTCTGTGCGATGCTTTCTATCAGGGTCTTGAGGAGGAGATAAAGGACGAGTTGGCAACCCGGGATGCGCCCAAGATTCTGGCAGAGCTGGAGGTTCTTGCAACACGCATCGATCTCAGGCTTCAGTAACGGAGAGCAGAGATGAGTCATGGCCACCAGGGTCGCCAACCTGAGCCCTGGGGTACACCCTCCTATGTCCAACCTGATCTTTCTTCCGTTTACGGTTCCTCCAGGGAGGCCGGGGAGCCTTTGCAGCTCGAAGGGGCCCGCCTGCCTTCCCGGGAGAAGGAACGGAGATTCAAGGAGGGGCTGTGTTTCTACTGTGGAGGCGGAGGTCAATAAGCTTTCCGGTGTTCGTTAAAAGATCAGACTCAGTGGGAGAAGTAAGACGCCTGCTGAGTCACAGGAGATCACCAGAGACCTCAGATATATTTTCTGTTCTCAACTCATAATAATTGGTCAGGTGAAGCAAGCGTTCATTGACTCTGGTGCGGACACAGAGTTCCCGGATATTGGATATTGGTCTTGCCCAAGCTCATTACGGGTCGGCACACTTCCAAAACAGTCACGTTCCTGGCACTCAACGGCCATGTGTTACACCAGATCACTCACAAAACGGTTCCGGTGGAACTAGTCATAAGGGGGAACCATCATGAGTGAGTATCCTTTCTGCTCATTCATTTACCAGAGGTGCCAGTCGTTCTGGGTGCCTCCTGGTTAAAGAACCACAATCCCCACATCGACTGGAACAGGGGTTAGATTTTGGGTTGGTTTCCCAGTTGTTTATCTACCTGTCTCTTAACTGCTACCACCCCGTGTATGATTTCCAGGGTCAACTCTAAAGGCTTATCCAAATTTGGCGGAGGTTCCTCTGGTTTATCATGATCTCAGAGGTTTGCAACAAGATGGTGTTACCTCCCTTCCCCCACATCGATCTTAAGACTGCGCCATTGAGCTCATGCCTGGAACATTTCCCCCTAGGGATCGCATTTATTCCCTGTCTGGTCCAGAAAATCAGGCAAATAAAGATTACATTGAGGATTCTCGCAAGGCCGGAATTATTCGGTCATCCTCGTCTCCTGCTGGTGCTGGATTCTTTTTTGTAGAGGACGGGTTGCTGAGACCATGTATAGATTTCATAGGACTTCATGACATAATGGTTAAGAATTGTTACCTCCTTCCCCTCATGAACACAGCGTTTGATCAGATTCAAGGGGCCAAGACCTTTACCAAGCTGGACCTCCGGAATGCCGATCACCTTGTCCGGATTAAGGAGGGCGATGAGAGGAAGATGGCATTTAATACTCCGACGGGGCATTATGAATATCTGGTCATGCCGTTTGGGTTGTCAAATACTCCAGCTGTTTTCCAGGCTTTGGAAAACGACATTCTCAGGGACATGATTGGTCTGTTCATTTGTTTACTTAGATGACATCCTGATTTTTTTCCCAAAATCCTCTCGTCTTATAAAGACCATGTCTGTGCAGTCCTTCTTCGACACCTGCAAAACAAGCTCTTTTAAAGCTGAGAAATGTGAGTTTCATAGAGAGACAACCACTTTTCTTGGATTTATCATCACCCCTGAGGGCATCTCCATGGACCCAAGTAAAATCAAGGCAGTGAAAGAGTGGCCGGTTCCCCAGTGGCTTCAGCGGTTCCTGGGCTTTGCCAACTTATCAACTATTTATCTGGGCATATAGTTCCATTTGTTCACCTTTACATGCACTCACGTCCTCCAAAAACAGGTTTATCTGGACGGATCAGGCAGACAGAGCCTTCATGCGAGTGAAACAGCTGTTCACCTCCACCTGTTCTTTTCTCTCCAAACGACGCCTCCAACTCTGGAGTGGGAGCGGTTCTCTGTCAAAGGCATTCAGATAATCAGACTCATCCCTGTGCCTTCTTTTTCAGAAGTTTGTTGGCCGCAGAACGTAACTACGATGTGGGCAATCGTGTACTGCTGGCTGTTAAACTGCCACTTGAGGAGTGGAGACACTAGCTGGAAGGAGCTGCTGAGCCATTCATAATATGGACAGATCACAAAAATCTGGAGTACCTAAAGACGGCTAAGAAACTTAACCCCAGGCTGTCCCGGTGGGCTTTGTTTTTCGACCATTTTAATTTCCTTCTGTCTTGCAGGCCTGGGAGTAAGAACGTCAAACCAAATGCGCTGTCTAGACTCCAGACAGACTTCATCTTACCAGCCTAGTTAGCAGTCACCAGGCTAGACATTGAAAAAGAGGTTATTGATTCCCATCAGCAACACCCAGCACCTGTTAACTGCCCCAGGGGTCGTTTTTTCCTTCCCGGTCACCTGGTTCCAGAGATACTCGCCGTTTGCCATAGTTCTCGCCTTTATTGTCATGTGGGGGTGAACAAGACCCTAGACATTTCCAGCAACGATTCTATTGGGTACTCTTGTCCGGGATGTGAAGGACTTTGTTTCCTCGTGTAGGCATTGCTGTCGGGCCAAACCATCTCGTCGTCCCCCTACTGGCCTTTTACGTCCTCTTTAAATCCCCTGTCGACCCTGGTCTCATGTATCTACGGACTTTATCACAGGCCTTCCGCTGTTTGAAAATAAGTCTGTTATATTCACCATAGTGGATCCGTTTTTTCTAAAATGGCTCACTTGGTTCCTCTTTCAAAGCTGCCTACGTCTAAGCAACTCAGTGTTATTTCTAGGGAGGTCTTCCGTCTCCATGGCATCCCTGTCAACATCATCTCTGATTGGAATCCCCAGTTCGTCTCCAAGTTCTGGAAGGAATTTTGTTTCTTTTTAGGAGTCCAGGTAGCCTTTTCTGAGCATCAAGCTCATCTGGTCCAGCTGCCCTGATTACTTACTCTCCTCACCTGCTCCCCGCCCTACTTAAAGACTCTTCAGTCTCTGCTTCCCTGCTAGATTGTTAACATTACTTACCTTGTTGAGATCCAGCCTTCTTTTGTTTCAGACTCCTGCTTTGACCCTGTCACGTACCCTGGACCTCTCTTGCCCGATTCCTGTTGGATTCTTCCTGCCTAGTGTTATCCTGGATTTTGACCCTTGTTTGGAATGACCACGGAGTTTTGCATGGCCCCTGGATAAGTAGCCTGATCTCTGCTTTTTGTATATTAACATTGCCTGCCCTTGACTACGTCGTTTGGATTTTTGGACCCATAAGGTAACGTCTGGAGTATTTTTAGGATTCTTCACCACACGGCCTCTGGATCTTCCCCCACTGATTATTGGACTACATCTGTTTTTTTCCCCACCATTCTCTCGGTTTCAATAAACCATACTCTGTTCAAACCTTTACCCTCTGTGTGTGGCTGAATTTGCGGATTCTCAGGTATAATGCATTACAGATGTTTATTAAAACTGTCCGTTCAACCTCACATCAGCACAAATGCGAAAGTGACAACATTACACTTTACTTTTTTCCATGTTAACCACGCCCACCTCAAATGTCTGAACAATCATACACTATCATACAATAAATTCTCGGAGCCCCACGAGATGAAAGCCGTAAGATGTCCCCAACCACATCCACAAAATGACATCATTTTGTTATTGTGGCCTCGAACAAGAAAGTTAACTGGCTGCATTGAGCAGCAATGGCGGAGGTTGTACTTACTGGTATTTGCCCAGATTCACCTTTTAGAAGCAGCAGAGGTGTGCTGTCTTTCTGAACACGTGACAAAATAACAGACCGTGTTACGTCAATGATTTTAGATAAGAATAGTTTTGTCAGTATCACGTTCTATTTACAGTTTTTCAGTACCGCACTCATCACTGCTTCTCTCTGCCATGTTTCCTTGTTCACTTACTCAGCTGCGCTGCCTGTGTTGCATTGGTTCAGGTGCAGGTGACGTCATTGTGCCGGAAATGTGTGATCATGTGATATCCCGATATTACATTTTTCTAGCAGTGCCAAAAAATCTACTGTGAACTATACAGTATTGAACACCCCTATTAGGGGCATAGGCTAATTTATAGCATACAATAAAGCTTTTAAATTTTTCATCCATGCTGATATGGAAGATGGGTGGAGCCTGATCAGGCTGAAGAATGTGACCAATCAGAGCAGACTATCTAGTCCCTGTTTTTGGAGAGAAATATAAACATGCCGAGGAATTTAGAAAAACATTAGTTGCTTTCTGTAAAGCTTCAAAACGATGAATCCCATCCAGATCTGTCATCTGTCCGGCTAAGACCCGTCAGATTTTAATCTATGTGCCGGTCTGGATCGTTTGTCTACAGCCGTTATCTGTTGGCTGACTTTGGCTGACCCTGTTAAAAACAGTCCTTTCCTCTCTTTCTGCCTGACCGCTGTGGCTGCGGAGAGAAATTTGATGACTGCAGAGTATCAGAGGCCGCAGTTCGCGTCACACACTCCTCCAAAGCTGTCTTAGGTTATGGTTAAATACGATCGGATGCCGTCACAGTGGCTGCAGCTCTCATTGTTAGAGCTAGGGGAGGCAATGCGGTCACATTAGTCTGTAGTGTTGCATGCGTCCAGGTTTCACTGTTTTTTTTCACTTTTAGGGGATTAAACTAACTCTGAAATGCAACTCTTAGAACCCTCTTTGTTATTGATTGGTTCCCTTTGTCTTGTTGTGCATGATGCTTGTGACCTAACACCCAGATTACTGTCACAGCACAGCTCATCGTCATCTAAAAGGATGATCTGACTTGGAAGCACTCATACATTTTGGCTGTCTAGGGACTTGTCTAGGAAAATGCCGTTTTTCATTATTGACTGTTTGTCACTGAAGCCCCCACCCCATGCTGTTTATCATTAAGTTTACTGTAATCTCCCCTTCTGACCTTCAGCACTGAAAGAACTTGTCCTCCATTCAAATCTATGAACATCCCACTATTCACTTTTTCTCTCACATGAATGTTTCAGAGCAAACATCTGGAAGTCACAGTCTTTATTTTAAACCTCGATTTAAAATGTTTTGGGACAATTTCTATCAGCTCTGAATGCATCCTCTAAGTCAAACCAAACAGCTGAAGGAGAGTTCACTGACTTGTAAAATTCTTCACCGGGCAGCTCTGACACCATCTGCTCCACTAGCCCTGATGCCACCTCCGTCCTCGGGGCCCCACCAGCCTGTGGCAGTTTCTCGTCTGCAGATGCAGCTCCACCTACAGGGCCTGCAGCAGAACACCAATGCCCTGCGCAAACAGCTGTCACAGCTGCGCAACATACAGGTGTGTATGAACAGGAACTGAAAACAACTGGTCCATGTTGTGTTTGTAGATTTATGACAGAAATCATTAAAACCTGTGTCAATTGGTATCTAATCATTAGCTATTTATATCTACTTGTCATGGCTCCACATATATGGAAGTTGCCAAATTTGTGTCACCATTTTTACTACGGTGTCTCTGAATGGACAAACAACTGTGTGAAGCTTTAAAACTGCAGTACCGACTTTGATAGGTGCTAGAACATCGTTTGTTATAAGTGATGCCGTAAATGGACCACAGAAGAAGACATGTACGCAACGTGGATGTTACCTGTAGCACCAAAGCATCAGTGTACATGTACTGCTAAATGAAAAAAAATGCAGTAACCTTTGGTTTACAAACACTAAAACAGCTTTTAGCAGCAGTTTTCTCTTTACAAAGTAACAGTTTAAATATTTCTTGTAAATATTAATGTAATAAAATCACATATTTATGAAATAGGTTAAAATTTTCTCGATCTGTAAATTTAACTATAAACGTGTGGTATCCACAGAAAGTCCTGAATCTCGGCTAACAGCATTTCTGTGACAACCAAACACAGTTAAGACAACAATTAAAAGACCAGGTACACAAAGTCCGAAAAAATATGTAAACAAAAATGATGCCTCCCCGTGTCCATCCTACGGCGTGAACACATACAAACGACTCTACTGAAAGCTCACATCAGACAGATTCCACAACTGTAAGTTTTGACTCGCTATGACCAAGATTCACTGAACCAGAGGCAAAAGAAGGCCGAATTTATGCTTCATGTTTGTAAAACGTGGTCATAAAATGTCTTACCTTTGCTTTCTTGCCTCAAAACTTATATCCACCAAGATAAAACCGCATTAATAAAATACATAAATAAATTCTCATTGTGCTTTGGAAGCCTTTTCTCTGCCCAGCTGGGTTTGATTGGACAAAGATAGTTGTTGGTTCTTTTTCTTCCTTAAGTGCCAGACAGAAAACTTCACTTCATTTTAATAAACCCGCACTCTTCTGAATGTTTATATGAGACGCACTGCTGCAGCAGGACGAGACCTGGAGAAAGAGATCTTAGAACCCCCACTGGCTCAGGGACCTAAGCATTGGACTTCAAGCTTTTGCATATATATATATATATATATATATATATATACACACACACAGCTCAAGCTACCTAAGTACAAAAAGTTTTTATATTATCTTTACATTAACCACAGGCAATAATAAAGGCTTATAAAATTCTTAATTGGGAAAGTAAAAGTGAATGTCACTCATACATGCATTCTCACTCAAAACACTCACTCATTGGTACTGACAAACATGGGAAAGGATAACAAAAAGTCAATTATATACCTTATTAAAGTAAATTATATGAGAAGAAATTCTAGGGTGTGTTTGGTGTAAGTGTGAAGATGGATGAGTAAGCATAGGTTTTCCAGAGTTGTGCTAAAAGCCAAGCAAAACCAAGTTCCTGGTGGAAGAGAGTATAGAACGAGCAGCCTGGAACACCGGAGCTTATATGACCTATGTTTTCAGGCTCCATGTTCTCCAAATCCGGATGATGGATACAATTAACCAATCACAGCAACTCCTGCAACATCTCACAAAGGAGCACACCATTTCCACATGGAACAGGGCTGCCATTAAAATAGTTGAAGTGAACGTGACTTCATGTAGTTAAAGCAGCATCTTAAGATCAGCTGTTTCCATTAATGTTATCATGAATTCAGCCATGAGCCCCCAACACATCAGCATCAATGTGGGCACATTTAGCTGTTCTGCCAGTTTTAAAGACTGATGCCTTGAAAAAGCTGGAACCTCTCAGCCTCCCATCAGACAGATGTTGTTGCTCTTGTTTTCAGCATAAACATGAGCTGAAAATAACGTGACTTTGTTTCTTAGCTTGAGAACCAGGACTCGGTTCTCTCCCTGCTGAGGCAGACTGAGTCCGAGCTGAGCCTCATGATGCTGGACGCCATGCGCACCCAGGAGGACCCGCTCCAGAGGCAGCGCCTCCTGGTGGAGGAGGAGCGACTCAAGTACCTGAACCAGGAGGAGCTGCTCATCCAGCAGCTGCAGTGAGTTCAGAGCTCAGTGCAGTAAATCCAGAATAATCTGTTGCAGATCTCTTGTAGACCAGGAAGCAGACGAACGCAGTAAACTAAAAGATTAAAGGGGTCAAATACGCAGGTGCCCTATTTTAGTTGTGTTTTTATTGTATTTAATATCTTATCTTTTTACACTAATCTCTTGCTTCATTTTATTTTATGGCATATTATATTGTATTTGTTATTGGGGTATTATTTGGCATATTAATTGTTTTATGTTATGTTTATGCATTTTACTGCTCTCATCTACCTTAGATGTACAGCACTTAGCTCAGCTGTGGCTGGTGTTAGGATCAGGCACTTTATAAATTAACTGATGATAATGATAATTCTATATGAGGACATAGTGTGTAATGAAGCAGTCCTCATAAATACCAGTTAATGAAGCTGGATCTGGATGCGTATAACTCCAGGTTCAGGGTTAGTCTGAGGTTTGGATCTGGGGTACAGATAAAGCACATGTGAGCATTTATTGTAATTTACTGTAAAATTTGAGTTGAATTTATTTGTTGCAGGTGTATTTGTGTTGTCTTGCTGATTGTGCAGAAATGTCAACAGTGGTTGTTTTCCCTCATTGGCTGTTCTGCTGTGTAACACAGATGTTTACAGTTTAGGACCCGAGAGGAGAGTTGTGGTGATTTGACAAAAATGCATGATGAACATTAGGCTTTGTGGAGTAACATTAACATATCAGGCATCACATTCAGTACTTAATGATGTTTGTCCTGCACAGCGACCTGGAAAAGTCTGTGGAGGAGCTGCAGAGGAACTCGTCTGTTAACCACGGGCTGGTGACGGAGCATGACGTGGAGCAGAAGAGCAAAGAGCTAAGGATGCTGGGAGAGACGCTCACTGAGCTCAAAAGTAGGTTCTGTCGTAGTCCACGTCAAGAGCTTTGATTTAGTTTCGTCTGAACCCTTCCCTGTCAGCTGCAGCTGATCTGTGTTTTTAGAAACTAAAATAAATGCAACTATTACCTTCATCACTGCAGCTCCGCTACTCTACCTCAGCTGCAGCCCTGCATTACATAAACACATCTGCCTGTAAAGAATTAGGTCCGATAATCTCGAAAATAATCCATCTGAGATGCAAAGTTTACACCAAATAAATGTTAACTGGCTAAACTGTCTGAAATCAGATGGTTTTTTTTCTTTCTTGAATGTCTTTATTATTATATTTATTTTCATGATAACTTGCCTTGCTGTTTTACAGCTTAGATTCTTAAAAAGATAAGGGAATCCACAAAATAATAAATTTAATTTCTTACTTTGCTTTTATGAAAAGCACCTCTGAAATTTTTAGCACAATAATCCTAAAATTCTGTTAACAGACCTAGCATCGCACTGAATACATTGTTAATGGAGCAAATATAATGTGGTTTTTGTATATTCTACTCATAACAAAGCAATAATAGTTGTTTTTTTTTCATTCTAATCAAATATTCTTTGTCTTCAGCCTTTGTTTAAGCCCCTCTTACTTACCACAGGATGCTGGGTAAATCAGATATTCTCTTCTACAATTAAAAAGAAAAGGTGTTAATTACTGTGTATAGGTTCTTTGCTGGAGTTTCAGGTCATGGTTCAGTATAAGAACTGCTTAACTACCACATGAATGTCCGTTTAATTAATGTAATGCAGAATGACAGATGAATATTTATGAGTCCTCTTGCACTCTACTTGCTGTTCATGAAGTTTAGGTTTTGGCCTCTTGTCCTGCTGCTGTGACCTTTGTCCTTCCCTCCATACACTGAATATTAATGAGTAAGTGTGAGGCTCTACGGGGCTCATTATAATGTGGACCGAACACTTGTAGATATCATGTCCAGTGGATCTTACGAAGGAAACACTGCTGTGAGCCGCTAAAAGAATTCAGCATGTTGTCACTTCACAGCGAGGATAAAGAAGTTGTTTTTTAAGGGTTTGTGGATTTATAAAGAACTTTTGAAGGGAAGCAACTGCTGGACTTTGCTCTGTAGTTTTAATATTATCATCTTCCTAAACTAATGGCCTAAGTCATTTTTTACAAAAATCTTCACCTCCGTTACTCTCCATCCTCCTTCCTCATACTGTCCTCCCTCTGACACATTTTGTGTTGACTCATGTGTCTTTCCCTCTGTGTCCTCTCCAACTCAGATCAGTTCCCCAGTCTGCAGAGCAAGATGCGGGTGGTGCTGAGGGTGGAGGTGGAGGCTGTCAAGTTTCTGAAAGAGGAGCCTCACCGCCTGGAAGCTCTGCTTAAGCGCTGCAACACTATGACTGATGCCCTCAGCATGCTGCGCAGGTGCTCAAATCAAACGCCCCCTAGTTTTATCAGATAATACCTCATGTTGGGATTAAACCAGCCTGACTCATTCAACACATCCACAGCTCTTTTTATGGACTATAAAGTCCTCTTGAAGATTTAAAACTGTATAAATTCAAAGTACACACTGTATTTTATGACTGAGTGTTAAAATAGGCCATAATTTGCTCATTTGCACTTTCTTGTTATAGTTATGAAAAAAAAATATTTGGGATCATATTTAAAATTGAATAAAGACAAACTCAGAAGAGCAACAAATGACATTTTACTGTCATTTATTCAAAACTAAGTAAAAATGTAGAAGCTGCATTTAAAACAGCTGGTAGGAGCACCTAACAGCAACTTGAAATGATCATTTTTTGTGAGATATGAGTCATAATCAGTCTGACGTGGATGTGGAGGACTTTTGGTCCACTCTTCTTTACAATGTTGCTCTCTGAAGGTCCCACCATAGCATGGCAATCAGGTTCAGGTCCTGGACTTCGATTGGACCGTGCAAAACTGTGATTTTTTTTTTAATCCGAGTCGTTCTGTTGTAGATTTGCTTCTGTTTGGGATCATTGTCCTGAGTCCTGAGTGCCCTCCAACCTGCAAACAGAGAACACATGTCGGAAAATGTTCCTTCAGCCACCTGTTTTTTCACTCTGCCAGGGAGCTGAAGATGGAAACACTCGTGTTACGCTGAGAATTTAATGTCCATCACAGCTTAATACGGGTCCAGCAAGGAGGTTTTTATTAACGTCAACACGTTATCTAAGATTATTTAGAGCAGCTCCACTCAGTAAAACCGTCTTTATTCTCTTAATCAGGACATTTCAGAAGTATGTTTTGTCACAGCATTTCAGTCATTTATAGAAAGTTATTCCGCGATGAGATTTCAAGTGTGACATGACTTTAGCAACTGAAGAAATACAACTGTATTTCCAGGTTTAAAACCTGGGTCAGGCACCATGTAACGGTAAAAAATTAATTGCTCTCCTTACAATTAACTAATTCCAACATTTTAAGTTGCAAATTCAATTTAAAAACAATTGTTCAGCCCTACTTTGATGCACGGAGGAGTTGGCCTACCTAGCCTCAAAGCTGTAGCTGCTGCAGCTGTACATAAAACACATTTTTACCCACGTCAGGCCTTCTTCTAAAAACTCAGAAAGTACACTTTTCTTTCCTTGAAAAGACAAATGCTGTCTTTGCTGACAGATTTGACCATATTTAGTTTTAAAATGTAACTGTAATTGCCAAGTGATAAAAACTGGTTTATTAATGTAACATTGTGTAAAAGCCAACCCCTGTATGTTCGGAAGTAAAACAATAATGTCTTGAGTATTACAAGATGAATGGAGGATGTAGCGGACTGGAGCAGCAGTGTCTCCTGCACAGCGTTTATATTGCTGATGCCCTCCACGGTGAGATGTCCCAGTCAGTGATTGCATCAGACGAAGAGCCTCCGAGATGATTCTTCCATCCAAGCATGCTCTTTTTCTCTTGTTCTTCTTCGACCGCCAAAGCAGCACATGAGTTAGAATACTGATAGCACCAATCATTTATTCATTTAGCAAATGAGCTAAATTTCCAGCTATCAAACATTGTCTGACTCAGTCATTGGTTAGTGTTTGCTTTGAAAAATAATTACCAAGATTACAAGTTGTGCATTGATGCAGCACACTTTAATCATGAAATGTTATCTGTTTTTTTCTGGTTCATGTTGTGGTTTGGTCTTTTTTTAGAATTGCTCATCACTTAACACTGACTTAACATTTAGTTGCTTGTTTTCACTGACAAACCAACTTCTGTGTTCATTTTAAATACGATTTCACGACCATATTCTATGATCAGACACAAATACTCAGGTTTTTACACAGCAGTTTTACTCTGAGCAGTCAGATGCAGATGCCTGCTGTACAAAAGCTAGCTTACATTTAAAAACAAGTCTTCTTGTATCTCATGCTGGACAGACAGAAGTATTTACGTGTATAACTGTTTGCAAGAGTAGCCTGTCAACCAGGGTTGCCCAAGTCTAGTCCTCGAGAGCTACTATCTTGCAGCTTTTAGATGCATCTCTTCACACACACCAGGATTAAATGGCTGAATTCGTGTCGTGCGTGTCACTCAGCTCTGCAGACGCCTGGTAACGTGCCACTCATTTGATTCAGGAGTGTTAAAGAAGGGATCCACCTAAACGTTGCAGAATAGTAGCTCTTGAAGACTGGACTTTGGCATCGCTGCTGTAAACTATAGTTGGAGTTAGTGAGTGTAAAAACAAGAAGACAAAATTCTGATGTGTTCATGTATGAATTGTGCATGTGGGAGAAAAAAATGTGAAAAAACTTTCTAAATATATTCTTTAACAGAGTCAAAACTTAGTGCAGAATACCTCAGAAACAAATTTCCAAAGATCATAAACTTAACCCTTTTAAGCCCGACCTGGGAATAATTTTTTTTAAATCTGAAAGTCTTTATTTATATATATATATATATAAGTTCTAGATATATAATATATTATATAATAAGATAATTGTTATCTTTTGCGTTACCTCGCAACAAAGGGATGATCCGAGAGAGCGAGCACAGCCTGTTAAAGCCGTTTTGGTCAGTTTCTTTAGGTGTTTCTTGTCTGCATCAAGTCAACATAACACGCACACATGACAATGACCTTATGTCCACGTTAACAGAGGTAGTGTGTTGTTAACGTGATGCTTTAACGGGTTAGTAGACAAAGAGGATTACTGCAATCAGAAACTGTATCAAGCATCTTGCTGCTTCACTGTTTTGTATTAAAGCATTACGTTAACAACTAACTTCCTCTGTTAACGTGGACATAAGGTCATTGTCATGTGTGCGTGTTATGTTCATTTAGGGCTGTACGATACGGTCAAAACTTGTATCACGATATATTTCTTAATTTCGGTCGATACGATATAATTCCGATATCGATATAAACAAAATAAAATCCTCAGAAAAACTGCCAAAAATGCTGCAACAGATGCTGTAAAACTAAAAACTATTTTGCCAAGTCTATGAAACTTCTCCAGTAAAACATTTTAGAAATAAAAACTGTACAATAAATTAATGTTCACCTTTTTATTTAATATTTTTTATTTTTTTATTATTTAATTTTTTAATATATATAATATTATTAGGGGTGGCGTGGCTCAGCAAGGTAGAGCGGTCGTCTTGTAACCCGAGGGTTGCTGGTTCGATCGTCGGCCAAGTCAAGTTCATGTCGAGGTGTCCTTGGGCAAGACACCGAACCCCTAATTGCTCCTGATGGGTCGTGGTGAGCGCCTTGCATGGTAGCTACCGCCATCAGTGTGTGAATGTGATGTATAATGTACAGTGCTTTGGATAAAAGCGCTATAAAAATACAGATTATTTATTTGTATTTAGCAAGGCTAAATCGGCCTTCAAACAAAGAAATTTGAAATCAACATCAAAGGTCAAATAACACTTTTACCATTCTCAATATTAATAGCTTTAGCTGAGCCAAACCACTTCCGTAACACCGAGTCTTTTCTCTCTTATCAACAACTTCGTCTGCTTTCTCTTTGCTTGTAAAAGCTTGTTTAGACACGTTTGCATTACAGAAATGAGCACTCGTTTTGTAGATAAAACTAGCCGCGTAGGAGCCTAGCCTAGCCTAGCCTTCTACCTTGCGCTGAGCACAGCCAACTGCTGCTGGGCTAAGTCGGGGCTCATTGGTCAGGCTTCGTGTCTGTGGTGTATGTCATCACTTACGTAGCCAATGTGTTGCAGCTCTTTCTGTTCGGCTTGAACGGCAGTCAGTGAAACGCTGTAATCTTATTCTTTATGTATATCGAAATATCAGAAATTTGCTCAAAACTCATATAACCGCTATTGAATGGAAGTATATTGCGATATATATTGATATTGAATTATTGTCCAGCCCTATGTTGACTTGATGCTGAGCGGGACAGATGCAGACTAGAAACACCTAAAGAAACTGAGCAAAACGGCTTTAACAGTCTGTGCTCGCTCTCTCGGATCATCCCTTTTTTGCGAGGTAACGCAAAAGTATTGCGAAGAAACGCATGATTACGCAAAGTTATTGCGTGCTAAAGCAAAAGAAAAAAAGATCCGTGTCCCTGTTGGGCTCAGTATAGAAACAGCATTAAAGGGTTAAAGTTGTGGCTACAGAAACCATAAAGTATACAAAGATGCAAACTGAGTCAGCAGAAGTCTCTACTTGTCACTCTTATAAGTTTGATTGTTTTTACTGTAAATGCTAAAAGGGCTTTGTTTTCTCACTTTCTGCAGAATCCTATGGTTCTCTGTGGGCAAATGGTTTGTTAATTTTATAAACACCACACATCCAGTCTTCAACCAAGTCATATTATGATTCTTGACACATGTTGATGTATTTTTTATTTTCAATGCCATGGGACTAGTTATGAGCCCGCATTTGTACCAGAATAGTAGTTCCTGATTCTTTCTAAGACAGTCTAGGATATTAAAAGTGTCCTGTATGTATTGTAGCTTTTCAGTTCCTCTATTTTCATCCAGGCAAGTCACTGAGTGTGTGTGGAAGAGCCCTGAAGACCTCTCCAACCAGCCTCAGAAGAAGGCCGAGGATCTGAGTCACAGCTCTGACCTGGACATCCTAAACAGTCCTCCTCTCAGCCTCACCGACCTGAGCTCCAGCTCCGGCCTGGCCAACTGGATGCCCATGTCTGCCGGAGATGCAGACGCCTCGGGCCCCGAGCAGGACATCCCGCCCTCCATGACCTTCAGAAATCGAGTTCTGGATGAGCTGCCAAGTCGGCGTCCTGCTGACAAGTCCGTGTCTGCTGAAGTTAGACTGGTAATCCGCTGAGCAAATATCCCTTTACATTTTAAATGAAAGCACTTAGACTCCTGGAGACCCCGTTCACGCACCAGCAGCTGGTTTATTGTTTCATGCGTCCATATAATATTAAAACCACCCTGTATTTCTCTGCAGCATCTTATTTATCCACATCTGTGTGCATGACAGGCGGCTGAGCGGGACTGGGAGGAGAAACGTGCCAGCTTGACCCAGTTCAGCGCCCAGGACATTAATCGCCTGCTGGAAGAGACCCAGGCTGAGCTGATGAAGGCCATCCCGGACCTCGACTTTGCTGCCAAGCACATAAATAAACCGGCGGTACCCCCCAAGCCCCAGATCACCATCCCAGTAACCTCTACCACAGCTACTTCTCCTGCAGCTGGAAGCACTGGGACCACAGCCACCACCACACCCAGCGGGGACCAACAGCCTGGCAAAGTGCAGCTGGCTGCCCAGAAACTGAACAGCTTGGAGGGGGCTGGTTCTCATCGAGGGTCGGGTGAGTGTCTACATTTGGTTATCATCCATGCAGAAAAGCTCCATTTAACATGATTAAACATGTGATGGGTTCTGTTGGTACAGTGGACCTGAGCGTAGCCAGGTACAGAACAGAAAAACCCTCCAAATCTCCACCTCCACCCCCCCCTCGGCGAAGCTTCCCATCAGCACACGGTCACCAGCACACAACCAACCGCACCGGAGAGGTTTTTGTCACCACCAAGAACCTGAAGGTGAGACTATTTCAGGTTGTTTATCCACAGGTGGACGATTTGATGCCACGGCATCCTCGGATGTGATCCCAGACTATGTTGTTAAAAACATCTGGCTGTGCTTCAGTGAAACGCTGATCATGTCTCCGAGCTGTGACTGAATGAACTTTGGAGCCAGTAAAACATACAACAGCATCAGAAACGTTAAGTTAGTGGAGCTAACTACACAAAAAAACGGCATCAATAAACAAAAGTTTTTCAGTCAATTTATCAACAAGGAAAATACGATAGGATTAATTTTCTGATAGTTTTTAAGTAAAGCTGGGTGTGTAATCTGTTATCTCAGTGGTTCCCAACCTATTTTCCTTGAGGATCTTCTTTATTCAAACACTGAAAAGCCCCTTGTCCCACCCCGCACTGAAAAATACTTGGTGTATACATGCTGCATTCTGGCTGAGTCCTGTCCTTTAATGGAACCAAAGTTATATTAACAAAATGTAGCCTTACTTTTTTTTTCTTAAAATAGGGACAGTGTTTGGACATTAATCACAATGTCTCTGAATGTTCAAAGCCTTGAGGACCCCCTGTGCTAATTGGGGGCCCCTCTTGGGGGGGTCCCAGACCCCAGGTTGGAAACCACTGTGTTATCTGAGGATTTTGCTACCATTCAGATTAGGCTGTGGAGGTTTTACTGTTTCTGTTATGCCTTTTATAGATGGAAGAAGATGGTGACATGCCCAAAACCCTGGTGAAACTGAGGCGGACTCCCTCTGAAACCCCCCGACCTGCCTCAACTCCTCCTGTGATTGCAGCTTCAGCCGTTCAAGATGACGACGAGGAGAAGATTATAGCTGAGCTGCAGGTGATGTGGTGTGGATGGTTGACTGTAGCTGCAGATTTTTGTTTTTGTGTTTTTTGTTATAACGTCTCCTCAACACACGCAGTTATTTCAGAGAACGCCTGTAAAAGATCCCCCCCGTAGAAAAGAGTACAGCAGCCAACCCAAGGCCGCCCCTCCCCGTGATTTTGGCTCCTCCGGCAGAAAGGTAAATTTAAAACCTGCTGCCACAAATCTGGACTACTTCTTCTTCTTCCACTGGCTTTCCACTTTTTATTTACTTTTTACTTCCTGCTCAAACTTTCATAACGACTAACACGAAGAGTGCGAACACCTGAAACTTTGAAGTGAAAATAAAAACCCTCACAATGTGCTGCAGAAGGAACACAGCTGTAAAATGAGTCATTTTATTCCCAGACAGAAATAAATCTGCAATTTCTCAGCATCATTTTAGAGACCTGCTTTCATCCTCTTTTTTTTTTTTACATGTTATATGTTCAGCAGAATAAACATAGAGAGAAAATTGCCTGCCAGTCTGTCTTTCTGAAGAAAATCTGAGTAAAATCTCATTTAAAAATGCACTTCTGAGATAAATGAGATTGATTCCAGTTCCAAATAGTATAATGGAACCACAGAAGGCTCACTAATGGCATGATAAAGTAGCTAAACATCTGTATTGTCCTTTATTAGCTAATATTTGTGATGTATTTGTCACAGCAGTCAAATCTAATATTGTAAATGTAAAGGCATAAATCAGATTTAACCCTTAAAACTCCACTAGATCGCTCCGAGACCGCTATTGCTAATGTTGTTTCTGAGGAACGGTAGTGTGTAACTGTGTGGGGTAAATTGTGATGCAAAGTTTACCCTTTATATCCTGTCCAGGAGGTTTACAATCAAGCTGCAAGATGTAGTGCTTATTCAGACTATATGGTAAATCCATGATACATTATTTCACATTTTTCCAATAAAAAAAGATCACTATCCCTACTATGTTGCTAAGAGACCTCTGTTTAAAGCTTGAAATTACAATAAAGCCACTTTCTGTCAAACTTTCCACCAATCAGAGAGCTTAAATTGAGGTTATGTCCAATCAGGAGCAGCCAAAGATCAGAAAGTGAGCAGAAGGTTCTTTGTCTGAAAAGAAGAAAAATTATACCCCACACTGTTTATTCATATAACACATGCTTGACTAAAGTGCTACACAACAGGTAAAATACAAAACATATAAACATGTAAGACCCCAGAACCATAAACCATATAAACACAAAAAACAGAGAGTAGTAAATCATATGCAATCAGAGTAAACAGTTAAAGCAAAGTCGGTCTCAAACTGGACTGAAAGCCAAAGAATCAAAGTGTGTTTTCAGACAAGATTTAACAACAGCAACTGAAGGAGGTTGTTTTGTCTGTAAAGTTTAGGGGCCACAACAGGAAAAAGCTCATAATAATGGCTGGACTTAAACCAAAAAGATGTTGTGATGCACAGTGGTGCCAAAAACCAGCTGAGTTGGAGTTGGTTTTGTTATGCCAAGCCAACTTTATTTATACAGCATTTTACAACAGCAACTGCTGAACAAAGGGCTGAACATAAACTGAGGACAGCAGGTAAATAGTTTGTTTCAATGCCAATATTTTTCTCCTGCAAGCCAAGACTTGAGAGAATGATGTGCAGATGAGAAAAGGCTTGGCCACTGCTGATCTGTGTTATTTCTGCAAAGTTCTGTTAGTAATAAATTCTGCTTTCTTCTTCTGGTCGGCCTTTATGCTGCTATAGCTATTGATACATTCCTTTTACATCATTTTAGCCTCATAATCTGACAGCTGATGTTGTCCTGGAAACATCACGTCTACATGCTGACTGGAATTAAAAGGGTTAAGATTTTACATGCATCTATACATGAAAACACTGCAAAAATAGCAAAAAGTTGCCTCGAGGTTTAATGCTTAAACATGCAGGAATTAAATAAATGAAGGTAAAATAGTCTAATAACTAATTTAAATATTACATCACAGAAATCTGTTTTTGTTCTGCCGACTTTTGCCAAAAAAGTAGAAAAACTCAGTTCAGATGCAAACAGCCCATCACCAGACTCTTTAATCTAATTTTGGTTTAGGTTTAAGTGGTACAATTTCTTTCACAAAAACAGTGTTTGTTTTTTTAAGTAATGGAATATATAAGACCAACTTTTACAAAAATATTTACACCCTCCGTTTATTCCACTGATCCTTCAAATGTAAGAAAAAAATGTGGAAACATTGTTTGTAATTTACAACGGAAATGATCTCACCACAAGTTTTTTTTTAAGTCTCCAAAATCTAATTAGAAAAATATGAAGAAACATAGTTTACGGTATAGATCATTCATCTCTTCAGGATGAGAAAGCTTCACCTGAACAACATCTGAGGGGAAATATTGAGAGTCGAATGAAATATTCTGGACCTGGTTTTAATCCAGATAACAGGACTGGCTTCAGGAAAACTGTAAACGTTTGCAGTGACTGGTGAGGGTCTGGGTCTGACCTTTCCATCCAACCCGGTTGAGATTGAATGTTTCTTTACTCCCTAAATGATTAGATACATTTGTATGTTTCAGTCTTTTCTTTTTTTAAGAATATAAAAACTTTACAGTATTTAAACAGTTGTTTAAGCTGCAGCTGCAGCCATAGATGCTGAACTGAGCTTTAAAACAGCTTCTCTCCTCTCACTTTGTCTTCTCTGAGCTCTGAATATGTTCACACTGCAGGTTTCAATGATCAATTAAACCAGATTTATTTTATTTCAAGAGAACAGAATGTTTTTGTGTAATTGTTTACATTATAATTGAAATGTCTCCATCAGACTAAAGCATGAACATTCTTGGGGCCTGAAGTGACCCATGTATAGAAGAGGATTTCACCAATGTTTTTTCTTCGACACATGTTTTGACACAAGGGCAACCTGCAGCGTGGATGTTTGGTCAGCATATAAGTGTAAGCTAACCTGAGCTGTTGTGATGTGTAGACTGACACTGACAGGGTTTTTTAGTTTTGCTTTGCAGGCTGCGATCTGTGGGTGCTCTTCCTCACAACTCTGACACATAAAGCAAAGTAAAAAGATCTTGTTTTTGCTGGTTTGTCACATGACGCCACCAGGCAGGTAGCTGTCAAAATAACCAGCAGGGAGATGGAGGAGGATTCAGGTTCAGAGCTACAGGCAGAAAGCATCCATTTCCTCACATGCAGATGTTTTAAATTCAAGTCCTGTTTTTAGAGCACAGAGTGGATAAATGGGAATCTTTTTATTGTTGGTTATTACAACTTTAATCCCCAGCAGCAGTGAAAATGAACTCGTCTTGATTTTGCTTGTTTATTTCCACATTTAAAGAATTAGAAGAGAATGAGATAATCTGGCTAAAACACAAGAACGGAGTCAGGTTTGCAGGTAAAAACCTGAGGAGGATAAATTCAGCAGCAGCAGGGGCTGCATGTAAATACATCTGACAGTGAGGGATCAAAGACTGTTACAAGACTGAAGGAAGAAACAAACAACAAAGCAAAATGAGCTGAAAGCATCCTGCTCCAGTGGTTTGTTTTTCCTGAACCAGTGTGACAAAATCCTCATTTTCATGAATTCTTTTCTCATCTTATTCACAGAGAAAAATAATGTTTTTACAAAAGTTTTCCGCTCAGATGTTCTATATTTTTCCAAGCATCCCTACGGTTTTCACACTCGGAGGGCATGCTCATATAAACAGGGCGCAGAAAACAACTGTGGTCTGATTTTTAAGACTCCGGGGGTGAGGAAACATGATTCCTTCTATCTTTTGATTGAATAACCTCTTGCTCCACAGTCAGGAAAAGTGGTAAAAAGCTGCAGCAGTTGTAGTTTTTCATGCAGTGAATGTACCCACATTACCCTGACAAGTTGAAGGCTACCACACAGTTTCACATGAAGTTGTGGTAATTACGGGTGGCTCATATTGCCAAATAATAATATCACGATATTACTCTTAAAAGACTGTAACGATAACACAGACAGTATTGATGTCCATGGCCACACAATGAGTCACAGCATCGGTAACATCTTTCCATCCTTTGCCTGACTTGTGACTCTTCCAGCCTGTGCTCGTAACAAGTTTTACAATCACTGCATTGGTTCCCCGTGCGTTTCAGGGTTGATTTTAAGGTTCTTTTAGTAGTTTATAAATACCTTAATAGTTATAAATAACCCTGCACTGCAGCCTTATGGCTGTGGTGTGGGAGGCTGCTTGGTGTGTATGTATACATGTGTGTGCGTGCGACTGGGTGAAAGATTTTAATGACTGTTTTTATTATGTAATTCTACTTGGATGTATGTTTTATTTTTAATATGCATGACCTGAGATATGCAGAAATGTTTTTAATCATGGGAAGCACTTTGTGTTGCCTATGGCATGAAAAGCGCTTTATAAATAAAGTTTGATTTGATTTGATCCTCCTTGCAGGGACCAGAGGTAAGGAATATTTGCAACGAACAGCTGAAAACTGTGTGGGAAGTTATCACTCTGTGGGTTTCATTTAAATATTTTGCTCCCTGATTTTCTTTAAGTGCTGTAAGTAAAACTCCTGTAAATGAAAAAGCAGCACGACCAGAAACAAAGAAATTTATTTTTAATGGTTGTAGTCGTTTTGTGTGTTTTTTTTCCACAATGGAACTCTAACCAGGGACAGGGGGTTGTAAATTGGCTTCGGCCAGAAACCTGTAAGTTTGGGAATTACTTTATATGATTTTATGAGGCAAAGTTTTGTGCATTTGTCCCTGTTAAATCAGCTTGTTAACGGATAAATAAACATTATAGAAATGACTTAAGGCAGTTTATTTTTATTACACATTTTATGTACAGAACAATTCAAAGTGCTTTAGAAGCAGCAGATTGACGAGTCATTGCAGCACGTACTCGGATTAAAAGGAAAGTCAGTGATGCTGGTTGTTCCCAAAAATCTTCCCAAAGGTTGGGATCAAACCACTTCCTGTTTGAAAAACAAGCAAAAAAAAAAAAGAAATTAATTATTTTTTTGTCAAAGTTTCTAATGAGCCTTAAAATCAAGAACCAATCAGAGGAGACGTTGTTTATCTCTAATTAATTCAACAGGTAACGGCAGATTTTCTGAAATACTTAAAACAATGAAAAGTTATTAATATAGTTTTTAAATGGTTTTTAATTTTCTGGGTGAAAAAAGTTGCAATTTCAGATAAATATTATTTAAAATATCAGATTTTAGGATGTGACTGCGGAAACATCGTCCATGGTGCATAAAAATCCTAATAAAGTGATTTTATTTGTTCACCTGCCAGACGTTTCTGCAGCAGATCCTTCAGGCTGTTTGCTTGTGTGAAGCTGATCTGTTTTTAATACCTCGTATGCACTTTGTTCAGCTTTTAATCAAGGCACAGACATTCAGATTACACAGATATGTTGTTGACTGTGTGTTTCAGATGTTTTTTTTTACAGTCCTGGTCTTTGCTCCCACAGAACAGCAGCAACTCTCCGGGGCCGACAAAGGGTCCGACTGTGGCAGCCCGACTGAAGCACCTTCAGCAGGGCAGCCTGGAGAGACCCAAGACCCGCAAGCAGAAAGAGGATTTCCCCAAAGTCCAGGGCCAGCAGCAGGTATTCCACTTCTAAAAGCGCTTGGCTTACCTCTGCCTCTGCCTCTCTTTCCTGTCACTCCAAAGGAAGCTCCGCCTCCCCGCGGCTTCTGCCGGATGATAAACTGTGCAGACACGATGAGGGAGCTTCCTGCAGAAATATTTTACCAGTTCTTGATGTGTGTTTTAACATTTGAGTTACTGGATCAAACCTAGCTTACTTAGAGATTTTTTTGTCGTAAAAGTCTGTTGATGTTTTGATTTCCTGAGGAAGGCCTCGGTGGTGCTTGTGGCTAATAAAACTAGCTTTATTATAACAATTCGATCTGTTCAGACGACCTTTGCTCCCGCTGTGCAACATGGACTTCAGTAAAGCCACGGATTGACTTTATATCAAGGTCAAAGCGGTGATGTATCATCCTGATCCGAACATGTATCCTCGTCCTCATCTCTGTCTGTTCATCCAACAGTTACAGCACGCTGCTTCCTCATCACCCATCCTCAAACATGAAAGTTAGCAGACAGCGGGCACACAGGTTTAGTATGTTGGAGAAGCCAGAGATCACATTCCAGCCAAAAGGCCAGTCTGTTAAGCTAACGTACCTGCCTTTTAACAGCTGTAATGCTACAGCTTAATATGCAAGATGATGAGAGTGAAGTGGAGGAGGAAGATGAGTTAGAAGGTAAAAGGAGGCAGGATGTGGAGCAGAAACTGAAAGCAAAGAAAGGCAGCAAAGATATAAATTTAATAGTAAGTCTGTGTGTAGCAGCTCACCTGTTTGAGCTTATCTGAAGGAGATTTATACGTGTGATTCCACGTTTAATTTAAGCTTTTTGTACCCTCCAGATTGAATCTGTGCAGGTACGGCTTTCCTTCAGCATTTAATTAGGTCTAAAAGACCTTTAACAACATCCTGGATGAGATTTTAATGATGTCTCAAAATAGTACAAAACCTGGAGCCGAGAAAAGCAGCAAAAATGTGACAACATGGTGTCCAACAGCTTGTTGGAGGAGGAAGTCGGTTCTGATAGATGATTATAGACTGTTCAGCCATTTTTGACTGAACAATAAAACGAGTGACAGCAAATTTGACTTCAAGCTTGCACGAAGTTGCAAATTGAACAGCTTTACAGGCTTAAATGAAATGCATCCCTGGTGGTTCCTTTCTGTTCTTCTATGTAGCTTCATCTTCTGTTTGAGGTTAAAGCAGGAACGCATGCAGAACATCTGGCTGATATGTGTCGAGCTGCAGGAGGAATTCAAGTCTTCACTGCTTTATCCGGAGCAGTTAGACCAGTGGTTCCTAAACTTTATGAGCCATGACACTTAAGATAACATACGTTGGTGTCCCTAACGTATGTTTGAGACAAAGATAATGAAATATCAGCAAACAAATGTATAACAGTTGCAGCAAAAGATCCATCCAGTGATGGTGGTCTATTAAAACAGTTCCCAAGCCCAATCTGAGCAGGTTAACCTTCAGAAGCTCCAAACAGTCAAATTTTGTTCCCCACTGGCCGTTTAATCTTCGTCTCTGACCCCGTCCTCTGCATTGGAATATTTATTAAGAAATAAACTGTCCAATCAGAGCAGGAAATGTAGTTTAGCATGACGAGAGGCTGACCGTGTGAACAGGAATTTCTGTTGAACCAGAATCAGGAGAGTTAAACGTGGAGCACCACTCATCTGCAGACGCTCCGAGCTGCTCCTGACCTGCTCCTGACCTGCTGATTGGAGCTTCTACAAACACATCCATGACCACCCCATCATCCTCGCCACATCTAGACCCATTTCAGGACTAAGACTTAATCAGATAAATTAACTTTTTACATATGCAGATCATGTTTGTAAGCACAGAAGCTTCAGGCTCCTCAGAAAGGAATGTGGATCACAACCAGTTACAGGCATTAACCGAAGCTAACATGCCACCATGTCAACAAACCATCTGCAGCCGTTAGAGACTCTAGAAGTCTAAAGGGAAGAAAGGTGTCCTGTTTGTGTTCAAAGCCGCTCATCAGCGGTGGCAGCATAGGGGAGCGGCAGCTGTTCGGGCTTTGCTGTCTTTCCACTCGGTTCATTTAAACTTGGTACCATTTGGCGCAGAGAGAAGCTGCAGACTCCTGCTGCGGCTGGAGGCGGCGAGTTTGAAGAAAGATCAGGTCAGAAAGTCTCATTCGGAGAAAACCCCTCCTCCTCCCTTGTTTCCTTTCCCTTCTACATCCTGGTCTCTTTTATCTTCCCTTACTCGCGTTTTCCTTTCCTTGTTTCTAACCCCACCTTCTTCATCTTTGTTCCCCCCTCGTTTTCCTGCTCTCATCTTCTTGTTTAATCATTTTCTTTCTATATTTCCTTTTAATCATCCCTCTATTCCTTGCCTCCTCAGTTCCTTGTCACAGCCTTTTGTCTACTTTTTCTTCCCACTTTTCCTGCTCTGTCATTTATTTCCCTCTGGTCCTCTTCCCTCTCTTCCTCCTCTTCCTCCACTGCTGTTTTCACTGCGTCACACGGAGGAGGAAGAGAACCTTAATAAAGGCAGATTTTCTGACAGCAGCGCAGCTCTGCATCATTTCTGCCTGTTTGCAGCTCAGCGACAGCCTGTCTCATCTACCCATGAGCACGAGGACGGTCACGCTGATGCACCAAAAGCCAGCGTCCCTGCCGGCCAATCATATTGCAGCGCAGAGCAGCAGTAGTGCAGGGAGACAGCGTTCAGCTTCAGTGACTCACTCATAGATGAAAGATTTAACAAAAACTTGAAATACATTTGTCTGTTCGTAAATTTTGATTTATCTTTTTTTCTTTCCCCCCTCCCTTTCACCGCTTCATGTCTCCATTGGATTTTTTGTTTCCTTCTTTGCTCTTAAATCCTCCCCCCTGCTTGCTTTTCGGGGCAGCGCTGAGCTTTTGTCACAGCAGACACGCCACGCATTGATCCAGCCGATCATCAGTTTGGCTGACGTTTTCCTTCGCTGCTTTTTCTGACATCTTTTTGCTCTGTGAGCCAGTCTTTTCCTTTCCGCTCCCCCCTTTCCTTTGCCTTTTGTCATTCTCTGCTTCTCAGGTCTCATCTGGACTAATTACGTGAGGAGTGAGTACTTGGATCATTCTGGTTTTGGACTTCTAAATCCCTATTCAGACCTCAAAGGTGTGAGATTTTGTCTTTGACTTGATCAGCTAGAGGTCACTAAATTATATTAAACTGGAGGGGGGGCAGTAGTCTTAAAGGGTTGGATTCCCCTCTCACTCTGAATCCATCTTCCAACAAAACTAACAACCGAACAATATCTGTGTTCCAGTTTCACACCAGATTCATGCAGAAATGTTGATTAAAGATGTTTTTTTGTTTTGTTTAGTCTTTTTTAGCTTTTTCAGCCAGAAAACAGTAAACAATTAAATGAAAATAAGCTGACAAGAAAATAAATGTGAATTCACGCTGCTGTTGGAAGTTGAAACAAAGAGGACATAAAGAGATTTTCAAGCCACAGTCATTGAATTTACACTAAACTCTGTTCCTGGTTGTGCTGCTTTTAGAAAAAAATGCTTTAATTCATTCAGATCCAACTGATCTCCACAACTTAAACTTCTGTCAAGTTCTGCACAAACCTGTTAATGACCTGGTAATTTAATTATTTTAATTCAGGTGTGTAGAGGTATCTCAAACCTGCAGGATAGCAGGACATCCCTGGCTTAGACTGTTGCCATGGTAATCAAAACCTAAATAATGACAAACATTAATGTGCTCCATGAATTATTTTTTAATTAGTTTTCTCAATGTGGAATTTTCTGATCTCCTGATGAAAATCAAGCATCTGTGATCTGGAAAATAATTATGTTAACATGTGATCACAAGTCTGCAGTGAACTGATAAATGATGTGAAACTGCAAGTAAAGCTGAGCAGGATGCTTGAGCGCTGTGCACGTCGTCAGAAATGAACGGTACTGGGATAGATGCAGGACCAGCAACTGTCAACATATATCCACATCCTCGATTTGCAGGCTTTAAAAGCCGTCTATAAAACCAGAAGGATTTTTTCCTGCTGTAAACTCAACATCAGCTAAATACTTATTATTCATTATTTACATCCGGCTCATCTGGATGATCTGACCCACTTAGCAGGTGTTTAAGGACGTCTGTAAGAACATTAAAGGTCTGTAGACATTTTGTCTGTTTTTGAGTCAAGTTAAGAGTGAATTAAAAAACATTTTTTTTAAGTTAATTCAGCCAAAACTTGACAAGAATCTGCAGCATGACCAAAGTGAATAGGAGCTACAAACCGCGTCTCACATCACTGACAGCCGGGAATCTGCTCGACTACTGGTATTATTCTCTGTGCTGGGAGTAGGTTGTTGCATATATACCAGCTTTCTGTGAGTTAAAGCAGAAAACAACATTTAAATTTTACATAAAAGTATTTTTCCCCTTTAGAGCATCTTGTTGGTAACAGAGAGAAAGTAGGTTTTATCCACTGTGGAATGAATTTGGAAAAATAACTTTTGTTGTCTCTCTTTTAACTCACAACTAAATAATTGTTTTTGACAATTAAAAAAAAGTAAACGTTCACATAACAAACCAGTTTTTATAGAAACCTAAAGAGTGAAGCTCCGGCTGGACTTTGTTGGGATTTACAGAATTCAAGAGTTCGTCTTAAATACGCCGCTGTTTGAATTATAAATATAGAAATGACTAGTGGTACAAATATTTGTTTGTAGATGTAGCTGTGACCAAACATTGTCTGAACATTGACATTCTCCATGTTACAGCTGCATATTTAACTAAATATAACTGTTTATTATCTGTGGCTGAAGGTCATGTCAGTGCATATGTCAACATCCCAGCAGCAGTGTTGATTAAAATATACGCAGATTATTATTATTATTATTGGCTGCAATATGTCCCACTGTGATGCTGTGGAGGAAAATATTGAGGAAATTCTGCAGCTTCAGTCTTCCTCTGAGGAAGATCATTGTAAATAAAAAAAGAGACGTCTTTAATTACTGGGTGATTTTTGTCAGATGTTATGAAATCAGGATTTTATTAGAGCAAAGCGATGGTCTGGAAACTATTCAAGTCAGTCAAGACGTCTTAAAGCAACATCACTGAACTTTGGTGGATTGGTGCTTCCTAACAACGGCTAATTCAACATCTGTAATGCACCCTGTCTCTTCTCTGAGCTCTTACCAGCCAGTAAAAGTCAGTCCGATGTCGACTCTTGTCTCTTGCTCTGTCACTCTCTCTCTTTTCCTCACTTCTTACAATAATGTCCTCAAGGGTTTCTTTGCTGAACCAGCCATGGTGCATGATATCCAGTTTCTGGTGTGTGACATGATGCCGTAAAGCAAACCACAGCTGTGATGGGGATGTTTCGGACTGGAAAAATCGGTTGTAAAGTGCTGTTTCCCAGCCACGGAGCTCTGCAGAGCAATAACAGGATTTGTGGTTGGAAAGTTAGAATTGCTGCTTTAAAAGTCAGATTTTTGTCATTTAGCTGTCTGACAAAAGAAACAAACTCGTGAGTAAAAGCAGCTTTTTTGGCAATTCAGCTGCAATAATCTACGCTTACACTAAGATGTAACTTTTGCAGTGTGTGCAGAGTGAACAGTCTACTCTGAATTTAAACAAGTACATGCAGGAGTTATTTATCTGGATGCATTAGTCTGATTTTAAGACTGTTTACATGCAGTTTTAATCTGATTAATGCATCACGTTTTTTTCTCTGGTGTCACTCAGATGAACCAAATTCAGTTTAGAGTGTGAAACTTGAACATAAATAATGTTTTACTTGTCTGCAACATTTTATATAAATCAAAAGTTTAAAGAAACCTGGACTGTAACCAGTGAGCTGGACAAAAACACACAAACATGGAGAGTAAAACATTAAATTGCCGCTGTGGAAAACAATTTTCTGACATGAATCCAGTGTGACATGATGCTGGAGGGAATCTGACAGTATGTTTATACTGCAGGAAGAAACAAAATTAGTTTATAGTGGATGAATTTAAATGGAATGTATTTGTAGGCTCAGACGTAGCATATAAGCTAATGCAGAAGTAGAAAAATAGTTAAAGTTTAACCTGAGCCACTTCACAGATATATTGTATATTATATGATCATTTAGTTTTGTTTTAAAGAGAAACATGTAAAAAAGAAAGTGTCATCTATGTTTTATATAATCAAGCTTTTTTTGTATTTTTATACTTGAAGAGGATTCATAAGCATGTAACACATTTATCCTGTAAATTATTATTTTTCTGCGTTAAAGATTTTTTTATTTTTCCTGCTAACCATGAAACGAACCATGATCCCACTTTGTTGTATAGACCTGGAGACGCTTGTGACCGAACGGACGGTAAAATAGTGCCACATTTCTGAAAAGCACATGAAACAATCACCTCACTGACGGGACGCCTCATTCGTAGCTGTTTTCCTCTATTATAACCAATGGTGTGCGTACACTACTCAGAATATACAGTTTAAACTGTTTATCGATGGTTTGTTGATGAATGTGTGATTGTTAAAATATTTGTGGATGTTCAAATCATGTATATAAACCCAAATATTACAAAATTGATTTTATGTGAAATTTTTATATGAGAAAAAAAAAAGACATGGCATGCAAACTGTAAACATTCCTGGAAATCTGCACGCTGGCTCAACAGAGGTCTCATTTTTTTGTCAATAATTCTGTGTATACCTGTGAGTGTATGATAGAGTAAACAAAGTGTACAGTAACATAGATTTTTGTATTATGTTGAAAATGGGTGAAGCCCCTTCTGCGTGAATAAAGAAAAAAACATCTCTAACATTTATAGAGAGAGATCTCTGAACGATGTTGTGTATCGGCTAACGCCGTTCCTTCAGTCTGAAAGTGATGCTTGCTGTGTGGGATAAGTGTTGTTCGTGATTTGTGAAGAATGATAACTTCTCCGTCAGTATACTGTAACTAAAGACCAACTAAACAGAGCAAAACACGGCACAACTTTGTGCACGAAGAGGAAAAGTTGCTGCTTCGTGTCAGAAAAATCAACCCGACTACAAAGGTTGCTGCTTTTGTACATTCCTGTTGTGTTTTGTGACAATAAAGGTGACCCTCTTATACATCAGTGCTGATGGCGTTTCATTTACTTTAGTTCAAAGGTTTTTTCATGTTTACTTCTCCTTATATTGATGAGTGTTTATTTTTAGATAGACGTTGCCCTCCCAGCTGCCTGATCCAGTGGGAAGGGGGGGAGTAAATTTTGCATATTATGCGACCTTCAATACAAACGCACAAATGACACTTGAAACATGCAAATAAACAAGGCAGCCATGATAAACATGCAAACACACCAAGCAAGTTTACGTTCAGCCTAAGCTTAAGACAGCGTAACTACAAGGATGGGGGAGGAAGACCCAAGTCAGCACTAACGACACGATTTATAGCAAAAAGAAAGTTTTAAGCCTAAACTGTTCATTTTCTTCCAGCTCCAATCTTAGGTTAAATTGTATAAAGTCATTACATTAGTGCATGTTTCCACAGTTTTAAGTAAGTTTAAGCAGCCTTCAGGTTTGTTTCTATCGCAGGCTTCTCCAGGAGTTTTAACATCTTGTGGTTTGATAATTTGTTAAATGGATGAGGATTCTACAAGACCATGAAAGTTTGTGCAAAATATTCTCTTTTTAATTTAAATAGAAGTTATAGATGTCCTTCCCCCATCTGCAGAAAATGCATCAGTTTTATTTATAAAAACTGGATGCTGAGCCATGTTACCTGCGAGCAGCATCGTCTGGTCAGCTGGAGGTCCAGATGAGGTTGGTCTGTAGCAGCTGTCACAGCCCGGATCTTCAGCAGAGGTGAGGAGATCTGGTAAGCTAAAAGCTAATGAAGCTGATTCACCATGTCGCGTGTGGCCAAAAGTTAATCCAGATTTATAGTTTTCATATAAGCTTAAACAGGAGAAATTAGCTTTTACGTCACACATGAAGTCATGTTGTACAAAGTAAACCTTTTGTTCTACATGACCGCAGCAAGAGTTGAGGTGATGTGTTTAGTTCCCATCCTGAATAAATGACACGCTGTGTGTGTTCACTGATAAATAAATTTCACAGATTAACACCTCTGAACTAAGCAGATCTGTTCTGGGTGAAATCTGAGCTGCGACAAGGGGGTCAAGCCATGTTTGTGCAGATCAGAAGAAACTTTAATGACTCGCAAGGAGAAAGATGACGGTGCAGCTGTTCTGACCCTGATTGTCGCAGACCTCCATTTAAAGTCTGATGTAAACATCCCAGCTTTGGTTAATGCTTTGAACTGAATCAGAAACTGATTTCATTTAATGTGTAAAATTGAAGTAGTTCTTACTGTGCGTAGCCGACCGTCGGCTTCAGTTCAGCCGCTGCTCTGTCGTGGATTTTTTCCCTTTACAAAAGTGAGAAATTAAGCAAAATAATGACGAAGGTGTAGTGAGTCTTTAATTTTCCAAGAGAGAGCAGTCACATGAGTTATACACACCTCCGGGATGGAGGAGTTGAGCTCATTTTACACTCCTCTGGGCAGAAGCAACTGTTGGAAACACAGAACAATGCTAATGTTCAATGGAAGAGGCAGGAGAGATGTTCTCCAAACACTGGATGACAGTGAATTAATTAATTAAACATTGACCCACTGAGTAAGGAGCAGACACTGTACCTCTGTGCAGTTGGGTTTCCTTGTTCTTTTCTTCTCCTTGGCTGTTGGTATATTTGAATGCTAACCAACACTGCTTCTTATAGGCAGTTTGGCAATCACAGACATTGTTGGAAGCTGAGCCATTTTACCTTCATTAATAAAAAATGGAGTAGAAATTTTCAAATTTAAAAGCACGGGGACCAACTATTACCAGCATGGTAAATGTAAGCAAATAAATATAATCAGCATGTGAATACTGTGCAAGTGGGTCTGAGTTTCTACACATTCTGTAGGATAATTTGAAAGTATAGTTAACCATTAATTTAACAGTTTATTATTATGTAAAATATTATTTAAAATTACACAGTTTTCATATAGATTGGATTCTATGATTAAGTTTAGTGATTTGGCAGTCCATCCTATTCCCAATATAACTGAAGGTGTGTCTAGCTTTTAGGCTCAACCAATCACAGCTCTCTAAATGATGACTTCTACCTAGCAACGGTAGTCAACCACACCTCCTCACTAAGATAGGAGTTGCTGTCCATTCGTTTCTCAGAGTTCTCTGAAAATGTTCTGGAATCACTCCTAGGCTAAGACTCCTTGCTAGGAATGTTTAGGTTAAGTTAGGAGCTCTCTGAGAGGATTCTCAGAATCTTTAGGAATACGGGCCCTGATCTTAAAGGTACAGAGGGTTCATGAAGCCAAACTGGGAGCTGGTTTCACAGAAAGGTGGTCTACTAACTACAGATTTAGCCTCCCATTCTAGCTTTAGATCCTCTACGAACCACATAACCTCCAGTTTAACTTACTGGGAAAATCTGGAACCATGAGATCTTTAGGATCCATGGACTTTATCATTCAGAGCTCTGTACGATGAATTTTAAATGCTATTGTGGGTTTAACAAGGACTCAATTAAGAGAAGCTCGATTTGGAGAAATACGTCGTCTCCTAATTCTCACTGCAGCGTTGTGGATCAGCTGGAAGCTTTTTAAGACGTTATGGGGCAGAAAATTAATCAAGAACTAGTTGTCCAATCTGGAAGCAACAAATAGATGGACTAATTCCTCTGCATCACTCTGAGACAGGACTTCCCTTATTTTAGTCATTTTATGTTAGTGAACGAATGCAGCACTTGAAACCTCTTTTATATGCGAGTCAATGGACAGATCCTGGTCCAGATTACCTCCCAGGTTTAACTGTATTACTGGAAGCCGAGATAATGCCATCCAGAGCAATTACACAGCTCGATGGTTTCCTTGTGGTGTTCAGGTCCAAGGGCAGTGTTTAGGTGGCGCATTCAGATGAATGTAATGTAATAAGCACCACTGATATAACAAGCATTTATGCACCTCCCAGTGCTCCGGCCTAAAAAACTCTGGATGTTAGTTTAGTACATTACTCGTGCTTTTTTACTTTGGCTTTATTTTCTTAGTAGTTTTATATCGACATATTTACCTACAGTATATTTTATACCTGAAAACACAACACATGCATGTGCTTTATTTCTTGAGAAATGGATGTGAAGATGGAAGCTAGTTATTTAAACCAGCTCCTTTAAGTAAAAAAGACGCAGCATCATTCAGTTGGATGTCAGAGGCTCTCGGATCAGGTGGAAGCGGCTGTGGACACTAATCAGCGTGCTGCTTTATTTGCCTTCAGCGTGACGAGCCGCAGGCTACGAGGGATCTTCAACTGAGTCAGTGAAACGGACCTTGACCTTCATCCTCCTCTCCATCACTGCTGCCACAATGAGACTACGTTTTAAAGTAATAAACTTTCCAAAAGTGTAAATGCGAGAACTTTTGGGTACCATTGGGGCTAATATCTACAAACAAAATATAGGTTGTAATCATATGTTATCACTGAAATAATAATGCTAACAAATCATCTTATATACAGTGAGGAAAGTAAGTATTTGAACACCCTGCCATTTTGCAAGTTCTCCCACTTAGAAATCTTCGAGGGGTC
>JBAMHW010000024.1:3088234-3102695 GCA_037177495.1 Rhadinocentrus ornatus | reverse complement strand
TGGAGCCTATCCCAGCAGTGTTTCAGGTGAAGGCAGGGTACACCCTGGACAGGTCACCAGTCCATCGCAGGGCCGCTGAGAGAATCAGCACCTCCAAATCAGAGACCATGGTCCTCGGCCGGAAAAGGGTGGAGTGTTTTCTCCAGGTTGGGAATGAGGTCCTGCCTCAAGTGGAGAAGTTCAAGTATCTTGGAGGTCTTGTTCACAAGTTAGGGAAGGATGGAGTGGGGAATGAACAGGCGAATCAGTGCGGCATGTGCACTGATGCAAACTCTGCCTTGGTCTGTCGTGGTGAAGGTGCTACACCAAAAAACAAACCTCTAGATTTACCGATCGATCTACGTTCCTACCCTCTATGGTCACGAATACAAGCGGCCAAAATGAGCAGGATGGCTGGGCTCCCTTAGATATAGGGTGAGAAGCTCGGTGATCCAGGAGGGGCTCAGAGTAGAGTCGCTGCTCCTCTGCAGTGAGAAGAGTCAGATGAGGTGGCTCGAGCATCTGGTCAGGATGCCTCCCAGGTGAGGTGTTTTGGGCACGTCTGAGCTTCCCTGCTTAGGCAGCTGCCCCCGTGACCCGACCCCAGACAAGCAGAGGAAAATGGATGGATAAATAGATTGATGAATTTAATTGGACCTTCTTGTTTCATCCTTAGAGCAGATCAAACTATAACCAAAGCAGATTTATCATCTGGCAGCTTTATGCTAATCTACTGCATCCAGATGACAAATAAAAATGAAACTACAAATCAAGTAAGTAAACATCAATCAGAAGCTCGCTTTGTGACTCCTGATACATTATGCATGAGATGATAAAATATGAAACATCTCACTGGAAGCTGCGGCTGGAACTCCTCTGGTTAAATTCGTTTGGATCTGACATGTAAAATGGGGCTAAATGTGTACAAATAACATGAAGAGACTTCAACCCTGATTAAGATTATACTCGTGTAACATTAGATTGTCTCCTACTGAAATTTGAGGGGTTTTTACCGAGCGCCGCCTTGTCCAGGAAGTGCAGCTCTGCGTAGAAGCTCTGCAGCTCCGGGTATTTCTCCTGGATGACACTGACGATGAAGTGCAGCAGTGTTTGTCTGCGGTCAGTGGATTTGGTATCAAGCAGCTTAAAGAAGACATCAGAGAAATAAAAAAACTGAAACTGACTGGAGATTGCAGAAAAGATCCTTAAATTATTCACAGACATAAAAGCAGCATGTTGCTGCAGATCAAACTAATAGAGGCTTTAATCCAGAGGAAAATCTCACCAGATCTAAACTCTGCAGACGGAAGCCGAAGGCTGCCTCTCGCTTGCTGCTGTTCATATAGTTCCCAAACGCCAGGATGATCTTTAAATAAAAAAAAGAGAACTACTTACTGGGCACAGCATAAGATTAAAAAAAAAATAAATCCAACATGCTGTGAATCTAAAAGTAACAGAACATTTCAGCTTCTTATAAAGATCCAACTTTTTCTCTCTGCACGGATACTTGGAAATAAAATTGCCATATGCAAGTTAATGTGCAGTGAACAAGAATCAGACAAACGGATCTAATTTCAGAGAACTCGAGATTTTTTTCCTCCCTAAAAATCTGGTTTAACTAATTTCAGAGGAATCTTGCCATCTTGTCGATTATGACATTTCCAGAATTTTCTGAGTGGAGCTGCTGTAGCTGACTGTGTCTAACAGCAGCTCTGGCAGTTTCTGTTTTTTACCTAAACGTTATTAAAAAAAAAGCACAAGGTGAAGGAGAGATGGTAGATGTTTGTACAAGATGAAAACACTGCAATGGTGACGCTGACAAGTCACGACTGTTTAGAATCTACAAAAATACATAAAATACTTCAACAGTTTCTGACTGCCTTACTTAACAAATGCTTTATTTGTAATATTTTTCAAAGGTTAGTAGTTTAACTTTGGTCATATTTTCTTAATATATAAATTATAATAATATAGAAATATTTTGTCGTCGGACTCCTTTATTACTGACACGAATCACACTTAAATATCGAGCTTCACTTTGAATGTTTTAACAGAAAATAATTGTGGGACAGAAAAATAAATAAAAACTATTTTAATATAACCTGACTTTTTATTATTGTATCTTAATGCTCCACTGTTCAACCTCATTGTGCACATTTTTGGTATTTGGTTTCTATCCATTTTAATCTTTAAACAGAATGAAATGAGCTTTCTTTTCTTTGTATGAGTCTGCACTTTATGTATCTGTTTCCAATTCTTTTAAACCCTCTTTTTTTGTAATTTGTATGTTCTTATTCTCATTTTTACATTTGTAATCCTTTTAAATTTCCTCTTTTATTTATTTGTTTTTGAACCCTTTTATCTTTTCTAGCAAATAAATGGTGTTACTTACTTTATCCTCATATACACACACACACTTTATACTCACTTTATGTTCCTGCCAGAGTGACTGCAGATGGAAGCTATAAACTGTTCGAGTGGACCCTGTGCTCAGTCGGAGTTCAACTTGTTTTACTATACACGGTCTTCTATCAAAGAGTTTATTATGTCTCTAATCAAAATCTTAGAGAGACTATTTAACTGGACCTCTAAGAAGAAAATCCAGTTGTTTATTCTGTGTGGGACTTTATACTGGAATCATCTCTTTAATTTACAGCTTAAGCCTCATCATATCATATCCGATCCCATAACTTACCATATAGGATTATATAGTTCTACCATAGTTTGCAATATCATCAGAGTAGTTTCTTTTTGTATATATTGTTTTATATATATATTCTTGTTGTATTATACAACCAGTATAATTTAATGTGTTTCTTAAATGAAACTATGCTAAACATATAATTAACAGAAGTATCATCTTCAGTCAGAATCTGTGTTCAACATCTCTTTAAATAAAAAATACTTACCTCCAGGATTTTCTTCAGCTTGCTGGAAGATTTGATCGACATTGAGGCGGCGATGACGGCGTTGAGTTGCTAGAAGAAAAATTCTTCACATTAAATTCAGTTCACAGCTCAGTAACTGCAACGCTGTGCATGATTCTTCATCTTGTAGAGACAGACAGATGTTTAGTATCGCTCTCTGAACATCTGTCTTCAGATCTCCGAAGTGAAATGACCCCTCTGAGCTCCTGCAGTCAACTCACCGGCTGGATGAGCTGGACGCTCTCGGGGAAATTTCCCATGAAGGTGAGAGTGCTGATGCGATGGGAAAGCCGCGGGATTTTGCTGAAGCGCACCATGAAGCGGTCCTCCTCGCTGAGCTCGTCCAGCGGCCGGCCCTCAGCCTCGTAGTCGCGTATGAGCTTCATCTCGTACTCCGTGGGAATGAAACGCTCCAGGAGCTCCAGGAAGTCCAGGCTCAGAGCTTTCTGGTTGTACCTGTGTGGACAGCAGAGATGCAAGTTTAATCCTCCTCCAGTTCTAGCTCATTCACGCGAACAGATTTCAGTTCAGAACTTACGTCTCGATGGCGCAGCAGATATCAGATGCAGCCATCCCTTCTTTTCGCAGGGTGATAGCCAGGTTTTTGGCCCTGTTTGGCTCCATTAGAGTCACTTTGCTGGGACTCTTGTGGGCCTTCATCTTCAGGGTGCCCAGATCTACAGGTGCAGACTGGGCTTTGGTCTTGAACTGCTCCTCAAACGCTGCCATGTTCAGCTCCTGATGCAGAAACAGGAAAATCCATAAAAAAGAGGAGTGAAGCTGCTCTCGACTCTTTTACAGTTTACTGTAAATCTCCTGCTAACAGACATTAACTCTTCATATTTTATGGAGTAACCCTGCCATGTTGTAAAAATCACTCATTTTTATGATGAAATTCACTGTAAACGGGGCTTTCGTTGAACCTCTTCAGTTAAAACGAGGCTATTTTATTTCTTGATACTAAAATATTCTGAGTTTGTTGGAGACTAATGCTGTAAAGGTTCAATAAATTTATTTTTAAACAATCTGAGTAGAAGTTTTTCACACTGTCATCCACAAAGCACAAAAAGCCGCTCGGCTCCCTGACAGACTGAAGATGAATTTAAGGATTTTATTAGTTTTTAAATCACTACATGGTTTGGCCCTTTCATATTTGGGTAGTAATTTGTGTCCTCGTGTGCCTTCATGTGAGTCTTCTCACCACAAACTGGTGGTCATTCCTTTACCGTTAAGCCAGGTTAAAACGCACTTTTTCTCATGATTAGGTCCAGATTATTTTTAATGGGTGTTAGTGTAACTATATGTTCTCTCCTTTGGTCTACCTCAAGTTTTTTTTTATTCTGGTCTTATTACACCTCTGTGTATACTTTTTAATGTTTAGTGCTGCTTTTATTTTTTTGTGTTATATGTTTCATGTTGTAAAATACTCTCATCTTTCTAGGTGCGCTTAATGAATAAAGTTGACATGACATCTGCATCACACGAGGATGGAAAAATAATGTGAACAGAACTTTCTGAGACGATACCAAGGTTCATACGAACAGCAGTGTGAACAGGAACTGGTCAAACCTCCAAGACGTGCTCGTCGTCCAGCTCGCTGAAGATGGTTCCAGCTACCTGGTGGGATCTGAGAGCCTGCCAGTTGAACAGCGGCAGACGGTATTTGGTCTGAATGGGCTTCTTTCTTTTTTTAAATTCTGTAAGAAAAAAAAGAGAGAAAAGCTCAATCTGATATGAATTTCTTTCTACGGTGTCAGATAAGTTTTAATGGTATTAAAAATGTCAAGTTGGCTTCTCATGAAAAACAATTTTCTCAGATTAGCTTTAAATTTAATAGCTTAAAGATTCAGTTTTAAAATAATGAAACATCAGTTTGGATGTTCCAGCAGGTTAACTAGCTGAACTTAAAGAGACTAAATTTATCTTTGAAGCCTTAAGAAAAACAAAGTTTTAAGGGTTGATCTGAATTATTTAAGGTCACAGACAAAGCGTGAGATTTTATCATTTCTAAACGGAACAATCACGTAAGCCTTATTTTCACATAAATCAGGTTCACAGAATTCCTGCCTTCCCACGAGAAGGAGCAAAGACGTGCTCATCATGCTTTGTTTGGTAGAGACAACTCTACCGTCTGCCAAGGTGGAGGGATGCACGGATGGATAGAAGTACGGATGTTCAGTATTTTATGGAGCTAGGGTAGGGATATGAATTTTAATTTGTATCTCCATATTGTAAGCTGCAACAAGTACAGATAACTAAACAAGTCATAAAAGAACCAATCACGGAGAGGAGGGCTAAGATTCTCTGTTTCCACGACTAAACTTCTGATTGGTTCTTGAGTAGACGTAAAATGTGGAAGAATGTTTTGTAGCACAGAAACAGTTCAAATAACTTTTTTGGATTCTGAACAATGAAACTTTTGAGAGATTTTTTTTTATGTCCAGGATTTTAAAGTTCAGTTTCTAAATTAAATGATTTTAGATCAACCCCATCCTGGTTTGGAGGTGGACTCACCTGAGCTGCCACCTGTCACAGCTTCTGTCTGCTGGGTCGTACCACGTCCAGGATGCAGTGGGGGAGGCAGCGCTGGTGACGGTGGAGGAGGAGGAGCAAGAGGAGCTGTTGTTGGGGCTGGAGGAGGAGGCGGGGGAGGCGGGGGAGGTCGAGCTTGTGCTGCTGCTGACTGTGAAGAAACTTCTGTTGGAGGCTGTGAGGAGGAGGGAGCATCATCTGCCCCATCTTCAGTTGTCAGGAGAAAGTTTTATTTAGTTAACTCCGTCATGAGTTACTGGTTCAACATCATGGATTTATGATGATTCCTCTGCATCATTCAAGACTTAAGTTAATAAACTCAACATGTGCAGGTTAACGAAAGTGGACCTGGATCCAGTTAAACCAGCTGTTCCTGTTCTCACGTGTATTTCAGTCTGCAGGTTTTATAACAGGACTGACCTGTCTGCGTCATGTTCTGGACCACCTTGACATCCAGGTGTCCAGAGGAGGAGCGCTCCACATGGAGGAGGCCCTGATCCACCAGAGCCTGAACTCTAAGCTCCAGCTCCTTCAGGACCTCTGTGGATCGGTATTCTTCTCTCTCTCTCTCACATTCGAGGGCCCGCTCTTGTTCTCGCTGCTGCAGCTGAGTCACCTGAGAGCAGGACTCACGAAGACTTTCCTACAACACACAGGAGTGTCAGTCATTCTCACCATGCACATCACCAGAGTTTTATTCAGAAACGTCTTCATCATAAATCTTGGTGTGAGCGCCCGTCAGCAGGTCTCAGCTCAGCAGTGATTAGATTGCATTTTTTATTAGACGAATCATCACTTTCTCTGCTGCTTGTTGTGATTTTAAAGGGAAAAATACAATGTGAGCTTGTCAGAGCACGACTGTGAGCTTTAAGCTAATTTATTCAGAACAAAACACAAAATTCATTTCAGCTCATCGTCTCCCGGAGAAGCACCTGTGCTGCGAGTATCAAGCTTCTAAAACGTGTTTTTCTGGAGTCATCATGCTCTTAAGAACAGCCAGTTTCCTCCTAATTTGGTTAATTAGCTCATTTATTTGCAAAGATCTTTTTCAGCTGCATGTTTGTCTCTGCATGCGTAATATCTGCTACCATTTTAACTGATCCTACTGAAGTGTCGAGGGCTGGAAGGAGTTTGCCTAATTAACATGGAAATGTATGCAGGAAAGTGCTTGAAAATCTAATCAGATCAACTCCTCTATATGTAGAAAATGTGACATAAGTACCAAGTTTCTCCACAGTTATTGTGTTCCCCAGAGCGGGTCTAGAGAGGGATGGGTACCAGCATTATGCTGCACACCCACTTGTTCAGGATGTTTATGTCTGTGTGGTTGTCAGGACACATTCTGCGATTTCCGTGTATTGCTTTGGGTTTCCATACTGGGTGAAACTACTTCAACAGCTAAGTACACATCAGGACACAGATCAACAATAGATACATGCATTATTACGCAATGTACTACGCTCAACAGAAAAAAAACAACTAAGGATCATTACTCATACTTTAGCCACTGGAACAGGTTGAAACTAGATACTTTACACAGCATGGATTTCTGTTTGTAAAGATATACGGCCTGACTAGAGCTGCAAACAGCTTTACATTCCTGGGAATTAATGTCACCGATGACCTCCACTGGGTTTAATAAAGTCAGGGTAGGTTCTTAATGTTCTTAAATGTCTACAGAGGAACAATAGCAAGAACCCACTTGGAAACTGTGGTTAATTAAAACGTCTTTAAATATTATCTGGGCCTATTTCCAAAACACCTTACAAAAAAAAAAGGGATACCGAGGAATCTATTAGCACACCCGCAGATCTGGGAACAGTTTCTTCCCTCAATAACATAATTATAAATTGTTAATTAATTCATTTTTAAGTAGAGTGTACCTATACATATATTTACTTTTACTTTTTTATTCTTCAAACCAGCATCTGTTCTTATCATACATATCAAATATTTATGGATTTTTAGCTTTATGAATTTTTTTTTCTCATCCGCTGTTAACTAGCAGTACTATTTTTTATTCATTCATTATCTGTACTGCTTCATCCGTTAAGGGTTGCAGGTAAGCTGGAGCCCATCCCAGCATTTTAGCAGGTGAGAGGCAGGGTACACCCTGGACAGGTCACCAGTCCATCGCAGGGCCAACACACAGACAAAAAACCATTCACACACTCCTAGAGAGAATTTTAGAGTGACCAAGTACTATTAATGTTTATACTATATTAACTAAGATTGTGATGATTTGTAGAGATATAATTTATATTCTTTTGCATTTCCTACAGTTATATTTGCATCTGGATTCTAGGTACAGTTGCATTTACACGTCACTTTATTTGTACTTCATTTGGCTTAGTCATGTTTTCCCTTTGTTTGTTTTGCATGACCCCTCTCCCTAAAAAATTCAGGGGTCATATTCCCATCTTAATTTTAGTAATGGAAAAAGGGTACAGGATGAAACTGGTGTCTCTACCTTTAAAAGCTCCACTTCTTTGGTGGACTGAATGAGCTGCTTCTCCAACTCTGACACTTTCTCCATGGCCTCCCTCTCACTCTCCTGAAGCCTGGTGCTCAGCTGGGACACAAGAAGCAAAGTCTTCACATTTCTGACCCACAAAAATGCAACAACTTACCGAAACATCAAAACAAAAAAATAAAACTTTTAGGTATGAAGGTTGGGGAACTGCAGCTCCGCTACAAGTTGTAAAGATGATAATTAAAGAAAAATTTAAGCAGAAGATTAATAAACTCAAATGTATTTTCTATAATTAAACACACTCTGAAGTTAAATACAGGGTAAATTATTATTAGCCAGGGCCTGCAGATGTGGCAGCTCCTTGTAATCTGCTATGCTACGCTAGCTTCTGTGTCATAAATTTATCCATTATGCTTTCATTGTATAATCTGATAATCAGATTTTACTTCATTTATATTTAAGATATTAACCTAGATGCTGACATGACTGTAAATTAGACAGATTTATTAAAAAAAGAGGTAAAACTTAGATAAAATAGCTGAACAATTCTGGGAATATGGTATCAGAATAGAAGACCTTTCCTAGCGGAGATCACTAATGAAGTGGTGGGTAGGAGGAAGAGGATGCTTATCTTCCTCCCCATGGTCCCCTGGAAAATTGACAAAATGGGATCTCATGAAGCCTCAACAAGTTGCTCCCCAATAGATGTTTCTTGGCCAATCTCAGTTGATTATATACAACTGTTGTTGAGATTCAGGGTAACTTTAAGCTGTTTGGGTTGGTTTTAATATTTACTTAAATCAGGAGCTTGAAAAGGACTTTTTGCTTATGACATCAGGGATCTCCATCCAGGCGAACTCCCCAGCTGATGTAATCATCCTGCTTACTCATTCACACGCCCTGGTATGTTTATGGCACCAGTCACCCACTTTAATGAGTTTATAGGCGATGTGATGGAATAATATAATTATCATTTAACCAAATGTAATTACTGGTTTTTGAGGGCAGCTGAGTGTGAGCAGTACATCCACCTGTGTGTTGTGTTCCTGCAGTTCTTCCATGTGTTCCAGCAGGTCGTTCTTGGTCTCTGCATCTTCTAGCAAAGCTCCCACATCAAACACATTATCCAGATAGGCCTGGATCTGCACCAGCAATCTGTCGCTCTCTGTGAACTTCAATATCTGCAAAGTCAAAACAGAAGATTTAAAAATGAGATCATTTGATTCAGATTTAGATGAAGGAAATTCCATGTTTAGATCCAGCAGGGTGTCTAAACAAGACAATAAAACCAGCCCAAAGTCCAACTTGCCTCCAGGTAGTCGTCCAGCCCATGCTGAGTGAACTCATACTGGAGGTGAACTCTGAAGTTCATGTTCTCCACTGAGTGGACCACGATGTTAATGAACTGCATGCACGCCACCTGGTGGACAGACAGGGTAAATAATCCATTTAACAAGCAGCAGCCTCATCTGTGATCATCCAGGCTGGTAATGATTAAATACGCCACATCAGAGTGTTAACTGGCTAGTACTGGAGCTAAGGTCTGAACTGAGGATAAGCTAATGGTTAACATGAACTGGTTTAGGGTTTGGGTTGGATCCACAATGAAAGGTGGTTAATGCAAATGTTGCAGTAAGGAAAGCCATGAATGTGTGTATGTGTCTGTGTGCAGGAAACATCAGCACTGAATAAATGCTGGAGATTGAAGATTTCAGTGATTAAATTTCTAGTCTGTTGCCAGTTTTTATATATATGTTATTAATGCTAATATGTTAATTAAAACATTAAACTCCTAATGGAAATATTAACTGGAACCAGTCTGGGATTTACCATGAAGTCGATGTTGCTGTCTTCATTACGGAAATACTCCATGAGCTTCTCAAATCGGCTTTTCTCTCCACACACCTGAAAACATGTTAGGTTTAGTTTTTCCTTTCTAAATAAACCTCCGCCTTCACCAAGGGCAAACACACGGGGGCAGTATAAGCACAGACAGATTTTCTTCTGCATCTACACTTGTGTCCTCCGGCACACAGATTATGCAGAGGGTCTCTTATCTGATGCTGGTTAATTAATCAGCAGTGTGAAAAGAGGAGGGTCAGTGCTGCCGTGTGGGTAGACACTGGAACAGAAATAATGTCTGGAATAAAACCCGTGCAGCTCTGACAGTAAAAACAAGGCTTCTCATTAGTAGATGATGTAGCTACAGTATAACCGTGTTATGTTGACTGTAAACACCTCCTGCACCTCTGACTATTCCTCTACCTGCTCTTTTTTGCACACTCATGTCCACTAAATAATGCAGCATGCCAACCTGACGGCCTGCACAAGCCTAAACAAAGCCCACGCTCTGCTGCTGAGGGACACATAAGCCAGCTCCTGGCCTGGCGCCCGCCTGCCTTTACTTTAAGACCGCATTATCACTCGCCATCTCTTCTGACTAGCGCCCACGCACATGCCGGTGCTGCAGCACCACTCGAGTCACCACTGATGCCAGCCAGGCAGGTTATTCAACCCATCCTTTCATCTTTCATTATTTAGGTTTGGCTTTATTAAACACTGACCCAGAAGGAGCAAACCAACAATAAATAAGCCAAACTAGAAAAGAGTATTGCTTTGTATCAGTGTCTAATATTACACTGTACAGACCGTTGCACTGCGACATGTTGCTGCATTTCCCCGAACATACTCACAAAGTCTCTTTATGATTGCAAACATGCAAATATCCTCAACTGTCGCATTTGCTGTGAATAAGGTTCATTTTCAGGTGAGAAATGAAGAAACACATTTTTTTCCTTCTTGGTTCTCCTCTCCCTTATTTAAGCTATGAAATCAAAAGCATTGAAAATACAATTCGTCCTCACGTTTGGGAAACTCATCTTGTTGCAGGACAGGTTTCAAACATCCTGGAGTAAAAAATAAACCCTCCGAGTTCAGGTTTACGCTCCTGTCTGTCTGCATTGTTGCTGCCACATGAAGCAACAGTTGCTCCTTTGTGTCAGGACAACATGAGAGAAGGCCAAGGAGAGGTCAGAGGCTACTTGAGCACTCTTTCACATACTTATAGCTCTTCAGTGAGTTTTGTCTGGCGTCGTGACAACTGGACACAGCAGCTGATGGGGGGCAGTTTAGTCTGGGGATCCACCTAAGCTGCTTTTTAGATCAGTGAGGGACAGACTGGTATGTAACTGGTGTCTGAATGTGGGCTGAGTCATCTCTGCTGATACTCTAAATACACTGAAAGTCATAAAATTATAGAAGCATGAAGAAAGAACACAGGATTACAGCTACGCAAAAAGAAACTTGCTCTACAAAAGATGTTAAGTCAGAATAATAAACCTTACACCCACAAAGTAAAACACAAGCCCAGATTTAACTACAAACACAATATCAGCCTCACACGCTGCAAAAAGCTGCACACAATCATTGTTAAAACACTAAAAACATCTGCTCTTACAGTTATCTGTGTTGTTTTCAAAGTATAATGTATTTGTGTGTCTCAGGGACTGCAGATGGGAATTAGCTCAGAGAACTACAATCTAGTCAAAACTCTACCAAACATGGTTCATTAAACTTAATTCATTGAAGTTGTCATTGTGAAGTACTTTGGTCAATTGAAGTTGTTTTTAAATGTGGTATATAAATATGTTTAACCGAACTGAATAAACTAAACTTGGTGTCACTTTCTTGCATTTCAAAGGTGGGATTTGTGTTGTTTCACTCCGGGCCCTCGCTTATCTATGTTATCCACTTGAACATTTCCCTGTGAGAGGTTTTAAATCGCTCACTTTCTCTGCAGTTTTGAATAAAGACCTAAAAAGACCTGAAGAATTGAAGACCAGGTTATTGTCCTGGACTGAACAGCTTAGAGAAGAAGCTGTTCAGGAGTTTTAGATCTGAGTCCAGTTTCTGCTAAAAGCTAGAAAATGCAGAAGTGGAGGCTGAGTGCAAATTCATGGATGAACCACCCGAAAAATTCCCATTTTCATCTTGGTGGTGATGCAAAGAATGCTCAGTGAGCTGGAAGACGTAGGATCCTCTTTTCCTTTTGCTGTGTTTGTTTGTATTTATATATATTTATTAGGTTATTGCTTTATAAAGGAACACACACCGAACAGATATACACCAGGTCACAATGTATCTTCTCCACCAGACTGGAACTGGACTGATTGCTGCCCCCCCCAATCTGACCTCTTTGAAGTTGTTGAAGGCAGAGAGGATGATGTCATGACCTCCTCTGACCAAACACACGGCTGCCAGCAGCTCCAGCACCAGAGCTTTGGTCCTGAGGAAGAGATTTACGGTAAATGAGGAGATTTCTTCACTGAATTCTATTTGCAGGAATAATCTTCATGTTCCACTTGCTTCAACACTAATATTAACATTTAAATTGTAGATTAAAAAGCAGTGAATCTGCCGACTGATGGGAGAGTTCTTGGAAAGTATTTTTGTAATAGTTCATTTTTAAATTTAAAACTAACATTTCAGCTTCTCAACATGAATAATTTAAATTTTATCTTCTTAAAATCTCTTAATAAATGTAAATTCTTTCAAACGTTTTCACACACTGAAGCTTTACTTTTAAAATAAATGAGCTAAAGCTTTAAATGCATTTGTAAAAACATGAATAAAGTTACAGAAGAAGAAATAAAGTTTTTAGCTGTAAAAACAATCCAAGACTTTTCACACCTTCTTCATCAACTGATGAAGTTCACAAACTTCATCAGTTATTGATCCCAGACTGGGAAATGGAGGAACTGCATACTGATGTGTGTGTGTGTGTGTGTCTTCCTGACCTTGGGTTTTTGTCATTGAGGCTGAGTGTGATCTCGTTGACGCAGCAGGAATGCTTCATTACTTGGTTGAAACCCGACTAATAAAACACACATAAAAAGTTTACCTTCAATAATCCAACAGCTGGATCTGCCTGGATTCCCATGAAATTTACTTTAAATCTCTTTCTTTTGTTTTTTAACATCATAATTAACAATAACTTGAAATATTAACTATAATTCAGTGTCTCATTTTCATTTTTCAGACTTCCAAACCTTTGTTTGAAACAGTAGACAAATTAAGGACATATTTAACAAAAACAACACTTAATGAGTGGCTTTAAGTACCTGGTAGTTCATGATGGCACGTAAACACATGATGCAGAGATGAACGTCATCTTTCTGACTCACAGTACGCGAGTTCCTCAGAGCTCTCCTGTTCGGAAAAAAGTCAAACCCACCAGGTCAGACACCACATCAACCAATAAACAACACCAATCCTCATCACATAAATTCTATTTAACACCTTTTTCTAAATATACAACAAAAATTGTATATTTAACATCATATTAAATTAAATATTAATGAAGGATAATGGTGGATTAAAGAAAAGTCCACTGGTAGACACTGAACTTCTGGCTGACATGTTTGCAGCTTCTAGGTCTGCTTTTCTGGAAATGGCAGATAAACTGATAAATGATTGTAATGATGGCTGAAGCAATGATAATTTAAAGTCTAAGAATAATTTTCCTGATAACAATCAGCTCAAGTTGACTGAACTGTAAATAAAAGAGATGGCACAGTTCCAACGTACCCTCCCACGACTCTGATGATTGTTTTTAGTGGCTGCTTCACTCAGACATTTCTAACATTCACACTTCAACACACCTGCTGGTGAACTAAAGGCTGAACACCTACGTACGTGGGTGGATCCGGTATGATCAGAATTCAGTCACCTCTGTTTAGAAAGTGGCTTTGCAGGACAACCTTTTCAAGTCTTGCAACTTTTCTGCAGTGCGACATCTCACAATTAAATCCTCCCAGTGAACACAGTCCAGTTCAATAAATCATGAGCTCAGTGTTGTTTGGAAACTCCAACATCTTATAATCAGTATGTGAAGAGAATACCAACTCAAAACCTCAAACATGACAAACCAACTTTCTATGGCGTGTGTCATTATGGGCTCTCAGGCATGGTCCTCTACACTCTCTCATACAGTTACCACATGCTTTAAGGGTTGTTAGGTGTAATCTGTGTCCAGATTTACATTTGCATGCAGTCAAATGGCTCGTTCCAACTTATAAAACCTGCAACTGCTGTATGAATAGAGGTGTAATGACATGGCTAAAAAATTGTAGTAAAAAAAGGCAAAAAAAAAAAGGGGGGCAGAAACATACACTGCTCAAAAAAATAAAAACTTAAACAACACAATGTAACTCCAAGTCAATCACAGTTCTGTGAAATCAAACTGTCCACTTAGGAAGCAACACTGATTGACAGTAAATTTCACATGTTGTGCAAATGGAACAGACAACAGGTGGAAATTATAGGCAATTAGCCAGACGCCCCTAATAAGGAGTGGTTCTGCTTTCACTCTAGTGGCAGCATGAGACGGAGTCTACAACCCACACAAGTGGCTCAGGTAGTGCAGCTCATCCAGGACGGCACATCAATGCGAGCTGTAGCAAGAAGGTTCGCTGTGTCTGTCAGCGTAGTGTCCAGAGCATGGAGGCGCTACCAGGAGACGTGGAGGAGGCCGTAGGAGGGCAACAACCCA
>JBAMHW010000024.1:3066038-3076776 GCA_037177495.1 Rhadinocentrus ornatus | reverse complement strand
TTCCCCTGCTTAAACCAGCACATGTCAAGGCCCGTCTGAAGTTTGCCAATGACCATTTGGATGATCCAGAGGAGTCACGGGAGAAAGTCATGTGGTCAGATGAGACCAAAATAGAACTTTTTGCTCTTAACTCCATTAACCGTGTTTGGAGAAAGAAGAATGATGAGTACCATCCCAAGAACACCATCCCTGGATATGGTGTTAATGTGACGAACTCATGCCAAAACACATCAATAATAATGTCATCTGTTACCAACTGTGTTGTAGTTATGCTCCAGACAGTCCTGGTTTGTGTACAGCTTTTGTACCAAAATGCGCTGCTGTCCTGTCAGCAGGAGCAAGAAAATATGTCATTATCTGCGCATGCGCTGTGCCTTGTTCTAGCTCTGGAATGTTACTCTTTAATCATCGTAGCTCCACCCCACAGATTTGTAGTATGTACTACAGTGGTTTAATGGGGATAGTGAAGCCTTTTTTCTAGTTTCCATCACCATTTTCACACCTGAACATAGCAGTGTGGACAGGCTATGTCCACACGGCACCGAAGCATGTCTTCAACCTGAGCCTCAAGCTGAAGGTGGTACCACACCCTCTGGAATACCTGTTCTATGCTACCAGTGCCAAAGAAATCTCATGCCAGAAAAATCCTCAGCTACAGGCCGGTAACTCTCATGTCCCATCTAATGAAGATGCTGGAAAGTCCTGGGACACCTCCGCTCCACAGTGGGACTCTCCATGGATCCACTGCATTTGAATACTGGCCTGGCATTGGAGTGGAAGACACGGTTATCTTCCTGCTACACCGTGCTCTGGCTCACCTGGAGAAGCCCGGCAGCACTGTAAGAATAATGTTTTTTTATTTCTTCATTGCCTCCAAGACCTATCCAGCCAGTGCTCCTGAAAGTCAAACTGGAGAGGGCTGGGGTGGACCTTCATCCGGCAGAGTGGATTCTGCACCATCTCACAAATCGGCCCCAGTTTGTGAGAGCCCGGGACTGTATGTTTGACATACTGACCTGCTGCATAGGTGTCCCCCAGGGGACGGTCTTGGCCCCATTTCTGTTCACCCTCTACACTGCAGACTTCAGAAACAACACGGACAGCTGCATTTTGCACAATTTCTCAGAGAACTATCTGATTGTCGGACTAATCACTGAGGATGAGAAAACATGGACTACAGAGGACTAACGCAGAACTTTGTGGACTGGTGTCAGCAAAACCACCTCCTGATCAATGCAGGGAAAACCAAGGAGATGGTGGTGGATTTTTCACAGACTGTTGTCCCATCACCAGTGAACATCCAGGGAACGGACACTAAGAGAGTGGACTCTAAGTACCTGGGTGTTCACCTAAACAATAAACTGGACTGGACTCACAACACGGAAACACTGTACAAGAAGGGTAACAACAGGTCTATCTTCTGAGAAGACTGTGGTCTTTTGGAGTGAAGGGGGCCCTCCTGAGGACCTTCTTTGACTGTGGTGGCGTCAGCCATCCTGTACGGTGTGGTCTGCTGGAGCCAGTACACTGCAGTAGCATCACAGAGAGCAAGAGGAAGAAGCTGGACAAAGTCCTCATGAGGTCCAGGGCTGTTCTCTGGACTTTTCTGGAGTGCAGGAGGTAGATGACAAAAAGGTCCTGGCAAACCTGCCCTCCATGCTGGACCAGGAGTCCCACCCCTGCAGGACACCCTGTCTGATCTGGAGAGCAGCTTCAGTAACAGACCGATCGATCCTCGCTGTCTGAAGGAGATACTTTCCTCCATGCTGCTGTCAGACTTTACAATGAACATATGGAAACTGTCTTTACATGTTGTATATACAAGTTTATGTACATATTTATACTGTACTGTACATACTCACCCTGTCAGACCAGATACTGGACCTATTAATGCTTATTTTGTGTATGTGTGCATTCTTTTTTTTTTATCACCTGCGTGTTTCTGCTTACTGCTCCTGTAGTAAGCAATGTCCCCCACTGAGGGACTAATAAAAGGTTTCTTATTATGTGTTCTCATTTAGTAAATGACTACAGCTAAATCTGCTCCATGTGTACGAAACTGTCTGCAGAATAAACATTAGAAAATGTTAATCGGAAAAGGCAGAAAATTAGGTTAGATATAGGGGTGAGTGTCGTCACTAATTTCCTCAATCGATTCGATTCCCAACAGCCTATTTCGATTCGATTTTGATTAATCTACAGCTAATTGTGCTTTTTTTTTAACATTAAAAACATTCTCAGATAACTTTTTATAAAACTGAGTCAATTTACGTGACAATCAGTTATCTGGGAGTTATCTGATCAGTTGTCCCACAATGCACCGCGGGATGACATACTTTTGCCAAGATCTCGCCGAGCCTCGGTAAGTCACGCGAGAGTTGGGACATGTCATCGGACAAGAGGACATATAAAAAATGGATCTCCAAGTTTATGAATTGACATTGGATTTATCAAATGTAAATCGATTAAAAATTGATATATCCTGTAACCTGCTGATACAGCCACTGTGGTGTCCTGTGGGGGTTTAATCACCAATAACTATAGCTGTGTTCATGGGTTGTTGTTTTTTTCTGATGTTTGTTTGGATTCTTTTTATTTGATTCTTTTTATTTTAAAGAGGTTATCTAAAACCCTCTTTTTTGCTTTTAAGGCTTTTGAAAACAAATTACAAATGAAAGTTTGATGCACTTTTTGTCCTGTTTGTGTGAGAGGTCCTTTGCTCTGAACTGTGAGATTTTTACTTAACATATTTTGTTCTGTGATTTCAGACTTGAACATAAAACCAGTTTTGCCTGATAAGACTCTCTAATTTATACGTTGTAAAGTTGCACACCTTTACTATTCATTTCATCCTTATATCTGCTGAGCTCTTACGCAACAGTAACAGTATATGTAAACAGTTCAGCAGCGGATTGTCTGCATCAATGTGGGGGTGGAGACCTGGTTCACACATGATTTTAGTTTGATTAACGATACATGTAAAAGAAAACCACCGCTATGCATGGCTTTAAAAAGCTAAAGAAAAAATTTGGCTTTTGCTTATAAACACAGTTTAAAGCATCTAGCTTTTGTTTTCTATATTTTTATTTGTGGAGATTTCTGTTAACCTGTAACTTATGGCAAAATAATCACATAAAACCTAGTTATCTAATCCTGAATAGATATTTATTATTTGAAATGTTACTTAATTTAAAATATTGATCTTTACAGATAAGAAAAGAAATAAAACTGCAGTGTAAAGACATACAAAAAACAGATGGAAACTGGAGTCTCTGACATTCTGTTTGATATTTTGACAATACAAAGAAATATGAAAGTACAGATGTAAGAAGCGCAGACTTATAAATAAGATGCTAAATGTTCCGTCCTCACCCACTTTTCTATGCTTGTACATTCTGCACACAAATCCACAGATGTACATTTACAATTCCACCCACACTGCCGCATTCCCTGTTGGGAAATATGCAAAGTGTTATGTAAAACACTGACGGGAGAAAGTTCCCAACATAAATTTGGATGTCACTGAAGCCTGTGCACACTCACTTTGTCAGGATCTCTATTTGCTCTGAGCATTTTCTCTTCATTTTCATACTTCATCAATAAATGCTCACAAAGAAACCAAAAGGCCTGTTTCGTCCAGAAAACCATGAACACACAGCCCATTATCCACTCCTACTCCTCCACATAGGCAGTGGCTGGTTTGTATGCAGACAGAGTATCTTCTCTATTTAACACGGGAGATGTGTTATGTACAATCAGCAGGAGACAAGGGGTCGACTGGCTGGGGAGAAAATCTGTTTGGTGGGATACGGTGGTGATGTAGCAAAAACACAGAGCGGGGAGGAGGAAAATCTGTTGAAGCTAAACAGCTGCAGAATGATGCTTGCTTTTCTTTGCAGATGGAAGATTGAATGGAGCTGCACATTCATGCAAACACACACACTAGCAGAGCCTGCTGCAGTCGGCAGGTTCGCTGTTGGAGCTTTAATTCATTGCAGTTTTCAGTCCTTAATCAAGTCTCACAACCCAAATGCTTCCACTGCAGCAGGGACTGGGCTTACATCAGAGAGACATGAAAACACTGGAACTGTTGCAGATAAAGCAGAGATATCAGTCACAGGGAGGCTTTCTCATATGATCAGCAAGTTTATATCACTATTAGAAGGTTTACCTTCTAATGGCCACAACTATTTGTTCTGACTCTGATTTGTGACGTTAATCTTTATAATGCCCATACACAACTTTAGCCACAATTACTCTGTTCAAAGAATTTATTTACTTGTAGAAAGTCAATCTGTCTGCTGCGTATTCTACATGAAATGACATTTAATTTAATTTTGTAGCATTTTAGCTTTGTTTTGCAACTGGAAATCCAACAACTGGGGGAACTAATCGACTTAATCCTACTGATGCAAACTTGTTTTTGTTTTATTTTATTATTTTTTTAATTTAGTCCACTTATTTATTCATTTTTACTATTATTTATGTAATTCTGTGTCATTTATTGATAATTTTAGTTATTTATTTTTTGTTCCAGTCTCTTTTTTCTCCCCTGTATTTATCTTTATTTCTATATAATTGTAAATAAATTCCGGTGTGGAGGGATGTTGAACCCATCCGCTGATTTAACATGACATTGTGACACAAACCAGCAGTCTCTTGGTTGAGCAACGACTGGTCCAACAACAGAGCTGCTGTTGTGTTTGTTTATATTTGGTGCTCCTACTAAACAACAACTGTGAAAAACAACTGGTATGGTCTCATGTGATGGTGATCGCCATGGGGATAAAACCAAGTCAGGCAGAAATTTTGGTTTCTTGAAACTGTCAAGAAAACATCAGTTTTGGGGAGGGAACTGGAGCAAAGTGCGCTATTTATGCTAGTTTTATTTGCCAAGTGAAATGTGACATCAGCTCAATGTCATATCTCACCAATGGGTCCGACCCGGTACAGCAATGATTCCCAACCCTGGTCCTTAAGGACCACTATCCTGCAAGTCTTAGATGTCTCCCTGCTACAACACACCTGATTCAAATTCATGGCTCATTAGCAGGGTTGTGCAGAGCTTGTCGGAGAACCATTGAATTTGAATCAGGTGTGTTGTAGCAGGAAGACATCTAGGACCTGCAGGATAGTGGTCCTTGAGAACCAGGGTTGGGAATCACTGCGGTACAGGACGGGTTTCCACAGGAAAAAGAGTCTGACCTGTTGGTGGAAAAGGGGCTTAATCTGGTGCTCAAGCCATGCAGGATATGCTGCAGTTTTCATCCTAAAGAGTAAGTGTTTCTACAGAGAAAATGACACTGCTGGAGCACAATAATAACACTAGATGGGGTCAAACAGGGAGTAAATTATTCATATACAAAAACAAACCACAGCTTTAACACAAACTGTTTCTTTTAAGCAGGCCTTTCAATAATTTTACCTTCTGATTTAGATCTTTTAGACCTTTTCTATTTACTAACGACTCTTATGCAGCACAGTTACAAAAATCAGGAGGTTCACAAATGTCTGTAGATTTTTTTTAGTGCAAACGACTGCTCCTTCCACCCCCTTTCTATTTGTCTATATGTTGGTTTTACCTCTTACTGATATTCCAAACACACTGCAAGTTTATTGAATTGGTGCAACAACTACAGGGACGTCATGACCAGAAAGGGGGGGCAGAGGTAAATATTTTATCTGCTCCTTTTTAGACTTGATGTTTGTTTAAACGGTCCGTACTTATATAGCGCTTTTATCCAAAGCGCTATACAGTATACATCACATTCACGCACTGATGACAGAAGCTGCCATGCAAGGCGCTCACCACGACCCATCAGGAGCAATTAGGGGTTCAGTGTCTTGCCCAAGGACACCTTGACTTGGCCGATGATCGAACCGGCATCCCTAGGGTTACAAGATGACTGCTCTACCTTGCCAAGCCACGCCGCCCATCAAACTAATTTTTGTTTTTATCTTTGTTACTTTTCTTTTTAACTATGTATACATTTACTTTGGATACTTTTATATGTACAAAATAAAATAAAAAACAAACAAAAATGCCAAATACCGGGTAAATCCTAGCTCTTGAGCTCCTGATACTAATTGAAAAACAGTCCCCAGTAATGATGAGTCTACAACCTCATTGACCGTCCATTAATGTGTTTTTACCCAACTTCAACTCCATAGTTTTTATAACACAACCTCCTCTTTCCAGCGCAATTTTACCCAGAAGCCACTTCAGTTGTGAGGACTTGTGTCAAGTTAATCATTTTCACAACTGCTCTTAAACTTTTGCTTATACTAAAACAGCAGTAAAGAGCAGGTTGAACGACTCTGGTTTAAATGTGAAAACAGCTGTAAGTCTGAAATACATCAACTACAGATTCCAGACTTTCACTTAATATTGTTCAGCAAAAGTCAGCTTATAAAGGGAAATTTATATTTATTTTTTTTAAAGTTTTCACTGGAGTACACGATGCTGCTGAGAGGCCATAAAAGACTGAGGTATGACAAACGTTCTTGGTGGACTATAAGTGTGTGAAATCTCTGCACGTTTAGGGTGAACTGATTTAAACTGGAATCATTTGACTCTGCAGACTGGAATCTATCCATGATCCGAGCTGCACTTGGGGAGAAATAAAATATTGTGCAGAGGTAATTACAATTCTGTTTCCTCCCTAATAAAAGCGTCTTCTCATCGATTGGACTGGAAGTAAGCAGCAGGGTGTTAACTGTCTGCCTTTCACATTCAGGAGTAATGTGTGAGTTTAACAACGTCATGAAGATCAGAGATCTGAAGATAAGGCTGAGAATGAGAAGAGGAATGCAGGTAATAATAGAGCAAGTTGCCTGATTGCATATTAGGCTGTGTTTTCAAACCTGTCTCTTCCTTTTTTTCAATGATATTGCTGTCACCATGTTGGCGTGTGTTTAGCGTGTCATGCTCTTGTTGCAGTAAACAGGAGACAACTAACAACTTAGAGACGGATGAAGTCACACAGGAGGAATGCTTATCGCCAAACAATAAGATCTTGTTTGTAAACTTATGAGAAAAAGTTACATTTTCTTGCTGAAATCCCACCTACACAGCGTGATCACATACAAATACTGGCCTCCAGACACTGGTTCTCTGTTCATTTCAGGATTAATTTTATGGTTTTATAACCTGGTTTTCAGGCTCTAAATGAGCCGCCTAACTGCATCATTGTAACCTAGTTAGAGCGCTACTGGTTGACCAACCAGACGCTCTCAAATGCACCAAGATCCAGACACAAAACCACATAAATAACTTAAAATCGAGAAGGTGGTGGATCCAGTCCTTAATGCTTTAACAATTTGGGGGAATAAAATTTCCCCAGCAGTAAAAAACCTGACATAAGCAGCCCAAATAATCAGGTCAAAGGACTTGTTATGAGAACCAGAGATCATCATAAACTTTGTTTAGTCTGGAGGACGTTTTCAACACTGCTGTTGGCCAAGGACGAGACCTGGCTTCGAATTAGTAGTTTTTACAGCAGAAGTCTCCAGATTTGATTTAATTTAATTGATTTCCTTCCAAATAAAGGAATTCCTTTCCAGAAAAAGAAAGGAGGAATAATCTTTTCCATCTATCTGGCCTAATGACACAACTTAAAAATGTCCCATTAACTTGTCATGTTGGGTGTGGTCTGGGTCTGATGGTGTCCAAATGTTTATGATAAATAGGATTGTTTAGATACAAGCTGTCAATGAACCACAACATTTAATGCTCCATTCATGGTTCAGACACTTCCTTGGGGTATGTGTTAGAGAACAGCATGTTACACAATAAATAATCAAACATTAAATAGTTTTGATACATTTTAACATCTTACAAAAAGCCTAATATCCATACTTTATGAGCAATGTATATTTGTATTATTTCTGCAGAAACGGTTAAACAGAAAGAACCTTTGTGGGACCTCACACATAAAAAGAAACCTGATTTGCGTCAAAGAAAAAATATTTACATTAAATTTGGATCTGATAATCAGGGAATTTTCGTTTTGTGATGTGTAATCAAAAAGTGTCCACATTTTTTCCTTATAGTAGCTACTCATTTAATCCTCTCTAGGAAATATAAAAGGTCATGAAGTAAATTGGGACATATTTTTATTTAATTGTAAACAGATCTGACTTCCTCATATTCTTCCTGGACATTAACAGTGAGTGTAAAGCTGCAGTAAGCCCAGCATAAAGGAGCTCTTATGAATCTTTACACAGTGGCGTTGTGTACCTGGCACAAAGATAAGCTTGTCCTTAGGACGTGCACATTTCCAACATGTTTCGCATTCTTTGCGCTGACTGCTTTGTGCTCTGGAAGTTGACATGCTGCACAAACTTCTGCATGACTCACCAGCACCGCGCTGAAGCGCTTCTCCAGCTCTTCCTCAGGTGGCAACGGGAGCTTCACTACTGCCGTTTGCTTCTGGGGCCCCGTGGAGCCCGGCGGGGCCGCCTTGCCCTCCTTCCGCTGGGAAACCTCGAGGCTTCCTGCTGCATTTCCCATTATTATATGTCCAATAGATCCAAACAACACATACAAAAAAAGAGTCTTCAGCTGCTGAGAGCTCCAGAAGATTTGATGGAAAAAATAAAACTTCTTTTACTTATTTAAAGTTCCACATGAGCCGTGTCCTGCCGTTATCTCCACAACCCCTCTGTGTTGACTTATAGCCTTCATTACTTGCGGATATTGTCCTACAAGCAGAGGGATGAAATCCAACCCAGCCTCTGAATGAGAGTCAGACCTCGCAGAGGTCCCACTGCATTATGAAACCCTAGAAAGAGGCAAGGGGATATCCTAACAGTGAGGGACAGAGTGACAGCTGAGCTAGAGAAAGAGAAAAGTGGGAGAAGGAGGAGGAGTTCAGAGCCTGTCGCTTCTGTCCTAGATGAGACTGCCGCAAGAGAAAAATTCAACTCAAGATGATAAACAACAATAAGATGTGACTTATTTGAGGAAACTCTAAGGTAAACTACTGATGCTGCTGCTGTGTGTGTGCAGGTGATCTGTAGAAGTCCTCCATCTGCTGCTAGATGCTGGGGCTATCTCTGAGCTGCATATCCACAGAAAAGAGAGGAAATGAAGAAAAAGGCAAAAATCCAGCAGGCAGCCTCTCTGTCTATCCAGCACGGGGACAGAGAGACTAAAGGCAGCAGTGGCTTTAGTTGTAACAGCAGAGAGAAACCTGGGTCCTAATGCCTCCATGTTCATGCTGCACCCGACGACAGACAGTGCAATTAAAACTCACTTCTACTGTAAACAAATGTTCATGCAACAATAAAAATGTGGTCAGTAAAGCAGTTCACAGCATTTAGGGGGATTAAGGGAGATAAAAAAAATCTCGGTTAAAATAAATAAATAAAAGCTAATGAACATCATAATGTGAGGGTTTTAAACACTTTAAAGGACATACTAACCTACAGGTTTTATTTTGCCCTTTTCTTATCCTAAATTGCATTTTTAGACTTTTTTTTTCTCCATGAACAGTTTCCCTTTCCCTATCAGAGGCTTCTATTGCTCATCTTCAAGGAACACTTAGCTATTAATATGCACACAACAACAGTGTGCTTTGAACCATGAAATTAATCTGAGTTATGTTGTATTGTGCTGTACCGACAAGCAGTGAAGGACAGTCAGGCACAGATTAAAAGTTAAAAAAAAGTATTTTTTATTTTAACCAAAGAAAGTTATTCAAAACAATTATTAAATCAATGAATAATCTGGCCCATAAAAGAGGTCAACATAACAGAACTCTACTTAAATAACTTGTGGCAAAAATAACTCAAACAAACTGACCTAACAAATGAGACACAAGATTAAACTTAAATAGTGGTTGATCAGCCCTAACAAAAAGACCCAAAGGGGTAACACACAAAAACCTAACTAAACTAAAAAAGGAAAACCCAGGATCATTATTACACCATTAGTACCAGGGTCGTCATTACATCAGTAGTACCAATGTCGTCATTACACCATTAGTATCAGGGTCGTCATTACATCAGTAGTACCAGGATCATTATTACATCAGTAGTACCAGGATCATTATTACAGCAGTAGTACCAGGATCATTATTACATCAGTAGTACCAGGATCATTATTACATCAGTGGTACCAGGATCATTATTACATCAGTAGTACCAGGGTCGTTATTACAGCAGTAGTACCAGGATCATTATTACAGCAGTAGCACCAGGGTGATTATTACAGCAGTAGTACTAATATCGTCATTACACCATAAGTACCAGGGTCGTCATTACATCAGTAGTACCAGGATCATTATTACATCAGTAGTACCAGGGTTGTCATTACATCAGTAGTACCAGGGTTTTCATTACATCAGTAGTACCAGGGTCGTCATTACATCAGTAGTACCAGGATCATTAATACACCATTAGTACCAGGGTCATTATTACAGCAGTAGTACCAGGGTTTTCATTACATCAGTAGTACCAGGGTCATTATTACAGCAGTAGTACCAATGTCGTCATTACACCATTAGTACCAGGGTCGTCATTACATCAGTAGTACCAGGATCATTATTACAGCAGTAGTACCAGCGTCGTTATTACAGCAGTAGTACCAGGGTCGTCATTACACCATTAGCACCAGGGTCGTCATTACATCAGTAGTACCAGGGTCGTCAGTACATCAGTAGTACCAGGGTCGTCATTACATCAGTAGTACCAGGATCATTATTACAGCAGTAGTACCAGCGTCGTTATTACAGCA
>JBAMHW010000024.1:3038539-3056431 GCA_037177495.1 Rhadinocentrus ornatus | reverse complement strand
TATATAAATTTAAATGGGAACCAGTTAAATACACTGGACTGCTTTGACTTTAATAACCGATATGCAGGCTGAGAGCTGAGGATGATGGTTTCCTTTAGAGAGGTATAGCGAAAAAAATAAAAAATAAAAATTATATATATATATGTATGTATGTGTGTGTTTGTTTTTTTCTGTTGATTGACTTATGAAAAGGTTTAAACTATTCCTCTCGATCAGATAGATGATTTTGATCGAGGCTGATTGGATCAGCTGAGATATTTACATGACGCATGTTTATTCCGATTAGGCATCTAATCAGCTCAAAAGCTCTCCATGTAAACTCAGCTAATGTTGCATTACATTTAAAGACCAGTAAAGAGCATCTTTGTGGCTGCACAGCAATTTAAGACTGGCAAAATCCCTAAAACCTGCAAGCACACAAGGTGGGAAAGACCATCAGTTTTCCACATTTTGACCAATTCTTGTTCCTACTCTTGGCCCTTTCCTTCTGTTTTACAGGGATAAGATTCCCCTCTGGTGGTCAAGGACCAGCTATCGTCTCGCCCTTCAACTGGCAGACCAAATAAAAACCCATGCAATTTATCTGAGGTGTAATTTGCATATATTCTTTTTGCCAAACAATTTTAAAAAGCTTGCCCTTTTTTTTTATTAATAATAATAATTTATTAACTGGTCATTTGCACAAAATCAAAGCCAAAAGTCTGTACATAATCCATTTCTAGTTACGACTTCCTTAAACTCTTAACTACTCCACAAACTTTAATCTGCAAGACTCAAAAAACAAACTTAAAGCAGTCAGTTTGAAGCAGACAGCAGCGAAGCATGCAAAGTGAAATCTATCAATGTTTGATGCGTTTGTAGTGAATATAATGAGTCATTCTGGGTTTCTGCAAAATGCCACTTTTAGAGTTGCGTGAGGAGTTGTTAAAAAAAAAAACACACACACACACACAGCCTTCCCATTTACATGAAGTCTGGGTTGTCTGTGAGCAGTTCTGTCCCTTGCGTCAGGAAATACCAAGTCTTACGTTCATGTTGAAAGTCAGAACTTTCAACTGTCCTCCTCAGTCTGAGTAAGCGGCTGTGATATTCTAGTCATTTTGCACCATGTTGCGTGACAGCGGCATCAGGTTGTTGGCACAGGGGAAATCGTGGGTAGCTTGAAGGTCTACAAATCAGTCAGTGTCGCGTGCTAGCAGCCTTTAAAGCCAGTTTCCACAATCACCTTTTCTTTATTTCATCTTTCACAAAGTGACAGTGTTACCACACGATAAGGCTACTTGGACTGTTAAATTGTCCCTTTTCCTCTTATAATAGCTCTAACTTCTTTACTTGATACGGACCAATGATGAAAACTTTCTAAAAAGGTAAGAGGAAAACTTTGTAGACAGTCTGGTGTTATTTCAGGTTGTGTCATATATGAGCTAGTTTTTACAGTAAAGCAATATGGGCAAAAAGGAAGAAATGTAACATGAAAATGTTTGTTAGAATGAAGGAGTCAGGCATCGAATGGAAAAAGGAAAACTATTTAATAGAAAATGGACATGAGATGAATGTTCTCTAGTGAGCAACAACCCAAACTGTCGGAGAGTTTTCCTCTATATTTGAACTATTGAGAAATAGTTTAAAAGTGCCAACCTGAAAAGTTTGGATTTGTGAAACTACAGAATTTCCATGAAATAATTATTCAGAAAACGTGTCTTTATTTTCAAAAAGCAGATTAACGGGATTGCAGCTAACAAACACTATTAAGGTTTTAATCCGATTGGTAAATCTACCTCCTGCTTGATGTATACGAGGAGTGCCACCTGGATCTGCTCCTGGTTCAGTGCATTTTAAAACCTTAAAAAAAATTATTGGTTTAATGCACTTTTCTTATAACACTTTGCTATATGTCATCAGTTCCTCTTCCTCTCTGGATTTGACTCATCTGCCTCGTCAATCTGCCTTCGATGCTTTCCAGATATCTGTTTATTTCTCGGTCATGGGCTCATCCTACTAAAAAAAATATTTTCTAAATAATTTTTAAAAATGCAGACGAGTTAGATGGTATACTTTACATCTGCATACAAACGTGTGCTTTCAATGTTTTGCTGTACTGCTTGAACGGTGGAACAGTTAAAGTTACTAAATAAAATCTAATATTGATTAATGTTGTTCTCTGCAGGTCTCAGCAATACGCATCTCACAATGTTAACATTAGCAATCACACCTCTAGTTCCTATTGTACTTGTCTCCCCCCGCCATTTCTAAAATGACTTGACAAAATTTTTTAGTAATTAAAAAAAAAAAAAAAAAGGCTTTTACAAAATAGGCATAGATCATTTTGACATGTACATTATAGCATTTATATCATGGTCCAGATGAAGTGTTATGTTTCTTAAGGAAAGTACATTTATTCAATTTATTGCATTTTAATCTTGGAAGTTAAACAAGTTGCAGAATGCCAATAAAATACGTTTGTTTTGTTTTTTTAATCTGTTTTATTTTTTTCACTTAAGAATTTTAAGTGTAAAATCTTCATGGTTTGATGGTCTGAAATTGTTTTACGGGTTGAAATTTTACCCCGACTGCCCACACTTTCACACTAAAACTGTTATCCGACTCATAATATCGGGAAACGCAATCACCTTTATAGTCAAGCTGATAGTGAGATCACCATGTGAGATTTTGCACAGTTTGAGTAAGCAGCAGTTACAAATTTCACTCTTTTTTTTAATCTATTTAAAGCAGCCATGGGAAATGCTGGTTTCAATGTGTTGCTATTTGGGAAAGCATAGAGAGTCTGAATATCAGAATCACGCGTTTTGGGATTTAGCTTGATTTTGTCTTTTACTGCAGCAGTAAATTCTTCAGCCGATGCAGAAGTGGCTTTTTGGCCTGATTCTTTTAAAAGAAAAGCATGTGCTACAAAAGCTAGGAGCTTTTCCTGACCTTTAGGCAATCAGTTTTTATTTCTTATGTTACCAGCTCCTCCTGATTTCTCATGTATAGAGCTCAGACAACTGAATATACTACACAAATCAAATGGATGTGATTCATTTGAGCCCTCAGATTTGCAACCACACTGCAACACTGTTCAGCTGTGTGGGCACCTTGTAGCAAATATATTTTAAACAGTCACATTTACTAATTTAATTAGCCGCTGGTTGTTTAATATTGTGATTATATTTAAATAACTGCCAGTTATGAATACAATGAAACTCTGACAATTAATGGCAGCGCATCTTCTGGCTGCACAGGTTATAGGACACATCTATAACATTTATAGCAGCTGAGCTGTATTATCTACATTTTCTATCAATCAAAAATAGAAAGTTCATTGCCGCAAATACTGATAATCTTGCTTGCTGTTATTTATTATGCATCTAATTATCTGCATATAACTATTTCATTTCCCCCCAAAAAAATCACAATAAGATGTTAATGTTCTTTAATTTCGTAAAGCATTCTTACCTGTGCAGTTGAGTGTGTTATTCCCGTCCCAAGTCATCTTTCTTTGTTTGCAGATGAGATTTGTGCACTTGGCACTCTTAAAAAGAAGCCTGCAGGCGCACCGTTAACCACCAGCCAATGAAAGGCAGTTGTGTTTTGCTGACCTTGTCATACCCTGCGATTGGGTATGTTTTTATCACCAGAAGTCATAATGCCAATGAGCATGTGCATGAACCTTTGTTGATGCATCTGTGCTGTCACATATGACACATGACACTGACTCTGTGGGTTCCTGATCTTTCTCTACTGATCTGGAGTTGTTTCACTTGCAGCTCAATTCTCGATTCTCATCAGCAGTTATCGCCCATCACTGCAACCAAATCTGATCCTGTATCTAATCCTGTAACGTTTTGGCTGAGTAATCTCTGTAAAGTATGGGAAATTACACCAATGTACTGTTAATCTAACAATAAGCATTTATTAGCAATTAAAAATTCAATCACAGATGTGTTCAGATAGAAAAAAAAATCCAATTGAGAGTTGAGGTAGAGGTTAACCTGCCAACTCACATCTGGGTGTGACTGCTTGCAAGTTACGAAAAAAACAGTTCACCTTTCCTTGACTTTATGTGGTTATATGATCGTTTATGGAGTCACCTCAATACACAAAGGGCACAATTCATTTGTGTGTGCTGAGTGGGCTTTCATACTGTACACTCACAATCACTGCTATATGAGCAATTACCATGACTATGCAAAAAAAACAAAAAACAAACAACAAAAACTTTAATTTACACTCAGTTATGGACTGTGTCGAGTAAAAATTGTTTCACAAGGCACGTCTAAGTCAATATTGATCATGGTGGCATGATGTTTCATACGCAAGGCAGCCTGTAAGCTCAAAGTTCAGAAAAGGTCCCGACCAGCCAACGGTGGTTTCCATCATTGGCTGTTTCATGCTAAGATTTCCACAGACTCTTTTAATGTTTTTAAAAGTTAGCGCAATCTAGATATTGAAAGATTTTTAAGATTTTATTTTTTATTTATTTAATTTATTAAACTGACTGACAAAGCTGGACAAATTTGTGAGCCATGATCCATCCTTGCATGGACTGCCCAAGCCTCTGGTTGATTCTCCTTTTATACCTAATCCTGACACCCTTACCTGTCACCAATTAATGTTCTTAGTTTTATTTTTTTTATATATATATTTTTTTTGCTGTTATCTGAAGTTACTCAGTGATCACACTTTTTTTTCTTTACTTGTGTCTCTTTAAAGTTCTGTTACATTTTAATAATCATCCAAACCTCTAAAATCTGTGTTATCGTTTAACATCTGCATGGTTTTCAGAGTAAATGTGAAGCTTAAAAAAATCCATACAAAAGAAAAAAGTGCAGCTTAAAAATATTAAAAGCTTAATTGGTAATGAAATTTTGCAGCTTTTAAAAAGTTGCTATGTTTGTCATTGCAATTAGATGGGAAAAATTATTGGAAAATAAACAAACTTAAAAATATATGTCACACTAAAGCAGCAACAACTGACTAAATTAAAATATGGCCGCTAGTTTTGAAGTTAATTACTTAAGCTAGTAAAAGGAATTTTTAAAAAAAGGGAAACAAATTAAATGTCAAATCAAAGAATTTCTCCAACATGGTTAACCATTTGGGAGCCCAAAGATATTTTATTACATATGGTTGTACAATTTGATAAAAAACATTAAGGTTTCTCAGCACGTGTTTGAGTGCAAGGCAACGCAAGTTTATTTGTATGGCACATTTCATGTACAAGGCAATTCAAAGTCCTTGCATAAAAAATTAAAAGCACAACAGTCACGATCTCTGAATACAGAAGGCACCATGATGACAAACACCAGACCACACTGTTTGGTTTCCAGAAGAGTGCAATGGTTGCTTTGCAGAGCTCTCACTGATGGGAACTTTCTGGCAATTTGACAGCTGCACTCACATGTTGACAATTCTCCATCCACAGTGTGGTTAACGTCTGATTCAACCACACTATTGTTTATATGTGTGGTTAATGGAAACTGGTGTGAAACTGGTGACCTGCTCCTCAACCTGTGAACAACATTTAGGCTCAACAGGCACTGGCACCCGACCCAGCCCACACTCGCAGCAAACATGACCAACCTAGGTACAGATTGATTGAAAACTTAAAAAGAAAAGGTTTTTCTACCATCTTTTAAGTATCAATGTATTTAGTTTTTATTTATTTATTTATTTTGTGTCAGCGTCCTTTTAAAGTTTCACCACTAATTTCTTGAATCAGTTCGATTCACAACCTGATTTGATTAAATCCGTTTGGATATCTATTAAAACATTCTTGAATAATAATAACACATTTTTTCTGATTAAGCAGATAATTTTAATAAAAATTGATCTGATGCATCCACTTCTGAAATACAGTATTTGAAAGGTCATTGTCTACATTTACCAGTACATTATTGAATTTATTTTGGAGTATGTACGTCCATTGGCCTGTAGAGCACAGAATTTTTATATACTTTTATGATGTTCCTTTTCTGTCCTAAAGAATCTGTGTCATAATGTGGGTTAATGTTACACAATATATATAGAATTTTTGGCAGTAACCACAAGAAAATGCCCTATAAATACGAGCAATGTCACTGTTTTATGAACTTTAGAAAAAGAAAAATACTTTAATCCCAGAGTGATATTATAAGGTGGCGTTGTATCCAGATGTTTGCAGAGTATTACTATCAGGGAAAGAGTTCAATTTGTAAGCTTGTCTCTACAGGTAGCATGATCTATTCTGCACATTATATTGCATCTCTTCCTGCCTAAACAACAGTGATTCAAAGTTGCATTTAACTGTTAAAAAAAAAAAAAGAAGTTATATAAAAGGACTAAATTATTTGTCATATATCTTTAGAATAACTTTTCCAAGCACAAGCAGCATTAAAAGTTGCTGCTCTGAAACAGGGCTTGCTTCATTAGAAAGCAAATGTGCAGCGACTGACTGTACTAGTGTCTGCCTTAGCGATTCTGAAACAGGAGATGCAAAAGTTATAAAGTTGTGGAGGGAAGCGAGTCTTAAGTCAGATGCTGTGAGAAAAATTGGGTTTCACATCAGTGAGTGAATTCATTTTTAAGAAAAATAAAAATTAAAATGAACATCTGCTTAATTTAACCACTGGAAGGCAAATTAAAATACTTTGATTAGATTTCAGTACCAAGATTACCAACTTTACTTATTTATAAACATTTTATTTATGCTCATATGTAAAATGGTATAAAATTGGTACAAACATTATGTGAACCTGACATTAGATCTACTGTTTTTAATGCCATTTTTTCTGTATATTTGTTTGTTTTTACATTGCTGGTTTAAAACACATTGTGGAGAAAAAAAAAGTCAGACAACCTTCATAATGACCACTCTGTCAGTTAGACAGAACGATGCTGATACTTTTCAGCATTTTCACTTCTTCATCATTTTAAAAGTGAATTTATTCATGACAGGTTTGTGTTTCCATACACATTTGCAGAGCAGTGGTTTATTTGATGTGTTTGCAGTGTTTGTACCCTCAAGTGGGAGTTTTGGGTAAATCTTAATTTTCTAGCTTACTCTACCAGATCGAAACGAAAGAAAGGGTTTTTACAGGTGCGCAATTTACAAAGAAACTGGTCTTAATCAGCAACAATTACTGGATTTAGCTGACGTATCTCAAAAGGCATTGTAACAGGATATTTTTAAATATCACTAAGAAAATGAAACCTTTCAGAACTGCACTGTTTTTTATTTTATTTTCAGTAGCGAAACTCTTCTAAAGAAATGTGGTGGCACTGGTTTACGCCTCCTGCTTTATTTTTAAACAGAAAATATTTCTGTTTCCCTTTAAGGTTGGGCTGATCATAGCTAATGAGATTGTGCTGAAAAGTTACTAAATCCCCAGATTTAAACAATCAGTTAAATGCAGTACTTAATACTACAGCTTTCATGTAAAATGTAGTGTGAACAATAAAAGGCAAGACAGCAAAAGAGGGGATTAGCCCCATGTGATGCGTTTTAGACTTATAAAAAGCATTAAGACCTAAAGCTTTTTTCTTTTTTTTATCTTTGAAAAAAAAAAGTTGGTTTTAAAAGCATTCAAACAAGGATTTGAAAAACATAAAATAATAAATTATACATATTTCCCTGCCTCTGAAACTAGAAGTGGACCAGCTGTCTGCTGTACACATTGCATTGTTCTTCAAAATATTATATAAGTATATGGTGACACGGCTGATTATAGCTCGTTAGCTTTGGGTTATCAGTGTTTGAATTCTTATACAACAGAAAATCAGTACAATACCAAGTGGTGAACTGGAGAGCTTTGCATGTACATTCTGACTGTACATTTTAATGGTTTGCAAAACGATGCACGTTTTCCTGCCTAGTCACTTGTGGTTAATGACTTTGTGTAAAGAATGTGGACTGTAGTTAAGTGTGCATGTCCAAATACACCCAAAACAGAATAATCTGGGTGCAATACTTGGCTTTGGCGAATCCATTTTGTATGATTTTAGTCAGATTTATATGTTCAAATAAACCTTTTTAAAGTCTGATTTTAGTCTGCCACTTTTTCTTTTTTTTATTATTATTATTATTATTTTATTTTATTAATATTATTATTATTATTTTTATTTTATTTTTATTAATTATAAGAGAACTGACTGGTTATGTTTTACAAGTGTTTATGTCTAAACTTAAAGCCTAACCTTTTCTGGACCACATGAGGTTTACAGCATAAGTTGCTGTGGTGATATACCCTAGTAAGACACGGACCACATTTCTGAACCTGAAAACCAGAACTGAACATGAAAGTTAATCAACAAAGGCCCTTATCCTGCTTCATAGGACTAACTTCTAAAACATGCAGATGTCACATGAGACTAGGAACTCTATATTTTTCCCTTTCTAACTGTCCGTCAGTTTCACTAAACAGAGGTCACACGTGTGCAGGTTGCCTGCAGCATTCAGATCGTCAAACAAGTTTCCAAAGTATGTTTACATGCAAAAACTAAGTGAAGTGTCCGCTTGTAATTGCGTTGCTAATGTCAACAAATTACCTTAAATGTCTTTCAGCAAGCAACAATACACTGAATGCTAGAAAAGAGCTTCCTGTCTCCGCAGACTGAGGTGAAGACAGAGGCCATCATGAAAAGCTCTCACAATCTACACATTAAAAACCACCAAACACAGAAAGTTCTTGTTTTTATACTTTGGCTGTGTAGTGGCTGGTTTAGGCAAACGTACACCCCTATGCAATGTCAACTAATTTAGGTCATGGCTGTCCTTAAAATGTGCATGAGTTTGTTTTGTAGAGTTTTTAAAGCTGCAATATGTACTTCATATCTTTCATGCTGCACCAACTTCCTCTTTCAATGCCTGCCTCCCTCCAGACAGCTACCTTCACAACCCCCTAAATGGAGGAGGAAATTCCTTGACTGTTATCAGCAGATATCTGTAGAGAAACAGGATGGGTGTGCTGCACTCATTAGATTTCAATGCCACAAATTTCAAGACAGTCCTGCTACAATCAGGAGATGTATCACTGCAGCCACACTTACTATGTGTCAGTCGACCTATTGAGTAAAAACATAACGCCACAACAACGGAGCTTAACTTGTCAAATTTTTATATGTAAATATTCTCCATAAATCAGAGGAAAAGAGTTATATCAAATATGCCAAATACACTGCCCATCACAAAATTTTAAGTAAATAGGTAAAAGCCTCCAATTGGATAATTACTGCATGGATGATGTGGTTTCAGGTGGCATGTTATTTAACCCTAACTGATGCACTAAGAAGCTTCTCATTTCTCTAACAAAGTAGGAAGCCACATCTGTTTCAGAAGGACCAAATTTTTGCATCTGGCAGCGAAAACATCTAAGGAGATTCTGAAGCTACTAAAAATGGGTTAAGAACAGTCCATTATCACAAACTGGAAAGATAGTGGGGAACCATTGTCTTGTGGTTGAAAATTTTTTAATCATCGTGATCGATGATCCATCCATCCATTTTCTGCTGCTTATCCGGAGTCGGGTCGCGGGGGCAGCTGCCTAAGCAGGGAAACCCAGACTTCCCTCTCCCCGGCCACATTTACCAGCTCATCTGGGGGGATCCTGAGGCGTTCCCAGGCTAGCCGAGAGATGCAGTCCGTGCAGCATGTCCTGGGTCTTCCCTGGGGCCTCTTTCCGGTGGGATGTGCCCGGAACACCTCACCAGGAAGGCTACCAGGAGGCATCCTGACCAGATGCCCGAGCCACCTCATCTGGCTCCTCTCGATGCGGTGGAGCAGTGACTCTACTCGGGGCCCGTCCCGGATCACCAAGCTTCTCACCCTATCCCTAAGGGAGAGTTCAGTTTACCCTGCGGAGAAAACTCATTTTGGCCGCTTGTATTCGTGATCTTGTTCTTTTGGTCACCACCCACAGCTCGTGACCATAGATGAGGGTAGGAACTTAGATCGACCAGTAAATCGAGAGCTTTGCCTTTTGGCTCAGCTCCCTCTTCACCACGACAGACCGATGCAGCATCCGCATCATTGCAGACGCTGCACCGATCTGCCTGTCAATCTCCCCTTCCATCCTTCCCTCACTGGTGAACAAGACCCCAAGATACGTGAACTCCTCCACTTGGGGCAGGACCTCATTGCAGACCTGGAAGAGGCAATCAATCCTTTTCCGGCTGAGGACCATGGTCTCGGATTTGGAAGTGCTGATTCTCATCCCAGCCGCTTTACACTCGGCTGCGAATTGCTCCAGTGAGAGCTAAAGACCACTGCCCAATGAAGCCAACAAAACCACATCATTTGCAAAGAGTAGAGACCCAATTCTGAGGCCACCAAACCGGATTCCCTCAACACCTTAGCTGCGCCTAGAAATTCTGTCCATAAAAGTTATGAACAGAATCGGTGACAAAGGGCAGCCTTGGAGTACAACCCTCGCCGGAAACAATTCTGATTTGATGCCGGCAATGCGGACCAAACTGCGGACTCAGGCCCCCTACCGACACCGGGCGAGCGGTCTCCTGTACGCCACATTTCCCGCGCTTGCCAGTGGGGCTCTTCGCTCGCCACTAACAAGGGAATCCTTGTTAGTTTATTTTCCTCCGCTTAGTCATATGCCTAAATTCAGCAGGTCGTCTAGTCTGATCTGAGGTCGTATTTGAAGGGCTGCGGTAGGCCGGGTGCCCCACCACGACGGCGGCAGAGTTCTGGGCGGGCCTGCCATCCGTGTTCGCCTGTCACAGACAGTGGTGGAGGGCGTAAAGGGGGGGGGGGAATGGCGCCGGATACCACGACGCGACCACGTCAACCGTCTGATGACCCCCCTCCCCAACCGACTCCGGGCTCGTGTGTGCACATTGGCGGGGTGGGAGCGGCGCGAACAGGGTTCGAGTAACATCATGCTCCCTCGGAGGCACGGCTCCGTGTGCAAGGTGCTGGGGCAGACGGGGCAACTCAGTCTTGCTACCGATAGGGCGGGCAGGCGCCATGGAACGGTCTGAAGAGGCGCAGTCCACCACGCCCACCCCCGTTCCCTGGCACCTGCCCGCCCTATCGGTAGCAAGACCGAGTTGCCCTGACACGGCGCCGCACATTGGGGCGAGTCTGCGAGGCGGGGGAGGCTGCTGGACCCCGCCGAGTGTCCGATTCGAGGTAGGGGGGTACTGGGCACTGACCCCAGAGGAGTCCCCAGCCCTCTCCTGGAGACCCTTACTTCTCGAAAACCAGGTTTCTGAAATCTGGCGGGTAGTGATTTCGTTCACTGGCACAAACAGAGGACTCCGAGAGAAACTTTTCATAAGTGGTTCTGTAGCACGGCTGGTACCCCGGCCTTGTACCCCGCGTGGGACTTTGTGCATTTCTCCCTTGGTCCAGTTCGCGCCCCTGGTACCCCGCTTGGGACTTTGTGCGCTGGACGGACACCAATCCGAGAGGAGTCCCCAGTCCTCAACTCGAGACTCCTACTTATCGAATACCTGGTTGCATGGTTGGCGGGTGGTGATTTTGTTGACCTGCACGAACCGAGGCCTTGTTAGAGAAACAGGAGACGTGAGGGGGAGGACGACTGGACCCCCCACCGTCCCCATGCCCAGACCTACACCATCCCCATGCCTGGACCAGACACCCGGGGGGGAGGACGACCAGACACCCTCACCGTCCCCATGCCCAGAACTCCACCATCCCCATGCCCCGACCTCCACCATCTCCACAAAACTAGGACTGATCTTGAAATAAAATCTCCAGACATCATTATACATTATAGCAAGGGTGTCCAGCTCTGGTCCTCAAGGGCCGCAATACTTTTGCTGCAGAAGGAAACATCCAAAACCTGCAGGACAGCAGGCCATCCAGGACCAACTTTGGACACCCCTGCATTAAAGCTACCCACAAGGGCACTTATCAAGAAGGTTAATTAAAAAAAAAGGTTTCAATTTGCTGGGGAGCATAAAGATAGGACTCTGGAGCAATGGAAGGTCATGTGCAGGATGTTTACAATCCAGCTGCAAAATGTAGTGTTTATTCTGAGATTCTATGAGGTAAATTTACAACAAATGATCCATGATAACAACATTAAAAAATAAAAAATAAAAAATGTTGCTGAGAGACCTCTATTTTACCTGAAAATTATGATGAAGCCATTTCCTGTCCAACTTTCCACCAGACAGACACCTTAAATTGCAATGTCCAATCAGGAACAGTCAAAAGATAAAACATAAGACAAGTAAGTCCTATCTGTCTGAGAAGAATAAAATAAGAGTCCTCTATGGCTGGAATAAAACCAACATGACAAATTATATGTTTTAAAACACGCAGTGGTGCAAAAACAAGCTGACATGTTGGTTTTGTGAGGATATTAGGTGAACACTAGCATAAATAACTAAATTGCAAAAAAGAATCTGGGAAGATAAAATGTAATAAATTCTGTTTGTTTTTTTAGTTGGTCTTTGTGGTGCTATATCTATTAAAACATTAACATTTACACAATTTTAATCACAAAATGTCTGCGTGTTGACCGTGATTAATAGGTATGAGCTTCTACCAAACATATAAGGCAAATCAAAAATAGCAAAATAAAGGGCTTGGGGTTTTAAGGGTTAACTGAAATCTTATTGACAGTATTCATTTATTTGGGTTGTACCCACTGATTAATAATTCCTCTCTAACTTGCTCTTTTCTATCACTCTACCTCTTCATTAGATATTTTTCCACTAGCTGATCCCGCTTAAGCACATGCACAGCAGAGATGAGATAAAGAGGGACGGGCTTCTTTCTGAGCTTGCTGGGGTCCCAGATATTTAGCTTCAGAATGGCTCTTGGGTCACAGATCTGCTTTGGAGGCTCCTGCTGCTCCACTCATCACCGTTCACAATGATTCTCTATCTGGTTCTTCGTGCTCTCAACCTCAGTAAGTCTCTGACTTTGTATGTATGTTTCGGGTTTATTCAGGCATTTCCTGTATTTGTGGGTTTGCTGTTCGTCTCAGTGAGTGTGGTACTGATAAGAGAATCAGGAGCAGATGGTGGGTCTTCCTCTTGACAACATCCTGTATTTGTGCTTCTAAGTAATTATTAGATTTGTTTCCTCCAGGTATTGTAGCATCGCAGTCAGCCAACATTACAGAAGAGTTGAGTGAAGTTGTTTTGAACCAGACCCATTCGTTCACAGATTACAACAGTAAGTCACAACTTGCTCCGAAGGAATGTTTAATAATTTAACGTCTCACTTATGTTGTCAATTAGTCCTTTAGCTGACAAAATGTCACCACATGTCCCCTGAGATGGCATTTTTAAAATGCTTTAAAAATCTACAACAGGGCAGTAACTGGGAACAAGTAATATATTTTTTAAAGATTTAATTAATGATGTTCTACTTCAGCTTTGATGCTGCCGCAACCTCTCTTCACTGTTTAAAGACAAAAGCTCTGGTTTGATCAGTTATGTAAAACACGAAAATTGTTTTAGAGTGATCACATTGTATCTGTCAGAGGGACTTAATCTTGCATGAAAATTGAACGTTGTTCACTCAAACGTTCAGTAAAAGTAATTTTTCCCTGCAGGCACATCGAAACCTAAAAATGTGACATCCAGTTTGTACAAAAATGAAATTGCTGAATTTGAGAAGGAACTGCAAGGAGCTCAAACATCTTTAGTAATTACAGAAGATGATGGTAAGTAAAAAATGCTTAATCTGCATGAACACACACACCACTAGGCCATTGTTCCTTTGCAACTGTGCTTCGAAATCAGCTGAAAGATTTCCTACCAGGAAGGCAAGATGACTAAAAACAACAAAAAAAAACGAGATAAAAAATCTGGTGTTGTATGACTTTGAAAGATCACAGAGAAAAATATTTGTTGTGGCTGGGGTGCTTTACAGTTTCATGTTCCCATTAATTCATGTAAAGATATTTCTCCTTATCAAACAGAGAGGTTCCAAGATGAGGAGACCAAGTTACCAGATAAACTCTGCCACAGAAACCTGCTGGTAGAATACAGTGACGTGTACTGCGGTGACACTTTTCACAAGGAGATGCAGGCAGTCAGCATAGATAACTGGTGTAACCTGGCATATTTTCTCAGGTAACTACTCTTTTCCATGCATCTTTGTGACACTTAATCTTGCATTACTTATATTTGAAATGCCTGGTTTTCAGAAATACCATTATGCCATGACTCGCGTCAAGTATTGCTGCTGATCAATCCTTATCTTTTCTAAATCCAGCTCATTTTTACCAGGCAAAAAAGGCAGAAACATTTTTGTTTTCTTTTCTTTGTTTGTTTGCTGGACTACTTGCAGCCTGGTGAAAATGTCTCAAGGTTTGATGGTTTGATGGACCTGTGGTAATGCAACCCCAGGCACCTGATATGGATACAGAGCTAATCGACTAAATACACTAAGCAAACATTTCGTGCACTTCCCTGTATGGCTCAATATTTGTAAAAAGAGTTTCACATCAAACTTAAAACATTGGGACACAGAAGGCATTGTGCTGACTGAGGAAACTATCTCAAAACTAAATCGCAACTAAATTTACATCAATTAATATGATCAGCACAAGACATTTTACATTGATTTACAGAGCCAACTGTTTACCCTCATCACAGCCCAGTCCAATAGGCTGGTTACTAACGAGGAAACGAAGCAGATTCGAAGGAGTGAATGAAACTATGGAGCATGGATGTAAGACTCCAGTCCTCGACGACACAATTCAGCAAGCTTAAGATGCTTTTCTGCTCCAACACACCTGATTTACATTAAATGGATCAAACATCTTAAGTTCTGTACAATTACCAATTAATTTGAATCAGGTGCAATGAAGCAGGGAAATTTCCAAAACAATGCTACTCAATTTCGGTCCTACGACGGCCAAAGTCCTGCAGGTTTTCAATGTTTCCCTGCTCCAAAACCTGCAGGATTGTGGCCCTCATAGGACCAAAATGTGTAGCGAGAATCTAAAACCTGCAGGACAGTAGCCCTTGAGGTTAGAAGTTTGAAATCCCTGCCACAAAGACACATGATAGCAGAGGTGAGACTGAAAATAAAGTTATTAGAGATGCTCCGATCCTCTTTTTTCACTTCTGATACCGATATCTGAAATTGAGTATCAGAAGATGTTCTTTCTGACTCTACAAGTTCGCACGTTCACAATTCTGCTCTTCTCCTTATGTTCAAAGACAGATGCGCATGCACACGCAGGTGAGCATACTCCTACCAACAGCCAGGCAGAGAGCGTGTCAGAAAATATGTGGCGTAAATAACAGATAACCAGACTTCACAAATTTACTTCCAGCAATTTTCAAAATAAAAGCCCCGTGCAGATTTGCGCTCACTGAACCTTGTAAACATTACGTCATTAATTGTTCAGGGTGCCTTCGTGCTTTTTTCCCCCGTCTTGGACAACGAGACATTTATCCTTAAAAGCGGAGAATCTAAAGATTCTTCAATTCTCCTGCGATTTCGTGATCTCACGGATCCTGCTAGGCGGACTGCTCTCTTGGGCGTGCCGCACCTGACACGCTCCCGGTGTGGATTGACGTGTCACGTAGGTTGGAACGAAGCTGTGGCGCAGCCGGAACACGGCGCACACACACCTGGAAATGAGGGGTTGATACGTTTGAGAACAAAGCTGCATCATCTCATAGCTCAATAGTCCACAATAGCGCAAACTAACTTTAGGGGTAGTTCACCCTAAAGTGGTTTTTTTTTTTTTTTTTTTTAAATCTGTAAACAACATACTATTGCTTGATTGTAATGAAAACACCTACTGTTGATAGTTTATCTTTTTTCATTAAAAAAAACCCAAAAGAAACTGGATATTGTGGGCTAAAAAAAAAAGGCTCATAACACACCCTACAGGGTAAAACCAGGTTTTGTTTATCATGATGTAGAACCTTCTCTACATTATGAGAAATTTTTAAAAAACCTCACAGCCCCTCCCTCCACCTAGCAGGCATAGAAAACCACACCCACCAACACATATGAACTTATATGGTGTAGTTTTGCCACTTTCAGACTTCTATTTAGAGTTTCTATTGAAATATTCAAGCAGTGGGACGGGTTTGTGCTTTTTGAGGGGTGTAAAAGTAACACCAAACTTTCTTTTTTACCTGCTGATCCTCATCTGGTGACAGACAGCAGCTCAAATCGTGGCAGCGGTAACTTACAGCAGCACTTCCGGCAGCTGCCACAACCTGTCACGAGTCGCCACAGCTTTCCAGAGCTGCTGGAGCTGCTGGCAGGTCAGCATAACTACGCTAACGACTCAGACTGATACGCTTCAGGAACACCTTGTTCGTGTGTAGCTGAGGAGATTCAGGAGGAGAAAAGTCTTCCACCTCAAAGACCACTCTGTGGCGTAGGTGCTTTGTGCTAGTGCTACCATCTTGCTAGTGGCCGCTGAGCCCCAACTTGTCGCATTTTTTCATACACATACCACTCAGTGACCTACTCAAGCAGATTTCTCAAGCTTCTCGGAACATTCACTGCGCAGGTTTTGCACGTAGTTTTTTAATGTGTTGGCTGAGGTAGTGTGAAAAAGTTACAGATGGCTGATCCTTTCTCTTGATTTGAAAAGAAATGTGAACCTCCCTGTGGCACGTTGTTAGCTCATGATGTAACTCAAAAGGTACAGCTTGTTGTTACACTAAATAGATCTGTGCCTACGGATCAAGCCCATGGTCACGATACCTGATCTTGAATTTTCTTCGATTCAGTACCGATACCAATACCAGATCGGTGCGTCCCTTACTGCTATCTTCCCAAACTGTCAAAATTGTCTACAAAAAATTAAACATCTATGTCAGTTTTATGGAATTGGTTTGGATTGCGTAAAAATTATAAACAGATTAACACCATGTGCAAACTTTGCTAGTTGGTTAACATCAAAACAGGAAACATGACTAATTTGTTTAATCACCTGTTAAGGAATCACCACAGCAACTACAGAGAAAGCGAGAAGATGTAGGTCAATGGGACTTGATCCAGGAGTTCTTGCACTGCAAGCACCAAACAGAAAAGCATTATCTCATCATATTAATATCCAAAATAAAGCAAAGAGATTATATTTCATAGCAAAAGACAAGATGCTGCATACAGTCATTGTTTGTAGACTTTTGAAAGTGAAAGCACTAAACTCTATATTTTTTAATAAATAAATAGACAAACTGTTCAGGAAAAGATGCACTGAACTGTAGCAGCATTCTTATTTTCTAATGCCATTAGAAAATAAAAAACACTAATTTTTCAGAAGACATTGAAATGACAACAAAATATGATATAAATCCCCAACATGAAGGAAGATCACCCATACACTAAATTAATGTCACATTTCTGTCAGGTTGTCCACAAAAATGGTGTTTTCTTTTATCTGATGAACAATAAGGACATGTGTGCACCTTTGTCAGTGACACCAGTGTACTTAAAGCAACAAAATACTCCCTTCCACCCATGAACTGTTTTTACCCCCTGTTGTTGTAAAAGAAAGCCTAAAATGAAGGATTTGAAAGTTGTTTTTCCTTATTAATTTAAAATAAATTTCTGATTTTGCAGGGCAACAACAGCCCCAAGAATGTACATTAAAAATGTTAGTGTACCACATGAATGGGTCTAAACCAAAGAGGTGCATGTCCACTGTGAGAGACGTAATAAAAAAAAATAAAATCCGGAAATCACAATGTATGATTTTTTTTATAATTTATTTGGATGAAACAGCTGCAAATAAGTATTTGAACACCTGTCTATCAGCTAGAATTCTGACCCTCGAAGACCTGTTAGTCTGCCTTTAAAAAGTCCACCTGCACTCCACTTATTATCCTAAATCAGAAGCACCTGTTTAAGGTCGATAGATGCATAAAGACACCTGTCCACCCCATACAATCAGTAAGACTCCAACTACTAACATGGCCAAGACCAAAGAGCTGTCC
>JBAMHW010000024.1:2974810-2985230 GCA_037177495.1 Rhadinocentrus ornatus | reverse complement strand
CTCCCTGCCCTGTATGATGAGTGTTGTGAGGGTGTTGTGAAGGACGTGGCTACAGTCCAATGTTTCGCCACCCATACAGACCTGTGGTCAAGCTCACCATAGAGCCGAATATTAGCGGATTTTAACGTGAAAACGGAAAGTCTCCAGTCTCTTTTAGTCCAGATCACACCGAGCAGAACATAGCTGCTGCTGGTCTGAGACAAATAATAACTGCTGGAACCTGATGGAAAGAAACTAGTCTGTATTTCCACTGACAACGGTTCAAATCTCGCCCTACTTATTTGTATTTTTTTAAATTATCGCCCCATGCTTAGGTCATCAGACACCTGAGTTAATTTAGCAATTTCATCAGCTATTAGTCTGCTGAGTCTGATTTTCCACATAATAGTATATAGTATGTTTTTTTTTTTTTTACACTGTACAAGTTCAGCAACTCTACTTGATCAGAGAGCTCTAATGTGTCCCTTAGTGCAATTCTGTGGTAAGTGTAGTACATGTGAACAATTACGCTTGCAACACAGCTGGCTGACCAACGACAGGTTAAAAAGCAAACATATTCTTGGCCTCAGCAGCTAATACTTTCAGGAGTGCTTTCTCGGTTGCGTGAATGAGAACTGAGGGGGTCAGAAGAAGTGGAGTCTCTGGTCACAGGACATAAGTTAATTTTAAAACCCTGGTCTCTGCTGCAGGATACAGCAGAGGACATGCGATCCATAGACAGCTGTGAGTACATCTGGGAGGCCGGGGTGGGATTTGCTCAGTCACCGCCTCCGAACTACATCCATGATCTGAACAGGTAAGACTCCGGCACCATTTCAGTTTAAATTATTTGTCTTTTGTGTATCACCTGCTTTTTTTGCTTTATGATAACTGATTAAGCCTTGTGCAAGTTCAAAATATATAAATATATACGAAAGCATACAACAATTTTCTTTTTAAATAAACCCCAGTTGATCCCAATGGCTGCAAATAATAGAATTTTTTATATTTTGATCAGTTAAAGTAACATTACACAACATTAAGCTCCAGGCTTCTGACTCATTTTGATGACACAGTCTCATTTATCATGTACAACTCTAGAGGTGTTGTTTCCTTGCAGTGTTGCAAGGCTGAGAAACCGCTCTTCATAAACTTTTTTTTTCCCCCATCCTGAAGCATCACTTTAGCCGCATCACACACCAGCCACTGGTTATCAATACAATGGCCATTTTAGAAGCACGCCATGGCTGATTTAGCACAGAAACACAAAGGATACTACCAGAAGAAGAGAGGAAGGAGAGAAAATGACAGAGCAAGAGATGAGAAGAATCAAAATTCAGACTGGCTTTTACAGGCTGGAGAGAGCTCAGAGAAGAGACGGGATGCAAGATGGATGCCGAATTAGTCGTCATTAGGGGGCTCTAACAATATGTCCAAGTTTAGTAGTGGGGCTTTAATTTTTATGTTTAAACCAACAGCTGCTACATTTTTTGTAGTTCTGTAAATATATTTGTAACTTCATGTAGCCTGAACTACTCACCAAACTTAAAAAAAAAAAAAAACATCTAATCTCTGCATGTTGAAATTCATCTTCTTAATCTCCTAGAAAACTCCTCTAAAGTCTTCATTTGAACATTTTAGCATCATTGGCTCGTGTTTTTGTTTTTTCAGGACTGAGCTTCTGAAGTTGCTTCTTACTTGCTTCTCTGAAGCCATGTACCTCCCTCCTTCCACTGACAGCAAAGTCCTCAACCCCTGGGTCTCCTTCTTCTGCTCCTCAGACAACAGGTAGACTGCTGACGGTTTTTTAAATGTGCTTTTTTTCCAGTTTGACAAACTGCAAGAGTTCAGAGGAAATTGGATGTATTTTACATCTTTAGTTACTTCTTCATTTTATTTGGCTCTTAGTCAGATTTTAATTTACAATGTGTAATAAAATAGGTTAAACTAGCTCCAGTTTACACAAATATCTCTAAAATCTTGTGCCCTAACGCTAACCCATGCCTCAAATTATATTTTTATAATTTCACATTTTCAAGAAAGCAAAATTATCCTGTAATAATCAGTTATAGTTTGTTATCTTAAGATAAAGAGAACATTTAACTTATAAGCGAAAACAAGCTTTGTTTTCTCAAAATAACAAAATGACTCATTTGTGGTTTCGAGATAATGTCAATATAAATAAGTATTTGCAGGAATGGTTGCTCCCAGCTTCCATAGAAACATACCTAAAGATGTTTTTTAGTCTAACAAAATATATATATATATTTTTTTTTATTAAGGCAGATTTAGGCAGCTTCTGTTAGCCATTAACCACAATATAAGTATTTTTCGCCCTGTTGAAATTATGTTATGGAATCTATTATTTGAACATATTTCTTTTATTTTTCCAACTTTTTTTCTCATAATGACTCAGAAAAGAAAAATTTCCGTTTAGGTAGTTACACTTTAATGAGATGTGAAATTTTATTGAGTTAGTGTTTAATTTTAACCAGTGAGCACCACAATACAAGACAGCAGTCTGAAATAATTCAGAATTAAAAGAAAATGGTTTTCTTCAACTGAATTTATGCTGTAAAATATTTTTTTTTAAATTTTATTCTTAAAATGTAATGACGTGTCTGTTGTAATTGGAGGTGGATCTCAACATGTCAATCTGCAACTTCTAATTGTTGTCATTAATTGGCTGATTATTTTATTCATTGATTGTTTCAGATAACTTACAAACTCCTGGTCAGTCCCGATTAATTTGTCCTAAAAAGTGGTGAAACTAAAGTGATGAAAGAGGTGGCAAACTTGTTTAAATTGAATATTTTGGTTCATTTACATGAAGGAGATGGTTTTCTAATTAGGTGGAAGCAAACAAAGCATCTCCGCTGTACTATACAGGATTTATTCAGAAAGTAACTTGTGACTAAAGCTGTTGAATCAGTAGATTAGTATAGCAAAGACATTTTAGTAGTTTATTGCTTTACTTAATTGAAGCTGTAAGTTAAAATCTGTTAAATAAATATGACAATGTGTAGCTGTCAGTTTAGGCTGTGAGCATTAACACGTACATGTCCAGTATGTTACCTGGCAGGAGGTGCTGTCTTCAAGGTTAACACAAGTCTGTGCCTGCAGTAAAAATCAGACTTTATATGAAGGACAGCATTTAGGTCAGTCATTTTTCCTGCCCACAGGTGAAATAGACCTTTTATGGATATATAATCCTACAACTCTGAGTCTGGTACAAGCACACAAATAAAAAATAAAAAATAAAAAATTCAATTGCAGCGGCCCTCGGTTTCCGTATTAAACAGACTTATGCGCTAGTTAGTGAATGATGTACTTCCTGTACAGCTCCATCACTGACTTCCACTGTGTTGAACTGCTTCAGACATGCCCTGCCTCTGTTCACCTCCCTGCTCAACGTGGTGTGTGCCTATGACCCCGTGGGCTACGGCATCCCGTACAACCACCTGCTGTTCTCCGACTACCGAGAGCAGCTGGTGGAGCTGGCAGTCCAGATCCTTATCGTTACTCTGGAGCACGAAGCTGGAACGGCAGCAAGCGCCGCCCTGCGGGCTCTGGACGCCACTACATCCCTTTCAACTGAGGAGGGGCAGGAGGTACAAACAGAAGGAAATCAGTAAGCAATGTATTTGTTTTAAATTTAGATGCTGGGATGATAATGGTCTCTTTTCAGGAAGCTGGACCTGAAAACCTCTTTGTGAATTATCTCTCCAGGATTCACAGAGAAGAGGTACTGTGATGTCCTGACATCTCTTATAACAGTGACCAGGATGAAAACAATGGCATGTTTAAGTCTGCTCTTTTTTTATATTCAGGACTTGAGCTTTATCCTCAAAGGTCTGGCTCGGCTGCTCAACAACCCCCTGATCCAGACCTACCTTCCTCGATCCACAAAGAAGATCCAGTTCCACCAGGAGCTGTTAATCCTGTTCTGGAAGTTCTGTGACTTCAACAAGGTGTAGTGCTACATTTTCCAGAAAAGCTTCATACATGTTGGTCAGTGAGTTCAAACAATCTGCGTCTGGATTTTAAGTTTGGTTTTCACACTGAACCCCCGGGTCAGGATCTGTGTTAGTAAAGCACTTGTGGAAAAGCCGGTCAGTGAAGAACATCTGATACTTACTTTTTCTTTCCTCTAAATATTCACACAATAAATAATAAAAACTAATGGAGCAGCTAAGTCAGTTTTACTAATTTATAGTTGCTTCTGAAAATACTTTTTACCATTTTAGTTATAGTTTTGTCTTGATAGGAATTTGTTGTATTTTGTCAGAAATACTTTTGTTTCTATTAAAAAGCTGGGAAATTATGCATCAGATTCTTAGCCACTGCTAAGGTCATGATTCTGTGCTAATAAACTAATGCTAACATGCTAGACACTACCATTAGAGAAATTACCAGTAAAACATTAGCATGTTAGCATACTTAGCATGTTAGTATTAGCATTTAACTGCTTTGTCGGCTGCTTTCATGTGACATCAGCTACTTTGTAATTATTAGATTAGCAGAGAAAAAAATGTTAATGTCAGATTTTGGCTTATATCATAGATATTTGAGGGGAAAAAATAGATTCTATTAGATAAGCAAAGTAGCCAAACAAAAGAAGCTAATTTAGGACATTTATCCTGTAGCTACAAAGGTAATAAAGAGTAATGATCTGAATTACCCCATACTGATCATACACTTTAAATCATCTGTAAAATGTAGGATTATTTACTGAGAGAAATGGTGTCACAGTTTAGGCAACTGCTCTACATTGTGAATAAATTCTTGCTCTTAAAATAAGTTGATATTTGCAACATTAAAGCTCCCTATCTAAAGTAAAATGTATCACTTTATGTGATTAAGAAGATTCAAAATGCTGATTTAGTTGTTTTTGTGTATTTTAGAAATTCCTATTTTTTGTCCTAAAGAGCAGCGATGTATTGGAGATGCTGGTTCCAATTCTTTCCTACCTGAACGATGCCAGAGCAGATCAGTGTAAGCCCACGTGTGTGTGAAAGAACATTAGGTGTGAAGTTATTTGTGTGCGTATTGTGGGTGAACTTGTAAGGATCGTTGCTGAAGACCTCCAGCTGTGAAAACTGTTTCTGTGCATCTGCAGCTCGGGTGGGACTCATGCATATCGGCGTGTTCATCCTGTTGCTGTTGAGTGGAGAGAGAAACTTTGGTGTTCGTCTGAACAAGCCGTACACTCTTCGGGTGCCCATGGACATGCCTGTTTTCACAGGAACACACGCTGACCTGCTCATAGTGGTGAGAAATCAGGGACCAAAACAACAGAGAGCTCACCTCCATTTTAGTGTTTACTCAACTCTATAAATATCAGCTGCATTTATTTCTTGTATTTTATCATGATAAGATCTTTCATAAAATCATCACCTGTGGACACCAGCGACTCCATCCTCTCTTTGACTGCCTGCTCACTATTATAGTGAACAGTGAGTATCACAACTGAAATGCCGCCTCCTGCTGGTGGAGTAGAGGAGCTGCTGAGCCTTGTCATTCTTCTGTGCATCCACATCTGAGACATTGTTGTCATTTCACAGTTTCACCTTACCTCAAGAGCCTGTCAATGGTGGCAGCCAACAAGCTGCTCCACCTCCTGGAGGCCTTCTCTACACCCTGGTTCCTCCTGTCTGCCCCCCAAAACCACCACCTGGTTTTCTTCCTTCTGGAGGTCTTTAACAACATCATCCAGTATCAATTTGATGGTAAGAGAAAAGACATGGGAAAATCGGTGAGACACTGTTCAGGACACCGAGTGAAAAACTCAAATCTCCCTCACAGGTAATTTCAACCTGGTGTACGCCATCATTCGTAAGAGGAATGTGTTCCACCAGCTGGCCAACCTGCCGACTGACAGGACGTCGATTGAGAAAGCCTTGCAGAAAAAGAAGTCAGGGATTTCCAGGATTAACTCTACAGACAATGTGTCAATGGAGGGTGCCAGACCTGCGGTACCTGCTGAGTCCGGCACACTCAAAGCCACCTTAGAGGCCACCCCAGGTAAGAAGTCATATTACTAGGAGGAGGAGGGTGGGGTGGATCAATATGAATCTGAAATCAGAAGCAGTTTTGTTTAGATTTTTAAAAAAAACTGTAAACTGCCTTAAAATAACTAATTAAGCAAAAAGACTGACCATAAATAGAAACAACCTTTACAACAGGCAAAATGACTAAAAGAGACACAAACATCACCAAAATGAGATTGAAAATTATGCAGCTAAGACACAAAACTGACAAAAAGTGAAACAAAATGCAAAAAAGGGACACAATTTAGCATAAATGTAATGGTTAGTGGCTTCAAATGGCCACTACATTGGCTGCAATGTTTAAGACCAAAATAGGTGGCAAATAAAAAAACAAAACAGACAGAACATAAAAAAAAAAGATTAACAGAATTAAAAGAAGGGATGCAGATTGACCACAAGAGAACACTTTAAATACAAGAAATAATATAAAAGAATGAAACATAAACCAATCATAAACTAGAAGCACTCATGAAGCACAGACCTACGCTAAGCCATTTTCATTTTTTTGCCAATGATTGTGGCCATTATTTTTAAATTAGAAGCTCCAATGGCAAAATTATCCATGATGAAGGATTCTTTAAAAACTTCCCAGATCCATGTGGTGATCTGGATCATGCCCAAAATTTAAAATCTTGTGCCTTGTTCCATTTTGAGATTTCCTGAAATTTTATCAAAATCTGTCCATATCTTTTTGAGTTATGTTGCTACAGACAAACCAATGATGACAAATACATGACCCCCACCTTGGCAAAGGTAATAAACACAACAGATTAAACTGAGAACAACTGAAACTGATTAAAGCTGGACAGTAAATTTTGGCAAAAAAATTTTTTCAAATGACAATTACTTCAATTTAGCTGAAGAACACTCTGGTACATCCAACTATTGATTTGAACGCGGCATGCACTTAAGCTTTATCTGGGACTAGTCCCCAGGTGAAATAGTAATATAGAGCTAAGCGTCATCAGCACATAACAGTGGGAATCATGCCAGTGGTAGCATTTAGATACTGAACAAGAGGGGGCCCAAAATGGAGCTTTGTGGAACTCCAAAGATTTATAGTTACCAGCTGACACAAAGTAGTCCCTGTCCTTCCAAGTGTAATTCAGTATATTGTTCGTGTGTTGCAGGAATTGATAAGATAACAGAGAAGTCCCAGGTAAGTGAGGATGGGACAATGGTTGCCGTGCCACGCTCGCAGTCTCCACAGACACCTGCCGACAGCAGCGCCATCGCCGCAGCCAGCGACACTGAATCCAACTCAGAGAGAGACCACGAGGTACTGAATCACCCACACTGACTTCACTTGTTTCTTTCTGCCATCCAAGTGTTTTATTCTGTCATCAGGCTTACTACACACCATCAGAGATGTCAAGGAGTCGGTTGTCAAGTGTCTCATCAACGGCAGCTTGGAGCGCTAATCCAGACTGGGTAAGAACAAGGCCGACCTACTGATAATTATTTAATTGTGTAATGGTTCCTGTCCTATGATCCCTCCATCATCTATTGTTCTCAGATGTTGTTATGGAAAGCCAAGCTTCCTCTGCAGACCATCATGAGGCTGCTGCAAGTGCTGGTCCCTCAAGTGGAGAAGATTTGCATTGATAAGTAGGAAATAATTCAACTTTTAAACTAAAACCCAATGATTTAATGATAGAATCATTTTTATAGCACAATATCTAAAACTCAGTGCCAGTTTTTGCTATTTTTGCTTTGCCTGTATTTAAAAAAAAAAATTCCGCTTAACATCTAGACATTATATTTTTAGGACAGCCTCAGTTGTCAGAAAATGTATTAATAGATAAAGCAGCATAAATAACAAAAACAAACGAAAAAAAAACTAAAGAATTTATTATTAACAGAACTTTGTAAAATATAAGAGACAGATCAACAGTGACCAAGCCTTTTCTCATCTGCATCATTCTTGGCTTTAAGGAGAAAAAATATTGTCATTCAAACAAACACACAACAGAAACTATTTAGACTTTTTTCAACCAGCTGTTTTTTTTTTTGTTTGTTTGTTTGGGTTTTTTTTTTTTGCTATTTGCAGTTATTTATGCTATTATTTACTTACAATTCTCAAAGAACTCCAACTTCTGGGACGGAGGTTCACCTTCCAACTGGACAATGACCTTAAAGCTAATGCTAAAGCTAAAACAACACTCGAATGGTTGAGGGAAAATGAGCTCAGACCTCAGTCTAATAAGAAATCTGTGGAAAAATTGTTTAACACCAGGTGAACTAAACCAGAATGAATGAGGAGGAGCACATCTTGGAAAATCAGTGTTAAGAGGAGTTAGATTTATACAAATAAAAGGTTTGAATCTGTAATGGCTGCAACAGGAGGCTCTGCAAAGTGTTTTGGGGTTGAATACTCTTGTATGTCAAAGTTCTTAACCTTTGTTGTTGTTTTTTTCTTATTTATTCCATAATCTGAATATATTGCTACATCCAAACAGAATTTTCCCCCTAAAATCAGTTTTAATTTTAGGTTGTAAAGCACATAAATTGGGAAAGAAATACAAAAATAGCTACTTTATAAAAGCAGCACATTATAAACTTTTAATGTCAGCAGTTTTCTGGTTTAGAAGAAGCTAATCTGTCTTTGTGACCTGAGATTTGACCTGAGCAGCTTGTTCACAAACTTCAGATCGTTTGATCCACATGACATGAGAGCTGTTGTCGTCCTCAGGGGTTTAACCGATGAGTCAGAAATCCTTAAGTTCCTGCAGCACGGCACGCTGGTCGGCCTTCTGCCCGTCCCCCACCCCATCCTCATCAGAAAGTACCAAGCCAACGCCGGCACGGCCATGTGGTTCCGGACCTACATGTGGGGGGTCATCTACCTACGGTAAACACACCTGAGCCAGTCATATTAACATCTGAATGCAGATTACTTGCTATCTTATGAGAGTTGTTTTCTTCCTGTTGCCACAGCAACGTGGATCCTCCGATCTGGTACGACACTGACATAAGGCTGTTTGAGATCCAGAGGATTTAAAGGAGCTGTTAAGGATGACCATCATCTGTTTGTCTCACGTGCAAACTGTGCAGGTTTATCTTCATCACCTGGACTGGCCAATTGTAAACCTCTCACCCACTCAGTCGGCTTCTATAAAAATAAAGAATGTCTAAATGTGACCATAAATTATTAATTGCATCCCACTTACGGCCAACAGACTCATGACATTTATTGAACAATAATTTATTACTTTTGCCAACGATAAAAGAGGAAGAACACACTTCTCCTTCACACACAGGCCAAATGTGTTCCAGATACTTTGTGGTTTATTTTATTCAGCATAAAATAAAATAATGGATATAAATTCAAAGTGTTGAGATATGAGTGACTTCATGTCAACATAGAGGAGATGTGCAGGAGATATAATCCCTAAAAGTTAAGATTGCAACATTTAATTTGAAGCTGCTAAAATGCTTCCTTGCATCTTTATTCCTGCTCCCAGAGCACTAAACCATAACTGTTGAAAAGAAAATTTAAGGACATTAAAAAAAAGAAAAAAAAGAAAACTGGCAGTTAAACTGGATCTAAATAAAAGAACCCTGCGTGGGATGACGAAATGAGAGCTGAGTGTGACTGTCCTCCTAATGCCTAACTACGTATTCATTCACACAACAAGGAAAGCAGAAAATAATTAGCACATATGTTTAAATGTTTAAATTAAAGACCAAGGATTCAAGGCTTAAAGAGATGGGTTTTTTTTTCATTTTTGAGGCAAACCTTAGGACCTTAATATATCCTTCCACACTCCATCAGATGATCATTTTGGGGTGTTTTCATTACCATTGTTATTGTTTTTCTCAAATCCACCTTTAATTCCACATAGGAGAGATACAGTCATCAGCAAAATACACTCACTGAGCACTTTATTAGCTTTAATCTTTAAAAAATTAATAGCCAATCACATGGCAGCAACACCATACCTTTAGTAATGAGACATGGTCAAGCTGACTTGCTGAAGTTCAAACTTAGAAGGAATAAATGGGATGCAAGTGACTATGAATGAATGTGTCAGATAATAAAGGAAAAAATATCCAGTAAGGAGCACTGGTCTCAACCAAAATGTTAGAAGTGACAGAAGAATTTGTAGACTGGTTTCAGACTTAAACCTTAAATAAGCACTAGTTCCAACAAAGGTTTGCAGAACAACATCTCACACACACACACACACTACTCAAAAAAGTTAAGATAACACTAAAATTACACATCCTAGATCTGAATGAATGAACAATTCTTATTTAAAAACTTTGTTCTTTACATAGTTGAATGTGCTGACAACAAAATCACACAAATGATCAATGTAAATCAAATTTATTAACCCATGGAGGTCTGGATTTGGAGTCACACTCAAAATTAAAGTGGAAAAACACAC
>JBAMHW010000024.1:2959402-2972601 GCA_037177495.1 Rhadinocentrus ornatus | reverse complement strand
TGGAGCCTATCCCAGCAGTGTTTCAGGTGAAGGCAGGGTACACCCTGGACAGGTCACCAGTCCATCGCAGGGCCGATTTGAGTAATTGTGGTGCTAAAACATCAGCCCCTGGTCTCTGAACTGCAGAAATTTTTTATTTTGTAAGCTATCGACTGATGCATGCTGTGATATTAACATGTGCTCCCAGTTATTATATTCCTGTAAATACGGACTGGAGCAATAGCTAATAAATATCCATGACCACTGCAGAATCATTTGATGCAGGACTACATGATGATAAAACAGGGACTAGAGTCACATGCACAGTTGAGTTGAGCTTTGGTCAAAGTTCAACCTGTCAGTTCAACTAGAACACCATGCTTCTCAGAATGCATGCATAGGGAGGGTAAATAAGTTTTTCATCATACATGTAAGTACAGCTGAATCCATTGCACAGATGTTGTCTTTAAGTTACCGGAGTGGTGATTTTATCCGATGATGCTGCGGTTGAACAATCATGATCTTTAGAGATTAGCATGACGGTGAAGAAATGCCTTATTCAACACATGTTGACATGTTGTCTTAATGGGCTGCTTTTCATCACAATTTCATGTGTTTACCTGTCTGACAAAAGAAACTGTAAAATATGAACTAATGTACACTAACACTTTACTGGTTTCACCCCCAAAAAAGTCTATTTGGCCATTTTTTGTGTAGAAGTTATGTGACCTCCAACCGCACTATCTCAGTTAGTTCGGTTTAGAAAGGTTAAGGGTCAGACTATTTAGTGTTTGTACATTATAAAAGTCTGAAATGGGTCATAAATGCATTCTGTACTCAAACACTTTATGTTAGCAGGTGTATGTGGTTTTACCAGTGCAGCTTTAGAAGGACTGTTCTCAGTCCAATAAAGTCTCACAGGAGGATGTGAAACTCACAAAGCATCATCTGTTGTTTTATAGTCTCTGGTGGGGAAATAGTGCAGGGTTACATGCATGTGAGGAAATGAGATATTTGTGTGAACACAGCATCACAATCTGTAGGAATAAAATGATAAACTTGTGGCTACATGTTAGGATTTGGGGGTTATCGACGTGTTGCTACGACTGAAAATGATTGCCTCACTCTCAATCTGAAACTGGAGCTTCTTTCTATCTTGCTGCTGATAAAAAGGTAACTATATAGTAACCGTGTTGTTTTTGTAGCTAATTGTATGATTTGAAATCTTTAAACTCACATGTGGTTCACAAAACACAAAGAAGTTTGCATCCAGAGTTGAAGGAATAGTCAAAAATGCTTCTTTTATGCAATTAACTTTGTGGATACATCATGTATCCACCTATAGTCGTGTGGTTGTCCAAATCCTGCCAGCTTTATAGACAGGTCCCCTAAAGAAGACATTACATACCCAAAACATGACTTTACACTAAAATAACACCATTAACTTGGAATAAAACCATACCCTTTCAACAAATAAAAAAAACTAAAGTTGAATAAATCACAAGAAAATAAATATGTTTAGTTTCCGGATTAAAATATAATCAGATTCAAACAAACTGCTCAGTATTGTGAGCAACAAAACATCATATTCCTGTCTTAAGGCCACGGTTTAGTTACCACATTCCCATTCAGTGATGACCAGGACTGGTGTATTATGTTCCCACGCTTTAGTACCACCAATGTCTCCAAGTGTCTTTGTAGATTTGTGTCTTTTTGTTTAAAAGTTTGTGACTTTTTTCATTTTTATTGTATGTGGACATTTAAAAAAAATGATTGCAAGGGATTAAAGAGTTACACCACTTTGCAAATTCATCACAGACGCAGAATTTACTGTTTTAAATAGTTCAAAAAGAAGCCAAATAATGGTTAGTCATGGCGGTAGCCTTCATGTAGCCTTCATGTTTCTAGTAAACAGATTAGTTGTTGCCGTTGTGTGACGGCTTTATCACTTCCAACTTTAAGCTACAAGTTAGTGTTTGTGTCCCTCATGTGTTATCCACCATCTGTGTTACTACAGTGGTACATGTCTGATCCTGGGATCAGGATTTGCTTAAGTGGACTTTTGACCGACAGCGAAACAAAGAGAAGCTAAATGCTTATCTGAAGCCTAAAATGAACCCATGCACGACGTGTAGGAAGGCTACGCTGCAGAGAGGAGCAGAAATCTGGGTTGCTGATGATGAAGGTGCTGACCCTGATGTGGAGTGTGGTAACAGTGTTGCTGGGTGTCTGTTTGGGATGAATAATGCAAAGTCGCCACTGTCATGTTTAACCTGCAGAGTTTCAATTATTGATCAGGACCCAGCCATGCAGTAGGAGGGAAGAAGAAGAAGAGGAGGGACTGACTTCAATCTATAAACATCACTAGAGCTGAATGAGGAAGAGTCAGCATGTGATGGGGGTGTTGACTGAAGCAGCAGTTTGAGCCTTTCAGCTAATTTTACTGCCTTGAGGCTGGAAAAGATGGCTGCCCAACCACTGATGTGTTTTATCTGAAATAGATTTTAGTTGCATGAGAGATTATTTGTCCTAAAGTTGATCATAGATACTAAAACTAATCCAATGTCAAATCTGAAAAATATCTAATAATACAAAACACAGACAATAGTTTAAAGCAGGGATCCTCAATCCTGGTCCTGGAGGGCTGGTGTCCTGCAGGTTTTAGAAGTTTCCCTGCTGCAACATATATGAGTAAAATTAGTGAATAATTAGCTAACTTGTGCAGAGTTTGAAACTCAAGCTTCAGAAGAGGGCACATTCATACTGACACTGTTTAGTCCGCATTTAATGAATCCTGCTCCACTTCCACAGACAGTCCATCTGTTTGGAGCAATGTGAATGAGCATTTGGACTCTGGTGCAGAACAAAGAAGCAAACCCTGGTCTGCTTAAAAGCCGGGGGTCTCGGTTCACTTGCAGTGTGAAAGAATCAAACCATCGGGTGAACCATAGACAGAAAGGACACAGGACGCATTGAAGAGCATCACGTTAAATAGCTCGGTGCCTCTGCTCAGGACGGATTCTGCTGGAAACATTAGGTTTGAACATGAACGTAAAAACAGAAACTTTTTCTGATTTAGCAATTATAAATATTTTCTGTTATTAAGCAATTTTTACTTGTGTTGTCGTAAAAGCCTTTTTTTCATGCATTTTCTGTGTTAATAACAAAAGTTGATATTTATTATTTTAATTAAATCGTAAATAAACAAGTGAACATAGAACCACAACAAACAAGTCAAATGAATAAAGGCCAAAGTCTTCATGGAAAATACTTTACTCCATAGTGAAATTGTAATGTAACTCCAGCTCCTTATTTCACTTCGCCCCTGTGTACCTGGCCTGTACACGCTTCTTCTAAGTCTTCTCTCCTTCCTTCTTTTACATAATAGTAGGACCCTAGTCTTTCCCCAATACTGATTCACTGCATGGTGTGCCCATCAAAATAAAGTCGACCAACGGAGTCGACTCTTCTTGTTCACTGCAAAGAATCAGCTCTTGGAGGTTGTTTGTAAATGACACACATCATCAACTAAGAAGGAACAATTTGGGTTAGTTTTAGTACTTAACATATATGAATAATAAACTTGGCCAACAGCAGAAACAAAAAAGTTCATGCAAAAGAAAAAGGTAATCTCTTTTTATTAAATACTTTATATAAATAATAAAGCCATGTCTAAAAGTTGACAGTGGGAGAGTGATGAGAGAAAAGAAAAAGACTATTTGAATCAATAGTTTACCATCTTTCTGTTAATTTCACTTCTATGGGTTGTTTTATTACAGGAATCCTAATGGTTTCTCTTGATTTTAAACCTTTAAATGTTTTGCCCTTTTAATGCAGTATATATTATATTTGATATATAGTTTCAAAGATCTTTTCCATCACTTTATACTAAAAGGTTGGCTCAAAACCCTGTTGTTTACAATATGACACTTGTCTTCTGCCCCCTGGTGGATATAATTTATACTACAAGTATTTTGACATGTTTTTTTTTTATTATTTTTTTAAATTTTTTAAAGGGCCAAATTAAGACTTAAAAAAATTTTAAAAAAGAATTTACTCCCAATTTTCTCTTGGGTCAGGTTTTAAAGAGTTAAAATTGACGGCCAATAGCTGCACCCCTCTGTACATCCTGTACACAGCCAGGACTGCCTGCATTTTGGTTCCCCTGTGCACAAATTCAGTCACAGCTGTTTGGTTACACATGTTTTAGTTATTTTATTTTATTTAAGGTGGATATTTAGTACAAGTTTTAATCAAATCCAGAAAAACAAACAGCTGGTTAGAGTTAGAGTTGCCAGATGTAAAAATCAAATAAATAAATAAGAATCAATAAAACAGATTTTCCAAAAAGTATAAAAGATTAGCAAGACTGGCAGCCTAATAAAAGTTCACACATGTTAAAGGAAGTCTGGGACACAAGCTGAGAGGTGGGGTGAGTTAGCTTTAAATTAGCCAGCTAGCAAACAGTACGAATACTTTTAAGTTTAGCTACAAAGAAACTGTATTTTCGAATCCTGTAATCCTTAATTTAATGAGCCATTTTTTCTTCTGTTGCTCAGAGGTGACCCGGACAAATGTGACATCTGGGGGAACACGCCGCTTCACCTGGCAGCTGCCAATGGCCACCACAACTGCCTCTCCTTCCTGGTGGCCTTCGGTGCCAACGTGTGGTGTCTGGACAACGACTACCACACACCGCTGGACATGGCCGCCTCCAAGGGCCACATGGACTGCGTCCGCTACCTCGACTCCATCGCCGCCAAGCAGATCAACCTCAACCCAAAACTGGTCAGCAAGCTCAAAGACCGGGCGTTTCGTGCCGCAGAGCGACGGATCAAAGACTGCGAGAAGCTCCAAAAGAGGCACCATGAACAAATGGAGAGGAAGTTTACAAAAGAGTCTGCGGCTTTCGACAACCTGGATGCTATTAGCTTTTCCAGCTACACCAGCAGCAGCACACTGAGCCGCAAGTTCAACACCGTCGTGTCCAACATGCCATACTCACAGGTGGTTACCCTGTTAATGTGGAGGATGAAAATGAAAATCCTCCTGTATCTCAAGATTAGCTCCACTAGTTTCAGTCCTTTCATAACATTTTCAGCCTTCTTAGTATCTTTTATACTTTTAAAAGCCCTGGCCTTGTGATTCACAATCAAACGTTTACCCCTTTAAACATTTAGTAAACTTCCCATATGGTATATTTAATTAAAAATTTCAAAGCTCAAGGTTTTATTAAATAAAGAAGACTCAAATTTTTTGGATGATGTCAGAAAAGATTGTCAATGTTTATAAAGACGCGAGAACTGTGCTGTGAGAGCTTAGGAATAATCATGCCAGCAGCAGTCAGATGACCTTCATAAACCTTTGCATGTCTGAGTCTGTTGGAACAGAAGCTATCTTGAAAACAGAGCAGGATATTATTAATAATTACAAAAACAAAAAAAAAGCTTTTCCCTCTCTAAATTTTTAAATCGCTGCTTTCTTCCCAGGCCACTCTGTATTCGACAGCCAAGGGCAAGGCCAAGATACAGAAGAAACTAGACAAGAAGAAACAGGTTGATGGAACGTTCAAGATCTACGAGGACGGGAGGAAAAGTGTGCGTTCATTGTCTGGCCTGCAGCTCGGCAACGACGTCATGTTCCTCAAACAAGGTACCTATGCCAACCCCAAGGAGCGGTCCCGCCTCAACATCCGAGACATGTTCCCCCGTGAAAATGATGATGAAGTTGAGGCCGTCTCCCGTGCCATGAGTGACCCGGGCCTCTATGAAGCTGCTTACTCAGAGATCAGCGCTGACTCCGGGCGCGATTCCCTGTTCACCCGACCGGGGCTTGGCACCATGGTGTTCAGGAGGAACTATATGACCGGAGGCATGTTTGGGATCGGGGGTCGGAATGAAGGAAGTGTTGTAGGGAGTGAACCTGTGGGACGAGCACCTAACGTTCGTTTGCGTGGACAGCTGCCTCGACGCTCCCCCAGCTTTGACGAGGACAGTATTGGCAGTGCCTTGAGCCTGCAGGAACGAAACCTGCAGGAGCTGCCCTGGGAGGAGGCAGATGTCGGCTTGGATGAGGACATGGAGCCAGAGAACAATCCTCTAGAGACCTTTCTGGCCTCTCAGAGCCTCAGTGAGTTCATGCCCATCCTCAGGAGGGAGAAGATCGACCTGGATGCTCTGTTGCTTTGTTCAGATCCGGACCTCACCAGCATTCACATACCGTTAGGCCCCAGAAAAAAGCTACTAGATGCCTGCAAGAGGCGTCTGGACACTTTGGAAGAACCGGGGACCATTGAAGACACTGACCTTTGACCTCAATTTTCTTATACTGTTTTAATAGAGAAGCACCAATCTTCTGCTCTTTACCTGCCTCTGGATCACTTTTATTTGGGCTGAATGACAGCTTGGGGCATGGAACAGAATGTGGACTGCCTCTGATTTACCAAACAGGAAATTTATTAGCAAATTAAGCTGAAAATGCTAAAAAAGAAATACCTAAAGTTTTACTCAATAGTGATGAAACATATACTGCCAGTCAAAAGTTTGGAGTCACATTCAATCTAATGGGAAAGTGTGTCCAATCTTTTGACTGGTTGTGAATGTTAAGATTTCTACTGATCACACATTAACTCTGGAAACATCTTTAGGATGCTCTAGTTAAACCAAACAGCATTTTTTACTGATGGAACGGCACCATCTAGTGGCACTTTGGTATAACTACAAACTACACAAGGTTTCCTGGGAGAGCTCCAAGAGCCATGATGGTGTTACGAGTTTAGTCTTGGAGACTATTCTAATAAATAACACGTTTTCTTTTTGTTTGTAGGCTAAATTATCAGTAAGAACATGCACAGGATTCTGGTTCCTTGTGGTGGTTTTCCCCAGCAGAGTCGGTGGACTTTACGTACAACCCCAGTTCCAAAAAAAGTTGGGACTGTATGTGAAGTGTAAATAAAACCAGAATGCAATGATGTGCAAATTTCATAAACCTGTATTTTATTCCCAATACAACATAAACAACATATCAGATGCTGATTTGAGACATTTTACCATTTTACTGAGCATATTAGCTCATTTTAAATTTAATGGCAGCCACACATCTAAAAAAAAAGAGTTGGAGAAGGGGAAGAAACGGCTGAACAAGTAACTTGGTACAAATCAAAAACAAACTGGAGGAGCATTTGACAATTAATTAGGTTTACTGGCAACAGATCGGTAACTTGACTGGGTCAAAAAGGAGCATTTCAGAGAAGCCGAGGTGATGTAAATATGACCAGAGGTTCACCAATCTGCAACAAAATCCAGATGTAGGACCTGTGATGTGGAAAATCATGGATTTAGACAAAAAAATGGAATATTGTGAAATTTGCTCATATGATGCTGAATTTTCTGTTTCCCCTTCTTATAGAAGAGTTTTTCACCGTGTTTGAGCCAGACAAAGAAGAAAACAACACAAGTGTGAAACCTCTGCAGCTTCCTGTCTGTGTGACATCGCCTGCACTGGCAGGAGTCTCCCCAAGAAAGTCAGGTCAGCAGAAACCCCAAAGCTGCCCAAGAAAGTAGGAAATTCTATCCTAACTGGTTCTAGAAAACACAAAAAAGCTGCATCTGTGTTTTGGTGAAACGTACCAACGTCCGAGGGGGGTTGGAAAAAAGAAAGGAGAGGACCTTTTGCTGCAGGTCACGGTCTCTGACCCTCTTTCAAGCAGTTGCCGAGCAACTGTGTCATCGAGGCCTCTAGAGATAAGATACTAATATCTTTAAGAAAATTAAATTTTCCAATTGAACTTAAATTAACGAGTCATTGTGCAGAGCTTGTTTGATCCGTTTAATTGGATGCAAATGTGTTGAAGCAGGGATACATGAAAAACCTGCTGGATTGCAGACTTCGTAGGACTGAATTGAATAACCCTGTTTTAGAGCAACATCTGCTCCCATCCAGACAACCTCTTTCAGGGAAGGCCTTGCTGATTTCAGCTAGAAAATGCTGAACCACATCCTGCATCCGTCACAACAGCATGGCTTCAAAGGTGAAGAGTCCGGCTGCCGAACTGGCCTGCCTCCAGTCCAGCCCTTTCACCAATACAAAACATCGGGAGCATCATGGAAGCAGAAATCCAGCATCCAAGGTCCAGGACTGTAGAGCAGCTAGAATCCTGCATCAGACCAGAATGGGACAACATTCCTCTCCTCAAATTCCAGCACCTGGTCTCCTTACTTCCCAGATGTTTGCAGACAGTTAAAAGAAGAGGAGATGCTACACAATGCAGAACATCACCCAGGAACTACTTTTTTTTAGATGTGTTGCTGCCGTCAGATTTAAAATGAGCTCATATTTTCCATGAAATAATAAAATGTCTGAGTTTCAACATCTGATATGATGTTCATGCTCTACAGGGAAGAAAATATATGTTGATGTGATTTGAAAAATCATTGCATCCTGTTTTTATTTACATTTTACACAGCATTCCAACTTTGGTGGAATTGAGATTGTGGTAAAATTTTAATGGTAAAGCTTTTCCACAAGCAAAAAATAAGTCCCTTTGTTACTGTAACACCTGGTTATCTTTGTAACCATGTTAATACATCAATAAACTATTTATATGAAGTTAAATATAGCAGATATAAACGTGTTAATGCATTGTGTCTTCGTTGTACAGTTTTCATACTTTTTACTATAGACTGACACGATAGGTATTGTGTACAGTATGGTAGTGATGGATGAGAAAAGCTGCAGACTGCACCAGTAAGACAGCGGGGTGTTTCGCAGTGAGGTTACGTGCGGGTGTGTTAGATAACACTGCGATCTCAGGTTGCTCCACACTGCATCTGGTTTCACTGAAGGTCTGTCCACAGCTTAACTTGAGAGTATGACTGTGCACAAATGTCCATTTGTATGTTTTTGTAATGATCTTCTGAAGCTGTACCACAAACACCATTATTAAAATGAAGTAAAACTCGATCTTGTTCAGTGTGTGAATTTATGCACATTTGTGATTTTATGTCGTTGTGAATCTCTTCTTAGAGGTTTTCTACTCGTTTGCATTATTTAAAATTATTTTTACCTGCTTTTTGTCTCTTTTCTTTTGTCTTTTCTCTCCTTTTTCTTGACTTTGATATTACTGTTCATTTGTTTTCGTAGAGATTACAAGTAGTTTTGCTGACACTCGGGTCATTTTACATTTATCTCATGACTTTGTGGTTGTTTTGCATCTTCACGGTCATCCAGTATCTGCTGGTGACTGTTGTGCATTTCAGCCTTTCTCTTTTTGTGTAATTTTCTGTCATTTTCTAGCAATTTTGTGTCTTAAAGACCTTTTTGAGTTTGTATTTCTCTGTTTTTTATTCTTGGCTTTTCTGGATTTGAATCTTTGGTAATTAGCATGTCTTTGTAGTTTGCAATTTTGCCTTTTTCTATAATTTTCATGTCACTTTGTAGTTTTCTGAGCATTTTGTGGATCTTTTTTTTTTAACTGTCATGGTTGTCTTTTGTCTCTTTATAGCCTTTGTGTCACGCATGTTAGCCATTCCTTTTTTAGTAATTTTCTCTTGTTTTTATGAATATTTGTTGTCATTTTGATTATGGAAGGAGACTAAGGGTTTTTGATCCTTCATTTTTCAGAAATATTCCAAGTTTCATTTTGAATCACTTTTCTTTTTTTAATGTTTTCTGTCTTTTTTGTCATTTTCTCTCATTTTCTAGCATTTTTCCATTTTTGATGCCTTTTTTGCGCTGTCTGTTTTTGGTAGTCTAGTTTGTCTTTTACTTTTGTGCCTCTTTGTGGTGCTTCTGAGGAATTTGTGGGTCTTTTTTTAAATAATGATACTTGCCTATTGACTGTTTGTCTTAACGTAGATTGTAGCCTACGTCACTATATTTGCATTTTGTATCTGTTTGCCATATTTTTAGATATTTTCTGACTTGGCTATTTGTGTCACTCCATTAAAATTCATTAAAAAGATGCAGTTTTTGCATCTTTGCCAGCATTTCCGGTTCCATAGTTCTATAATTCAACTCATCCCATATTAGTGTGTCCTTGACCAGTCTGCGTGGACATAAAAACCTGTCTCTGACAGACGATTAATGGTGCAGTTAAGTCTGTAAGTTGAGCTGCCAGGCAGTCTAATGCTCTTATGTTCCTTTCTGCAGTATCTGCTGTCTTACTGACTAAAAAGAAACACTCACAGTGCATCTTTTGAAGAGCATGCTGCAGTCAGCATGGCCTGAAGCCAGAACTCTGGCCTCCGCGGAGAGAAACAGCACTGACACCAGATACATGTACCTGCGCCAAGACATAAACACACCCCAACACATTCCCGGACATCACTAGCTTCTCCTTTCCATCCTGAATCTTCCCGTGGTGGAAAGAAGAGACAACCCAACAGCATCTGTTAACCACTCCTCTCTCCCTCTCCTTTCCCAGGACATTTGCCAAGGTTACCGAGATGTGAGGGGGGGGAGGCCCACACAAAGAGCGAGTAACAGAGAGGGGGGTGAGCGGCATGCAGAATGCATGAGACACCAGAGAGGAGAGAGCTGCTGCAGCTCTGAGGAGGATTTCTCAGCCCATCTCATTGCAAGACAGCCTCACATGTTCAGGTTGTGGGGACAATAAATTCCACGTCCACTGGCCGGCACGAGGAGTCAGCTGATAGGATGAAAGAGATGAGGAGGAGGAAGTAGAAGAAGAGGGTCCTGGAGGCTTTTGAGACAGAAGGAAGGGGCTGGGCTTCTCTGACAATGATCCTGGACAACAGGAGTTTTTCAGTGTTGACTTTGACCTGTGGACTTTGTGCTCAGACTGCAGCGTTTAACACCGACACAAACTGCATGCTGACTTTGTTCTGAACTGGTCCTCAACATGCAAAGCGTACCAGAGGAGTGGAGGGAGGACGGTGGAGGAGGCGATGATGGGGGGATGTTAATGAGGAGTAGAGGTGATTCAGACATGAAGAATGGAGGGACAGGAGAAGATAAGGTGGAGAAGGAGTCACTGATGATGGAGCTGACCAAGTTGGTGCAGAAGATGGTGAAGGAGAGCAGCTGGTGGGAGAGAAGAGGGGTGGACTGCAGCATCCTGGCAGCAGCGTTCTTCTGCCTGCCAGCCGGTAAATAACTTCATCCAGTTTTAAACAAGTTCACTCTGCGGCGGTGAAAGTAGTGAGATCAGTACCACACCGTCCATGTAGAGATTATATAATTATCATAATCAGATTTTCTGATAACCACCTCTTGTTTTCCAGTCTATTTCATATTACTGTGGTCATTTTATATAACTTTATGCTTTCTAATAAGAAACAGGTCAAACTGAGGTTACATTCCTTTCAGGCCTGGTCAGCAATCTCCCCATTGCTGTTACGTATTGTTTTCATTATCTATTAACCGGTTTTTATCTTTATTTAGTCTATAGTTTGAGAACAGTTCATACAGAAATGCACTAAAGTTGTGATCCATCCCTCATTTCTTTCTTTACTGTCAGGAAAGTGGGAAATATGTGCAGCACTTTAAGATGTCGCGTGCATATTACAAATGGAAATACAGTATTTAAGACTTGAAAGTCAAAATTTGTTCTAAACAGCTTTATTCTTCAAACCAGTCTGAACCATCTTAGACTGGTTTTCTTGTAATTTCTTTAAGTAGTCATCGGGAATAGTTCTCCAGATTTCTTGAAGGGCTTTCCAAAGCTCTTCTTTGGGCTTTTCTGCTTTTTGTTCTGTTCTCTGTCCAGATGATCCCACATTACTAATGTTGAAGTCCAGATTCTGGGGAGGATCCATCCCTCCCTCAGACCTGTTTCCACTGATCTTCAGTCCAGTTCTTGTGTTATGTGACAGACCTCAGCCTTTTCTCCCTGTGCTTCTTCCTTATTAATGGCTTTTTGACAGCCATGTTTCCATGGAGACCATTTCTAATGAAGCTTCAGCCAACAATACATAAATCAGCTGAAGGTCCAGGTCCAGATCTTTGTTAGGTTTGTTCTTATTTCAGATCGTGCTGTAGATACTTTTTGTCCTCCGCTCCTCCAGTTTAATAAATGTTCAAAGGTCAGAGTTAAGAGGATTAACAAAAACTAATTCCTCTGAAAATGGTCAGGAAAAAGAGCTGGACTGAAAACGATTTAAAAAGATGTCAGAAGAAAAAGTTTGAGAGACGTTCAGAAAGCTGAAGAACTGTTGAACAAGACCAATTTAGGAGATGACTGCTTGAAAGAAAAATATAGAAAACTGAGACCTGTATAAGTTGTCTAGCAGTCCATCGTCTGCAGTTGCCATAGTTACTAACTTGTATGTTCATTACAACCTTTGCTACAAGGAGTCAGAGCTCAAACCCAACAGAGAGGGAGAGCTTATTCTCCACATCTCCTCACGTCTCTACATTTAAGGTGTCACGTTTAATGTAGGTCAGCTGCTGACCTTAATGAGGACTGCTGTCTATTGTGAGTCATGTCACTCGATCTTCGGGTCTGATAGCTTTTAGGTGGACAGCAGGTAACTAAGACTTTTAGCACAGCAGCTGCAGGAGGCTCTTTAACTTTTAAAATTTCACTTTTTTGTATAAAAATAAATCCTTTTATTGTAAAAACTTGTGGGAAAACTTGTGTCTGAGCTGAATGTAAAACCCAGAATGAGGCTGAGGAGGTACCTGGAATTGTGAAGCACCATGAGCTTGTGAATTACCTCCTTAAAATAACCTGCTTTGAAATATGAGGCGCATCATATTAGCAGAGTTTTATTAGGTTAGGGAGAGGATGTATCATGTAAAAACTGTTTCATGGTAAACAAAAAGTGGTGCTCAGATGTTGGAATTATTTCTACGGGCTGTGCTCCAGACCTGGAGCACCGGTCTTATTATCTTCCGCGTGAGTTTACATCGGTTGTCATGACAGTAGTGTATGTTCCACCACACGCTGATACCAACGAGGGCTGCGTCTATTGTAGCCGGGGATTTTGTGGCAATAACACACTCGATCATGTTTACACCCCTTACGCAAACACGTATAAGTTCCTGTCTCGCTCTCCTTTTGGGACATCTGATCTAGTCTCAGTTCTGCTGCTGCCTTCCTATAGACAGAAATTGAAGTGTCACGGACCAGTGACTCGGACCATTCAGCAGTGGTCCATCCAATCAGACTCGGCTCTGCGCGACTGCTTCAGCACGACGGAGTGGGGTGTGTTTAAGGATACTGACATGAACCCATACACGGATGTGGTCATTGGTTA
>JBAMHW010000024.1:2919004-2955378 GCA_037177495.1 Rhadinocentrus ornatus | reverse complement strand
GAGAGAGAGAGAGAGAGAGAGAGAGAGAGAGAGAGAGAGAGAGAGAGAGAGAGAGAGAGAGAGAGAGAAGGAGAGAGAGAGAGAGAGAATGTGGGATGGCCCACTTCACCCTGTTTTTTTTTCTGTATTTGTGATGGTGTTTAAATACTTTTGGCCTGTTTTACTGGATGTTGTTAGGACTCTGGACATATTTCTTTCAGACAGGTCATGACTGTGGAAAAAAATATTGTCCGCATGTTTTCACGTCTCACTGATTTTCTCATGTTCATTTCATGCCAAACAGTCACGAGTCACAATGTGCTCCCTCTGAGAAACTGCATTGTGCTCCAGTCAGCGAACTAAAGGGATGAAAAGATCAATTCATCCGTGATTTTCCCAGAAGGACTCCTGCAGGTTATTATGCATTGTTCGGATCAAAGCGTGAGAAGGTGGATTAGAAAACACAGGTCCTTGACGGGATCTAACAGGAGAGTGTTTGCTCAGACTGGGGGGGGGGGCGTTGGACTGGAGACCTGTCTCTTGGGTCTCCCAGTGCTGATGTTGGCCTGTGTCCCATTTTCCACCCTGAACTCAGAGCTTTGAGACTCATGTTTGAGTTGGGTGACTTTACCTGGTGATATTGTAAAAAAGAAAAACTGAAAGCAGCAGCAGATTCCTACTTGTTTTGACTCATCATTGAACCGTCCCACTGCTCCCAGTTCACTGTGTTCCGGTTGGTTTGTTTAAATACAAACTAACTACAACTTCAACTGGAGTTCTGAGTTCTTCTGGAAAGAAGTTGTTCCGCAGTCTGGGAGTCCTATGCTGGATGCTTCTCAGCCATCTCAGCTGAGAGGGTCAAAGAGAGGGTGTGCGGGGCTCTTCATAATGCAGAGCCCTCTTCCTGCATCGGCTGGTGTAAATGTCTGTGAAAGAGGGAGGTCTACCCCCCACAATCCTCTGAGCAGCCTTCACCACCCTCTGCAGCGCCTTCCTCTCTGCAGCCGAACAGCTGCTATGCCACACCGTGATACTGGCGCTGAAGACGCTCTCCACCTCCTCAGCACTCAGCTCCCTAGTCAAGCTTGCTGCAGCTTCCTGAGGAAGTAAAGTCTCTGTTGTGTCTTCTTGAGCAGGCTGGAAGTGTTACGGCTTCAGTATAGGTCTTCAGATAGAAACACTGCGAGGTACCTGAAGACCACCTTCACAGCTGCTGCCCCTCCAATGTGCAGGGGGGTGGGGGTGTCTGTGCTTCCTGAAGACCATCACCATCTCACTGGACTTCTTTACGTTGAGGTTGTTGCCTGTGCACCAATGCACCAGTTGTTCCACCTCCCTCTCTGTACACGGACTCATCCTTGTCAGTGATGCGCCCCCCTACTGCTCTGTCATCTGCAAACTTCACTATGTGACTGTTTGTCAATTTGCAGAGCAGTCATATGTCAGTAATGTGAACAGGAGAAGGCTGAGCACGCAGCCCTGTGGGGAGCCAGTGCTGAGGGTGATGGGAGAGGCCACAATGTTGTGGATACTGGCAGTCTGCGGTCTGTTAGTCAGGAAGTCCAGGACCCATTTCCCTAGTGCGGCTAAAGAAAGGTTATTCTACTACTGCAAAACAAACCTGACACAACTATTTTTTATATTGTATTGTTGGCATCAAATTAAAAATTAGCTTATTAATCATTAGCATTAAACTATGTTGCTGCTGCATTTGCCCAAACTTTGTTCTGTCTTGTTGTGCAAACTGCATGGGAATCATTCATTTGTCAAATGTGAAACAGTAAAGGTTCAGGTTGCCTTATTTATAACTGCAGGTACAATTGCTTTGCAGTAAAATGACTTTGATTTGTGCATAAATACAAACCAAAACAAAACATGGAACAACCCAAGAAAAGATATATGCAAAAAGTGTTTGAAGCTCCACCAGTTCCTGATAAACACAAAGAGCCAGAAGCCAAAAAGAGAGCTATGATAAGTGATTAAAATACTATATTGATAAAAAATACTTAATCTATGATTGCAGCACATCGGTCTGCCAATGTTTTCTCCAACCCGACGACCAAAGAGGATTTTCCAGATGACCCATGGAGTCCTGAACCTGCCGCGAAACCTTCTGCTGGACTGGACGTTTGGACACTCACTGATCAACTGCCATGTGGAGCACCATCTCTTCCCCTTTCTGTCAGACAACATGTGCTTAAAAGTGAGTTTCTCACTTAATTTCACACCTCATTTTTAAATCAAATGTAAACAAACAGGCACACAAATCATACACTACTGAAGTGACAGAAGAATATATTTATAGTTCATCAAAACACATTTAACTTTTTGCTCTTTTCAAACACAAAACTTTCCTTAAATGTTGTTTTGGATCTTTCAGGTGAAGCCAGTTGTGTCCAAATACCTGACTGAAAAGCAGCTTCCATACCAAGAGGACAGCTACCTGTCCCGTCTCCACCTCTTTTTCCATAAATACCAAGAACTGATGGTGTTTGCTCCATCCATCACAGAGCTGGTGGGAGTGCAGTGATGGAGGGAAAATGTATGAACACGACTAAAGCACAATCATTTCTGTAGATGCAGAAAGATGTGGCAGTCTTAAAGCCTCCAGCCTCAAATTAAAGCCAAGTTTTAACAAGAGTGAACTAAATAAATACCTTCTTCCTGGTTAGCACAAAGATAAACCAAAAGCTGACCTGGTTGTTCTGATTTGTAAAATTTTCTTCCCAAAAATGACCCCATGTGTTGTTTGCTGATGCAGGCAACAAAGATAGTTATGTTCTTTGAATATGTGACCTCTAGTGGTTGCCACAGCAACTGAAATATCAGTGTGAAAGTGGCGTCCATAAGGGATGGTACGGAAGGTCAGAGCAGCCATGATTGGACATTTCTGGAGCATTGTTTGGTCAAAATAACGGAACGATTTATCTCATTATTTCGAGAAAACAGATTAATTGTTTTCAAGTTGATGATAAAACAAAGAGGGCCTTTGTGAAGACAAAGCACGTGCTTTCCTCAACTTAACCAAATGCAACTACAATAAAACCGGATGCTAACTGATCATTTTCATTCTCACCTTGATCAAACTGGTCCTGAACAAGTTTTAGGGAAGTTTTTATTTCATAAAAATGAAGATTTCTCGAGATAATGAGAAAACGTAACTTGTGATCTCTTGAAAACAAGCTTTTCTACCTCAGAATAACTAAGTAATTATCTGATGTCTCTTGTCAGCTTCTGCATGATGGTGAGGTTAAAACAAATTATAGATATTAGCCTGAATCATAATACTTTTGATTACTGTTCCTAAATGATTTATGTTATTTCCTAAATCAAAACAAGATGTGACAAAAGTGTTTTAGGGTGTATTCACACCAGCCCCAGTGATTCAAATCCTGGTCCATTTGCTCAGTAAGTTTGGTAAGTGTGAATGCGCAAAAAAACTGATGTGGGTCAATGAAGCGAACTCTAGTCCACCTACAAACGTAGATCTCGCTTTGCTACAAGGGAGGGCATTTTGGGTAAATGCAAAAAGCCAGGAGAATTAGCTAGTGGTTAGATGTGGAAGAACGAGATGATGGAAATGCAGTGATGGCCAACGTCGGTCCTCGAGAGCCACAATCCTGCAGTTTTTCCATGCATCCCTGCACCATGTGTGGCAATACATTGGGAATACATTGTTCTGAAGCACTACTTTTTTCTCCCATCTGTTTCTGAACCTCAATGTGAAAGAAATCCATATGTAAACTGGTGTTTTTACAACTTGTTTCAGGGTGGTACTCACTCTGTAACATTCAGAACAAATTTGCATATTCATTGTGGTGTTTTGTTACATCACTGGCAGTCTGCACCTTTAGTGTAAAAAAGGTTCTTGTGTCAAGAGTAAAAAGAAGTCGGATCCTACTCTGATTACATTAAGCTGCTGCCCTAGACTTCCCCTTTTGGGGGGGAACAATCACTGGAACAAAACTCCTTCAATACTCGTTCATCACACTCAATGGAGAATAGAAACAAAGAGCAATAAGTAGAAACACGAAACATCAAGAAAAGTCCAAAAGTGAGATGTTAAGGGACGACCAATACCTCAAGATATAATTTTGCTCATGGTACTAACTGTACCTACAGATCTCTGTGTCATTGACTATTTATGGTTATGCGTAATTGAACTCATATCTGTTCCATTTTAACAGTTTCAACAGGTCAATAAAGATGCTTAATGAATTCAATAAAGGCAAACGTTTCTCCTAAGACAATGTTTTCTAACAGTCTGTACAGAATGATCTTTATGAAGTGGGTATCGTTTTGACCTAAACTATCATCGTTCAAGATAGAAGGATGTGAAACAGTAGCTTCCTTGATTAGATAAAAGAATAGGTCCTCAAGACAACATGTTCTCCACACTCCCTCCGGAAAAATAGCAGAGCACCAGCTTGTTTTCACATAAAAATAAACTATTTGGATCTGTTTTTTTCCAATAAAATTTTCCCCTGATCTTGTTTGTCTTTGTTTCTTTAGAATATATTATGCATATATTTGTCCACTTTTCTAATATGCAGTAGTGTCATAATTCTTGGTTGTTAATTGCAAGATGGTAACAAATCCCTGTTTTTCTGTCAGCCAGTGTTCATGTGATGTGATGGAAATGATGACACGTAAATAATTAAATGTGTAAACCTTAATCTTGTCCACTCATTTCTTTTCTGACATTTAGAGCTAATTTTTAGAGACATTTAGAGCTGTTTTTTTAATACCTAATTCTAAACATATACTGAATTGATAACAAATGTTATGTGTAAACTAACCTTCACTTAGGGAAACTTTAGATGTTTTACAACAACACTGAGAAATATCATCGGCTGTTTTTCCAATGATGATAATGAAAGCAATATTAAATATCTAATACAAACAGGCTGTCGTTTTACATCAACATCCTGCTAGTTTCCTCCTCCTGAGCATGAGCTGAGCAATAAACTCAATAGAGATGCGCTTGGATTGAAAAGCTAATCAGCTGAATTTTAATTTATTTGTGGTCGGAGGGACTTGAGTAAAGATGTTTTTGATTATTGTGTTTTTAATGTGGAGCAATTTGTGTTGCAATTTCTGAGAAAGTTTTTTATAAATAAAGATTGATTGATTGAACCAGTTCTTTCAGGATCCGCTGCTGTCCCGCTGCTGGTGTTCCCAAATTGCTCCAGAAAACAGGTTAGTTGAGTGGAATATGTGAAAGTAGCTTCCATGTGAATGGCTGGATGAAGGTGGTTGACTCTGCATTGTAACAAGGTGAACAGAGTTTATTTTCACAGTGACATGAAATTAAAAAGTTAGTAAAATAAAATGTAGAAAGCAGAGTCCTCCTCTCTGCAAGCCTGATGACTCCTAGACCTAAACTTTTTCTCTGCGGTGTGATTTTGTTGAACGCTTGGTGGCAGCACCTCCTCTGAAGCGGCTCTGAACTCTGGTGGTGTTAGTGTTGCGCTGCTGTGGCCTTTCCACTTGAACTTTGAAGCAGAAATGCAAACATGTGAAAGAGGAAGCAGGTGAGCCGCTGATCGAGCAGAGGGACAAAAAGCCGTCAGATCAGCAGGATGATTACATCTCCCGAGATGCTTTTCACTGATTCTTCAACTTGTTAGTATCAGTTTTTATTTATTTTCTTTAAGTAAAGAATGTGTGAGAATGCAACCCTACACCTCTGGGTTTCTGGTTTGAGCCCCACCCTCTCTGGGAGGGGAAGGTGGTGATTGTGTGGGGGCGTTTTACTGTTTGCATGTGAGTGCTGTTGTAGCGAGCAACATTTAGAGTGAAACGATAGAGAATGGCATCTAGGTGTGGCTTTTCAGACTCATCAGAGATCCAGGAACCTCTGGCTCACAAAAGTGGCTGAACCAGTTATTTCCACTGAGAGCATAAGAGAGTGGGAGTGGAGCAGGAAGGCAGAGAAGAGCTGAAGACATGGCAGATACAGCACCTGTAGAGGTAGCCCCCATCTCCCTACCACAGCAGCTGTGTGGCGTCTGCTCAGATGAACTGAGTGGGGATGATCGAGCAGCATGTGGCATCTGTGTCACCTGCCACAGAGACAAAAGTAAAGGATGTCCAAAATGTCTGAGTAGTCCGGTCAAACCTGAACCTCCCAAACAAAATGGGACAGCTAAAGCTCCTGAGATCAAAGACAAAAAAGAACTAAATCAGAACTTAAAGATGAAGAAGGAGGTCAAATTCCAGGAGGATTTGAAGGAATCTGAAGATCCCGAGAAGCCTGCAGGGGACAAAAAGGAGACAGAACCACAGGCAGATGAGGAGGTGAAGGAGGAACCTTTAGGTCTTGATGATGTGGTGTGTGACTCCTGCATTGGGAGTCCCCGCCGGGCCCTCAAGTCGTGCCTCACCTGCCTGGTGTCGTACTGTGAGGCCCACATCCGACCTCATCTGGAGAACCAGAAGTTTCAGAACCACCGGCTGGTGGAGCCAATCAGGGACATCGAGAGGCGCACCTGTGAGAGCCACAAGTGGCCCCTGGATCTGTTCTGCTGCGCCGACACCTGCTGCATCTGTCAGGGCTGCGTGACGGAGGACCACCGGGGTCACAACGTCATGCCGGTGGTGGACGCTCGCAGACGGATAGAGGCAAGTGTCTACGCTTTATTAACACACACCTTAATCTTTTAGACTCAGTTCAAACCTCCTGCATCAGCTCATTTCTGGAAAAATCTATCAAATTCATCTGCAGATAAAGAGAAAATGCCTTCATAGTCATTTTCAGGAGCCACTAAGAAGTTATCTAAAAATCTGTCAACGTAAGTCTGATTTTTTAACAATAGAGATGCAATAAAAGCTTCAGCTTTCAATATTTTAACACTCTAAATCAGTGGTTCCCAACCTTTTTTCCTCCGGAACCCCCTTCATGCATATATTAAAATACCGTGGACCCCCTGCTCCACCCTGTGCTAAAACCATGCTGGTTTGGGGCTTTCAAAAGGGAGATCCTCACCATAAAAAAATGTGTTCTGCCTGAGTCCTGTCCTTTGATAAAGCCAAAGTTAAATGCACAACATATAGCCTTACTTTTTTTTCTTAAAATAGGTACAATTTGTGGATATTAGTCACAATGGCTCTAATGTTTAAAGGCTCAGGGACCCCTGTGCTCTTTGGGGGACCCTCTTGGGGGGTCCCGAACCCCAGGTTGGGAAGCACTGCTCCTAAAATTTGTTATTTATAATGACACGTTCACCAATATACAACAGAAATTCCCAGCAATCTTCAAGCCTCCTGACCAGTTTTAGCTTAAAGGAATTTTTCCAAGTATTACCTCAGTTTTGTTTTAGTTTATTTAGAGTAATTGTGATTATTTAGCATCAAAAGAACAAAATCTGAAGACAGGAGTGTTATTAATTTATAATCTGAGTTCAGAAATATTCCTTTGAATCACACCTGCTGCTGTCTCATAATGAAGATAGGTGTGTATATAGCTCTGTTCAAGAGGGCATCACAGTTGTTTTCACTCAGCTTCAGATCAAAACAGGCACTCAGTCTTTCTGTCCTCTGCGAGGGTCATTGCATTATGCATGGCTTTATGGAAACCGGGGCTTCAGATGAGGCGTTGTTCCCTCAGGTTCAAGTGTTCCAGCTCAGATTCCTGCAGATGCCTGGTATCGTTAGGGCGAGTCGTTGCAAAACAGCAAACTGCTTATTCAGAGCTATAGAACGAAGGCTGGGGACGAGTGCAGGTGAAAATACCTCAGCAGCTACCTGTAACTAATGCTACTTAAACTGTGAACACAAAGAAAGGAAGCCAGGACAATAGCATCAGATGAGCCGCTCAGGAAGAGGAAATCAGTTTTACTTCCACATGACAGAAACAATAGAATGTCATCTCCCAGTTCCCAATTTACTAAATAACTTCACACTCCAGGAATTAATCTTCCTTCCAAACATAAAACTAAAAATCTGTAATCGTAATGCAATCAAATCCCACAGATTAATTTGAACACATTAAATTGTATAAAATTCTATTTTTTTTTATCATTTAACTCATTCAGCCACCTGAATGTAGGCCATTGGGGACTTTTTGTCAATTCAGGTAAATTAGCTGAATGGACAAGGATAGTGACCCTATATGGATTATTCTTTTAGTAAGAAAGTGTTTTTCTTAAAGAACCTTCAAATAAAAATTTTATCAACTGGACACAATTCGATACAACTCTTTCGGATCATTAGAGGACAAAAAAAAAAAGTTCTTTCCTAAAAATGCTATAAGTCTTTCAATCAACTTCAGTCACATTTAAAACTGTAATCAAATTGGAATTTAAAGGGTTAAAATAATTTGAATAATTGCATATTTGGCAGTTTTTATAAGGATTTAAGTTGACTGAAATATTTGAGCAAAACAGTGGAACAAATATTGACCTGTAATGATTTTATAGCAGTGTTTGTGAGAGGACGCTTTTGTCTCTTAATGACCTGACAGGGTAGGAAATCGAAGCATCTCACAAGGGTTGATAATCCAAATTCTAAGAATAGTTTTACTATGAGATGTAAAAAGACCTGGGTTTGTCTTTTAGCACAAATTGAGCAAACAGAAATCATGATGGTTGATTTCCAGTAAATCGCTGCTAACTTTCAGCCTGTGACAGGAGTTTGTGTCTGAGCCAAACAGCATATTCTCTCTACCTCAGGGCTGCTCAGTTCAGTTCCACAAGGGCCGCAGTCTTGTAGGTTTTTAATACATCCCTGCTCCAACGCACCTGACTCAAATGAATGAGTCACTGTGCAGAACTTCATGGGCAGCTAATGTGTTGGTGGAGGGATACGGTGAAAACCTGCAGGACTGTGGGCCTTGTAGAATTGAACTGAGTAGACCTGATATACCTTTTTAGTCTTTCTGGTAGTGTTGGTTTAGGTCTGCTTCGTCTCTGGCTCGAGAGTGAGTTTCAAAGGGAGATCATTTATAGTTCACCTGGTGGATGATGTTGAAATAAATGCTGTGAACTGCCATTTTTTTCAGAAGCAAGAGCATGTTTGTTAGTGGTTGTTCTGATACATAAATGCTAGGAAACAACCTTCAGCTGTTCTGTGAAGAAATGAATGTAAAATCTCTAGTGTGTCTGAAAAAGCTGTGAAGGCAGCTATATCTCACACATATTATATTAATCAAACCTAGAAACCAGTCAACTCTCATGAAAACTGTAAAGAAAAAGAAAATTAGCATTCTTGCTGATGAACCAGACTTTTTTTATTTGTTTCAGTAGGATGTTTGGTTTGTTTGTATGTTGAGCCACGGCTGCGGAAAAAGATCATTTTAATTTAATTAGTGTCCATTTTGATATAAACCATGATGTTTTCCTGAACTTTTAAGAGCAAAACTAAAGACTTACCCTAGTTTCCGCACTTAGCTTAACTCTTCTAGTCGTTGGAATGAGTTAGAAAGAGTTGTCCAGCTCTCTGGCTCAAGTCAGTACTGAATAAGCTGCGTGCTCTTATACCCAAGATGATATTGTGTGATGAAACTGTGATCTTGTATTTAAACAAAAGACTTAAAAAAAAAAGAAATAAAAAAAAACAATGCCTCTAGCACTACATGACAGCACCTGGATCGAACTTGGCTCCCACAGTCTGACTACTGCCTAATTATGATGTCCCACCCTGTTTGAATTCTTGCTTGTGTTGTTCTTATTCTCAGATGTAAGTCGCTTGGATAAAAGCGTCTGCCAAATCACTGTAGAATAGAATAGAATAGAATAGAATAGAATAGAATAGAATAGAATAGAATAGAATAGAATAGAATAGAATAGAATAGCTGAACTAAGTGGATTATAATGTATAAAAGTATTACATAACAGCAACTTGTGCTGCTCCTCTTTGGAGGTACTTTCTTCATGGAGGCACAAAACAGTAAAAATTAAGTCTGTGCACACTTCAATTGTGACCGTTTCATGAGTTACTGTTGGTTGTGCAAAGTAGTTTTCCTTTTTTCTTTTCAAATTGGCTTAAAAAGGTCAGAAAATGAATATTTAGCTGATTTGTTTCCATCATGATTGTCAGTGTTTTTTTTTGTATGATCCAATTTGTCAGTGTAGAATTTAGCTGTCGGGTATTGAAGTAGAATTGGATTCTGAACTTTATTGAAAATGAATCTCAGAGTCGTCTAGACCTGCCTGAGGAATTTAGACTTGACTTGTTGGACTCGAAACAAATTAGAGCTTTGAAAGCTACAAACATGATTAAATGTGTAGGATGTCCAAAGTAAAGAAAATCAGTTGAAAGAGCCCAACTGTTTAGAAACATACTTCCATCATGATATTTGTGTTTAGGTTTTGACATGTTTTGAGATTGTGGTTTGTGGCTTCCTGATGAAGTCTGCTTCCCTGTGTTGTGATCCCAGAAAGAACTAAAGGAGAAGCAGACGGAAATGGTGAAGATGGTGACGGCAGCCGAGAACGCCATCAACAAACTTCAGCTCAACACGGTTTCTATTGAGGTAAACGCAACACATGACTAATCTGAGAAGATTAACCGAGTGTCACACAGATGTCACAATAGTTAGTGGGAAGCAGCTATTTTTGGATCAAGCATCCTGTGGTTTGTAATACTGGATCCTCCTCAGTTAAACAGGTTTCCCTCAGAGGTCAGAGCAAAGCCTTGTTTTTCATGTGGTGATGGAGCAATGACGACTTCCCGCCGTGTGGTTGCAGTTATGTAACGTCATCATGCAGCTCTGCTGGATTTTCTACATGCTGTTTTTTTCGCAGCACTCTGTGACGGATGTACGGGCGGTGATCGAGAGCCAGTTTGAGGAGCTGCAGGCGGTGGTGGAGAGGGCCAAGAGGGAGGTGACGGAGATCCTGGAGGGTGAGGAAAAGCAGGCGCTGAAGCAGGCAGAGGGCATCCGGGTTCACCTGGAGCAGAGGTGCTCGGAGCTGAAGAAAACTCAGGCTCAGATGGAGAAGCTCTCCAGAAATAAAAATGATGTGGACTTCCTGCAGGTACGAGTCCAAGTCACCAGGACATATATCATCATGATGTTAACTCATATCACAGCCACAAAATCTTATTTTTCTTATTTAAAAAAACGACTCTCTCCTTTAAAGACAAATACAATCTTTATTAGTTGTTTCAAGGAAGCTGGACTCTGACTGACCTAACTTAATTTTTAAATTGAGGCAACTCTTAGAAAAACACACATTAATTATTGAATTAATAAAAAAAAAAGTCTAAACTTCTGCTAGTAAGACAAAGACGGTGACAGATGTTGTTCAATCATGTCTAGCGTGTTAAATTAAAGAAATAAATATACCTGGTGAGACTGGAGCGCAGGCCTCCACCCCTGTCTCCCAATTAAGACTGAAAACTATTCAAAGCACAATGTAAAATATTAAAATTCATAATGATCTTACATTAAATCAATATTATTATTAGAGCACTTTTCATGCACAAAGAAACACAAAGTGCTTTACATAATAAAAAAACAAAATATGCATATTAAAAACCAAATTTAAAAGCCTTCACACACCAAAGCATATAACAAAAATTTAAAACACACCTTATAATAGTTCACACATAATCGCACACAAACACACACATACAAACAAAGCACATTTACACTCCCCCCACCCGCCCATAGCCCACTCTGTACGAACACGAACTCCCATCCCTACTTACTGTCTCTTAACTAAAAGTAAGTATAAAAATAATAATATAATTTAAAAAAAAACATCTGGCTTGACGATTTCTTGGGGATACAGTCACAGCGGAAGCCAGCCCACCCATGACCACAGAGGGCACCACCACAGGAACCATCCAGGTCAGGGCAGGCTGGGGTCCACACCACAGCCACTGGGCTGAAGTGGAGGACCCCCAGCCACTCAGACAAGGGCAGTCACATGAGTTATTCTGCTTCAGCATAACTTATGTCTTGGCTGTTTTGCCTGAGAAACCGCTCCAAGATACTTTTATCCCCACCAAATATGGATCTTCACCAGACCAAGGCCTCTGCTGCTCTCAGGTGTGTTAAGTCAAGAAGAAAGACTGAAGTGAACTCTCTCAGATCCACTTTTAAAGATTCCTTGGTTTGACTCTAATGCCATCCACCACTTTGCATGAATATGGCACTGTAGGAGAAAATGAGACCGGATACATCATGTACTTAACACCAGCTCCTTTACTGTTGCCACGCTTTGTTCTTTCAGTATCTCCAAAAATGTGAACAATTGCACTTCGCTTGACAACTCTTGGTTAAGCTTTGAGAGAATAATTTGTTTGGATTAATGCAGATAAAGACATGAAACTGACAGAAATCTGGATGTGACCTTAAAGGCACTGAACCCAGTGTGAGCTGCGCACTTTGTCTTTGCAGACAGAAAGTCAGAAGTGCCTGAAGCCTCGGGTCTGTGTTTGTTTTACAGGAGTATGCAGAGTGGAAGAAAGAAGCCTCCGATAACTCCCTGCCTGGGGTCTCCATCGGCCTGATGGACCGTCTGAACGCCTTCAGCCGGGTGATCGTTGACTCCACGCAGGAGCTCTGTGCCATGCTGGTGTCTTCATACATAGAAAAAGTCAAAGAGACGTGCAGGAACGGTGAGAAAACCCTCATGTTGCCAGGGCAACCACCCCATGAGCAAGTTGCAGATGTTGATGCTTCTTTGGCTGTTTTGACGTGTTGACACATGTAAAGAATTTTTAGACAAAATATGCAGCCTTGGTTGAGTAAGAGCTACATGCTTTGTGTGGGATGCAAATGACGTCTATAGCAAAAAGATTGTAAACACTTGTTTACCTGGTTTGTTCTTTTCTTTCTTTCAGTTGGTATATAACTTATTGTAAAATGTATTTGTTTTTACTTCAGATAAAATGGGAATAAAGACAACAGTCAAAGAAATGGTGGCAGCCAGACACAACAAGTCTTTACCTGATCCAAAGACACGGGCTGATTTCCTCAAATGTAAGTGCTTTATTTTATCCTTCTGCTACAAGAAAATGAATGTTTGCAAATCATTTTGACTCAATGTTTAATTAATAAAAGCACAAAGACAACACACAAAATGCTGCAACAGAAATGTGATTGTTTACTAAGAAAGTTTAGCTCATTTTTTAATCTTGATGTTTAACCCTTTTATTTGCTTTTATTCAATCATGTATTTATTTTTATATTATTTATTTTTTTATCTTTATCAGTTATTTTTAATATTTTTCATATTAATTGTATTTTTTTTATTTCAGTCTTTTTTTCCGGAATTCTTTCTGTATTTATTTTGTTTTCATACTATTTTAAATAAATCTTATTTATCCTTATCTGTAATTCAGATATATGACTAAATAAAGAGTTTTGCAGAAAGTTTTAACTCTTTGAGACAAATTAGATTAACAGTTTCATTTTAAGATTTAAAGAAATCTCTGTACACTAATAAAAACCATTTATGAATGTTGTTGATCTTCAGCGCTGCGTTACAATCAGGCATGGTTTAAAATCACTGAATGGGCTCAGGAACACTTCTTAAAAGCTTTCGTTAGTGAACAACGTTCAGCACTATGTCCAAACACGAGGAATAAACTTTACTAAACAAAGAAAAAAAAAAAAAAAAACAGAAACAAGAACCGCTCCAGCCCTGTCTGTGTCAGATTACATTAAATTAAAAAGCTCCAGATCCACAGGTCTCAACCTTTCAAATAAAAAATGAGCAGCTTAATTGGTTGTCCACACTGGAATTCAATTTAACTTTATTTATAAAGTGCCCTTTCAAAATAAAGTCCTCGCAAAACACTTTTAATTAAACATCCAATTCATTGGTCCAACTTTCATCCAATTTAAAAAATCCATTTTATCATCCACATTACTCCAATTTATCATAACTGTGTTTTCTTTTTGTGTGCTTTATTTTTTTTTTTACCTTTGTTTTACCAGGGCAAAACATGTAAGTCCTTTCACATAAACCAATTCCTAAAAAAAATAATTGCCGTCTAACAAAACCATTGAACTGCATTAAATCTTCTCTTTTATTTAATCTCCCATAATGAGCATGCACAGGGTGGTGGGTGATGGTGGAGAGGAAATTCTTTTTTTTTACTAAGGATAATCTCAAGCAGAACCAGAACCAGGGAGGGCAATCATCTGTCTTGACTGGTTGGGGGCGGAGAGGACAGTAAAGAAGGGTCAATAAGCTCCAGATAATCAAGCCAGGGACACCTGCAGAGAAAGAAAGAGAATGGATGGGATGTCAAAGGGTCACCTAAGTCAGCCATAACTATAAGCTTAATCAAAAAGTAAAGTTTAAAACCGAATCTTAAAGATAGAGAGGTTGTCTGCTTCCTAACTCCTGATTGCCACAATAATGGTGCTTCATGCTTAACACCAGCATTTGATAACAAGGACAAAACTTTATCAACTGGTGCTTGAAATGAATGGATGTGAAATGTTGCTGAATTACAGGAAATGAAGGCCCTGAATGAAAAGAAAATCCATGCAGGGCATGTAGCTGGCCTAACCACCAATCCGGACTATTTAAACAAACCAAATGGCAGCAGTTTTACACACATTTGCACACTAGGATTTTCATAATTATGCCACAGAATGAGAAGCAACTCCTGCAGCTACTCCACATCTGGATGTAAATGATCCAAGATGTTGCACAAATGAGCAAAGTAAATAAATGAAGAGCGAACCTACTGCTGCTTTACTCACTTTCCTCTGTACTAATGCAACAACATTGACATGTTCACCAATTCTCCACAGATGCCTCCCCATTAAGTTTCGATCCAGACACGGCTCACAAGTTCCTCCGCTTGACCGAGGAGAACAGGAAGGTGACTAACACCACTCCCTGGCAGCATCCTTATCCCGACCTACCTGAACGCTTCGAAAACTGGCGGCAGGTTCTGGCTACAGATAGCTTCTACCTGGGCCGGCACTACTTTGAGGTAGACATTAACGGCGAGGGCACGCACATCGGTCTGACCTACAAGAGCATCAACCGCAAGGGCAATGAGAGCAACAGCTGCATCACGGGGAACAACTTCTCCTGGTGCCTCCAGTGGAACGGACGCACCTTCTCCGCCTGGCACAGCGACGTGGAGACCCCGCTGAACTTAGAGAAGTTCACTCGTATCGGGGTTTACGTTGACTACACGCGAGGCCTGCTGGCTTTCTACGGGGTAGATGGCACCATGACGCTCATTCATGAGTACCAGGCGGAGTTCCTGGAGCCTCTGTATCCAGCTTTCTGGCTGTCCAAGAAGGAGAATGTTATCTTCTTGGTGGCACCTGGAGAGTCTTTACCCCTGAAAAGCCCCTCTCCTCCCACTTTACCTGCAAATGGAGCTACTGTTTAACAAAAATTAACATTTGAGAGCCACCTTCTGGAAAATAAAGGGAAAATGTGAAAACTCCTGACATGTTTGATGTGTTTACAACAGATTTTATCTCATGGTTGGATCATATTTATTCTCATGTGTAACTTAGAAAACAATGTTGCTGGAAATGTTCTATATTTTCTGTATGCAAATAAAAATAATATTTTCATTTACAAAAAAAAGTCTGCTTTTTCATAAACTTCTTTCACAGCATTAGATCAATGGGTTTATTTAAAAATGTCCATTAACTCTGATTTCTGACAGTATGAAATAGGATGAAACAGGAAATGTACACATGAAGATGGGCAAATATTGAAAATGTGCAACGTCAACAATATCACAGGGTCCTCCAAGCTTCACCAAATCTCTCCAATGACCTACAACTTTATCCCATTTTGTAAATTAGGCAAATATCTGGACGTAGCACAGTTTCCCCATTCAACTACAAATGTGGTTAATTTTATCCACAAAACGTATGACATTATAACGAGATACGTTTTACGTTTTTACAATAAACTATCACGTTATAACGTGATAAGTTCCCAGGTCCGTCATATTCCAACATAACAAACTTTAAAAAAAAAAATAAAATACAATATAAGCATTTGTCATCTTTCTCTTATTTCTGTTGAAAGTAAAATTTAATGACGCACAACGCTTTGGTCACGTGACCACAGCGTACAGTGACGTGGACCAGAGCATGTAACCAGGAAAAGCTAGCTTAAAATTCATCATGCTAACAGGGGTAAGTGACTCATAATACTATTTTATACAGTTTTGGACATGGAGCTTTCACGCAGCTAGTAGAAAGTAGTGTTATGGAGTGACAAAACGAGCCCAAAATGTTCTTGAGCTGAGATTAATAGCTGTCGTGCGAATATTTCCAATGTACGTAGCATGCTAGTTGTAGGAGAGCTAACCTGAAATTGGTTTAGATTGTTTCTGTAAACACTATATTGTTTTAATATTTAAACCAGTAACAAGGATTTTTGCTTTCCACGTTATGTACAAAAAATTTTTAAACTTAAGCTTAGTTATCTTAATGTATTTGCTTTAGTGTTGCTATATTAGCTAACGATGGCTAACGTTTCCACATCCAGTATATACTCATTACAAGCTCACAATTACATTATCAACGCTCAAAATAACGTGGAGTTTGTTTATATGTACTGTAATTTTTTAAGGAAACAAAAAATTGGTAAAAATGTCTCTGTAGGGAGAGGTTAGCGGCGTAATGTGTGGCCCTAAAAGACAGTTACGTTAGCTTAAAACTGACACGGCACTTACTTTTTTTAATTAATTTATTTATTTTTTAACCTTAACCAAGTATTATTAACTTGTTTTTGCTTTACTTTGCTTAATATAACTTTTTAAACTTTAATTCTCCCAGTTAGTACTTAGAAGCAGCCTTGAAACACATTTTAATGTGGAGCCACAACTTCTACGTTCGCCATTATCCTCTGAAGTAACCAGATGTTATTATGACTGGATTCTTTAGTTTCTTATAAAAGTAAAAATCTTGTGATCCTTTTAGAAACATGGACAGCGTCTTATTCTGTTTATTTTTTAACTATTTAGTTATAAGTTACGTGTATGCAAATACTTTATTTAGAATAACATAGATCATCAGCTGGTAAAGATCATAGCAGCTGAATAACTAAGACACTCCTTTGTTAAATAGTTGCTTAAGAAACATGCATAGAAAATAATTGTCCTTCTTTCGTTTTATTTAGCTTATGTGGGATATTTTCAGAATTTAAATTAGACTCAAATCAGAGAGATTGATGCAAATTTAAATTTATTGTAGATCTGCTGAACTTATTTAATTAGAGCAGATGTGTACCTACTGTTTGGTTTTCTTAAGTAACTATTATTATTATTATTATTATATTATTATTATTATATTATTATTATAAGAAAGGCAGGTGCTAGATTCACAAATGTAAGAATAAATTTCTTTAGTTGGCCTTGAATCATTGTTCCTTAAATATTTCAGAGAACAGAAGTTAAGATGATTGACTGCAGAAGATATTGATCTGCTTTTTTAATCAACAGGGATTACTTTAGGTATATACTTAATACCCCAATTTTAGTCTGTTGTGTTCACAAGTGGATTAATTTTTTAAAATTTTAAACCAAATCAGTTTTAATTTGCTAATAACAACATTGTTGCATGTCCTGATTTAATTTTGCATTGGTTTGTGGACTGATTAAACCATCAGCTGATAAATTGTCAGCAGGGTTGCAAATTTAAATGAGCAGCAAATGTTAAATTATGATTTATGTAAGTTTAGTTGTTTTGTGTCTCAAATTTTGAATAGATTGTGTTTAATAACAGAAAAGATATCCACATTATGTGCCACCATTCTCAGTAATCTTCTGCTGAAAAACACATCAGTGCAGTTTTCTTTTTAGCTGTGAAACTGGGAGTTAAAATACAGGTTTTTCTGAATTTTCAGGAGAGTTCAGCGTCTGAATTTTAGATAAATGGATCATTTTTGAGTCTAAACCAGATATCTGTATATCTGTTAAAGTGACTGTTCCAGTTAACCATCACGCAGGCTTGTACGACCTCTGACCCCTACATATGTTGACACGTGAGGCTTATAGTTGATTTTAGAGTGATTTTTTTCAGTCACAGGAGGTCAAACTCTTCCTTACTGATCCCTCAGGATACCAATGATGAAGATGTGTCTCTGTTTGATGCCGAGGAGGATGCAGGGAAAAGGTCAAAGAAGCCAAGCGTTAGGTAAGTTTTCAGTATTTTTAATATAGATTCATAATGTAGAATTAAATATGGAAATAAATGAGTAGCGGCTCTTTGATGCGTCACATTTGAAATCTGTTGCCAGGCACCCGGTGGCGTCTTTCTTCCACCTCTTCTTCAGAGTCAGCGCCATCGTCGTTTACCTGCTCTGTGACATTATCGGCGTTAGTTTCATCGCCTCCATGGTTACGATAATCCTTCTGCTGTCATGTGACTTCTGGACAGTAAAGGTGTGCATTTTACTGCTTCTACATTCTCTAACCAGAAATCCTGAGTGTGTTGATCATTCTTTTGCTGCACTAAACAGTGCTTTTTTTAATGTGCTGTTGTCTTGAGTGGATCATTTGAGGAATAACGCAAGTTGTATTTTTTATCAGGAGGCTGAAATCCAAACTAAGAAATCTGATCAAAGTTTGCTGCAGGGCTGTTTTTTTTTTTTTTAAGTGAAAGCTGTGGTTTTCACATCCTCTTATCAAAAGAGCCTGTTGCTAGAAGTACAACTAATCCTTTTAAGAATACATTTAGAAGTTTTATTAATATTCAATTTCTGTCAGTCTGAGATAGAGATGAGAGATCACAGGTCACAAGAGCTGATCACAGCCATCACTGGTGTGTTTTATACAAATGTCTAGGAAATGAAATGTTCTGGTGATGTATTCCTGTCCTCACCATCACTGCTATAAATACATGTGATGGACAACAAATGATGTGAAATTGTAGCCGATAGTGGCCTGCTTTTTCGACACGCCACGATTTTCAGCCCGGCTCAGCACCTTCAGAACCCCGATGGAGTAGGTGCTAAAATGTACCTACTCACCCCAGGAAAATCCTAATGGGAACACCTACAAATCAGGAGGGGTGGTGTCGGGCTGGGGTAAGTGGGTACTAGTGGGAAAGAGCCATTAGTAACGTGCCCGTGAAGAGCGTCTCCCGGACCTTGTCTGCAACCACCGGCATCTGAAGGACTTTTCTTACCTGTTGCACGGTGACAAACAGCGCATGTGTGTCTGGAAAGATACTCTCATTATCTGCCGTACAGGAAACGGAGAGCATCCCTTGGTGAAGCATGAACTTTGTGCAGAAGGATCTGTTCTCATGAGCTTGTTTCTTTCACAAATCTGTGAGGACCTGTATCCCCTTACGGGACAGAAATAAATTTGCATCACACATAAATGGCCAAAGTTCAGGGTCAAGGCGTGGGGTTATGGTAAAGGTTAGGGTTAATAAGTACAATTCTGTGTGAGTGGGTTAAATGTGTTAGACAAGCACTAATCTGATGGTTTTTATCTCCACTTCCAGAACATCACTGGGAGGCTGATGGTTGGTTTGCGGTGGTGGAACCAGGTGGATGATGACGGACGAAGCCACTGGGTATTTGAGTCGAGGAAGGTCAGGTCCTACTTCATGCTGCTTTTGCTGTTTTTCATGTCTGTTGTTTCTCTGCTTCACACCCAGGTCTTTAAACTCACATGTCAATGACCTCTGTCACGTCACAACATTGATGCATGCAGTGGTTTACTGTCATCAGGCCTTATGGGATTCACAGAAGTTCTAAGTATGAAAATATCCTGTTCCTTTCAGGGCACTGGGAAGCAAGTGTCAGATTCGGATTCCCGAATCTTCTGGCTTGGACTGATCATCTGCCCGATCCTCTGGTTGATCTCGGCCTTTAGCACATTGCTTTCATTTAAAATTAAATGGATGGTAAGGTGTTACCTGAACACATAAAGATGGTGTTTTTTTATGATGGTACTTTGTGAGATTAAACAAAAAGGAAATAATCAGAATTTCAGATATTTCTGTGCCTTTCAACCGTAACGCTGTCTTCCTCCTCAGCCTGTGGTGATCATGGGTTTGGCGTTACAAGGAGCGAACCTCTACGGGTATGTAAAATGTAAAGTGGGAGGAAAGACCAGCTTGAAAAATGTGGCCACCAATTACTTCGGCCGACAGTTTCTCAAGCAGGTGAGCTTTTTCCTAAAGAAAACACAATGAGGAATGTCTTTGAATGGCTTACTGAAAATTCTTTGTTTTTGTCTCAAGGCGCTGTCTAAACAAGAGGAGTCATAGAGAGCAGCCTCACTATTTTAATGTGCATTATTCTAATGCTATAGTATATTTTCTCATATCAGGTGGGCACAAAAACCTTTTCAACATGAACTGAAAATATCAGTTTTTTCTCCTTTTTTTTTCTTATTCATATAATTTGTAACTGAGTAGAAGGAGTTTCCTTCATCTTCCATACAGTGGTGAGGCATAGTTGGTGTTTTCTATAACGGAAGCGCCGCAATAAACTGTCTTTAACCAACGCTACAGCTGGAACTCATGAATGACAAGAGTCAAATGTTAGACTTTATTGTTTGTGTTTTAGACTAAATTCCTTCATGTATTTAGTTGGTGTTTTGAAATTTTCTTTTACAACTTCATGGATTTTTTTGAGGTGTTTGAGAGACTGTAAAGTATTCCAGGAGACTTGTAAATATGTAAGTAAAGAAACTATATGAAACCTCTTTTGTGTGCAAATATATTTGTAACATTGTTTTAAAATTATAGTTTTTTTTATTTATGCAGATAAGTAGTTTTCTTGAGTACAATTTTATACAGTAAAGTTAGTGATATATGTTTTTTCCCCTTGATTTTATTTTTATTGACTTCGACCTCACAAACCTTTTTTAGATTTTTCATTTATTATATAAATGTAGCGCAAAAAGTAAAATTTGGAAAAAAAATTTTTGGTCAATTACATCTTTTAAACAGACTGATTTACCAGTTAGTAGAGCAACATTTTCAGTGACTATAATAAATTTTATTTAAAAATTTGTGGAAATAAACCTGCTTGAATGATATCTACTTGATTTGGGTTAGTGATGGTACAAACAAGTTTATTATCTCATTACTGTTTCAAATTTTGACCATTTTTCTATTGCTACTCTATCAATAACTCATCTAAACCATTTGATAAGACATTGATTATTATTGTCCAAAGGAAAAGAAAGAAAAAAATGCAAAGAAACATGTTTCTCTTGCATTTTTCATGCTGTACTTGATAATATTGGTTGGTATTGTAGTATACATTGTTGGAAAAAGCAGATTAGTAACCTTTACGATAAGGTATTGCTGCATTTGTGCAATGAGAAACACTGCTAAATGTGTGGGTAGCGCTCCAAAGATCTGAAATTGCTGAAGGTGTGTAATCATCCACTCCACCAAGAAACTCGGACTAAGTGACTGTCAATAGAAGAATATTGCAGAAGACTTTGGCACATTTTGTAAAAGTGATCAATCAGGCTTTTCAATCATGTGTAAACACACTTGCTGGTTTATTGAAAGGGGAAAATAACACAAATGTCAATTTTTTTTTCAAATTTAACGTTTTCATTTGTTCTTATTGCATATTGAACGAAACAGCGACCTACTGTGGTGATTTTAAATCATTACACGGGCCGTTGCTAAAGTTTTGGTACAGTCTATGGGTAAAACCAAGCAATACTCTTCAGGCTTTTAATATAATAGTTATATATGCGTAGTTTTCTTTTATTAGCACTTAGTTGAAAAACACAGACATTTAATTTGCCACTAAAAAACTGATCCCAGTTTTGTTCAGGAGAGACGTTCCCAGAGTGTTGCGGAAACGACAAGCACGCCTTACCGGAAGTGTGTGTAATTTACCTTCACAATAAAATAAGAACAAATTAGTTGCTTGTTTGAGCGCGAGGTGTTACATTATTTTGGAAACTACAACCGGAAGCTGTAAGGTTACAACTGCTAACATAGCTAGCTTGCTAACGCTGGTAGTAGCTAAGCAAAACAGCAGTTTTTGACCGTGGTTGTTGTAGGTTCTATGATCCAAACGGGTTAGTTATTCACATTTAGAGACTTTCCTTGGACATGAATTAGCTCCAGGATGATTCCCACCGAGGATGCGTCCGCCAGGAAGCGGGAGATCGAGGAAAAGCTGAAGCAGGTTCGACATGGCTGTAGAGGAAGAGGCTTCCTAGCTAGCTTTACTGTTTTAATTTATCACAGCAGATTAAAACACGTTACAAATAATTCACACGGAAACATGAGTGTTCTCAGATACGTTTTAAATTGGTGTTTTTTCTGTGATGTTACAGGAACAAGAGACGCTGTCGTTCATCCGAGAAAACCTGGAGAAGAGCGATCAGCTGACTAAGGGAATGGTATGGCCAAGGAAACACAACAATGGCTTATTTAACTTTTTCCTCATGAATACAACAGAATAACGATGTCACAGATGAAGAGCATCACAGCTCAGGACAGTGGCAGCTTCATTGTTTATCAGTTTTATTTAGTTTGAAACTAATCAGTGAATTAGGCTGTAAACAGACCTCGCAGGTTGTCAGGAAGGTGGAGGCGTGACTAGTTTAAATGCAACATTGTTTTATCTGAATGAACCCACATCTTTAACTTACATTACCGTGTTTACTGGATTAGGTGATTTAAGTGTGAAGCAACTAGACATGTAGGTAGTGAAACAATTGCTTTATGTAGCAAACGGGACCTCAGTATCATGTGTAAGAACCTTACACAGCCACATCAGCATGGCACAATCTCCTGATGCTGGTCCTCCTCGTGATGATAATATTGAAAACTTACTTAACAACCTGTGTTGGTTATATTTCCTGTTATACTAATTTTAAGTACTAAATAAAAGAAGAAAACAAGCTACCAAACTTGGACTGTCAATTATTAAACATGTTTCACTGTTCAATTCAGTTAATAGTGATTTTAGGATTTAGGATGCAGCCTTTGGAATATTTCATGACCTCCCCTGAGGAAAGTAAAATCACCATGACCGTGCACGCAGTACTTCAGACTGCTCGTATTGTTTCGTCTGATCATCTGGTGTCTGATTTCTTTGTGGCCCTGAAAGGTTTCCATCCTGTCTTCGTTCGAGAGCCGTCTGATGCAGCTGGAGAACTCCATCATTCCGGTCCACAAACAGACGGAGAACCTGCAGCGTCTGCAGGAGAACGTGGACAAAACTCTGTCCTGCATGGACCACGTCATCAGTTACTATCATGTGGCCAAAGACACAGACAGGATCATCAGAGAGGGGTGAGGACAGCCTCTGTCCTCGGGGACAGGAGTTGACTGCTGGTGTGAACGGGTTCTGTAACGTAACGTGTGTGTTCTGTCGCAGGCCTACAGGCAGACTGGATGAATATCTGGCTTGTATTGCAAAGATTCAGAAAGCTGTGGAATACTTTCAGGACAACAACCCTGACAGCCCTGAACTCAACACAGTGGTACAGTATCAGCCTGTCTTTCCTCAGGGACACGTCTCAAATGTCCATCCTGTTGTCTTCTGATCTCTGTTTCCACTCAGTCTGAAGTTTACAGCCTCCTAATACAGACAGAAATCCTTCAATATGATTAATGAATATTTTATTAGAGCAGCTGAGTTTGGACTCGTAGACGAGTCTCTTTCTGTGGTGAATAATCAGATGCAAATTAGCTGCTAGGCTAACTTTGACACATTTGTGCATTTTTAAATAAATAAAGTAAAATATTATAGGTGTTATAGGTATAATTATATAGGTATAAAATGGGTATTTTTGGCAGAAGGAGAATCAGAGGCAGGTTTCTGCATTAAACATAAATGAAAAATGTGCACATGCTCATTCAGGTTATTGTTACCTCTCTGCAGAAAGCACGCTTCGAGAAGGGGAAAGAGCTGCTGGAGGCGGAGTTCCGCAGCCTTCTGACCCGCTACAGTAAACCCGTTCCCCCCATCCTCATCCTGGACACCATCAGTGTGGACGAGGAGCTGGAGGTCCAGGAGGATGTGGTGCTGGAGCACCTTCCTGAGGCCGTGCTCCAGGACATCATCTGCATCTCCGGCTGGCTGGTGGAATACGGACGCAACCAGGGTACGACCGTCTACGTTAGCTCTTAGCTCAGTCATGTCTGAGCCACATCTCCTTTGTTTTTACTCCACCAGGTCTCACACACACAGAGGTTTTAGATTATTCATCTCAGCTGTAGAAGCTTCGGCGTTGCTCTAAAAACGCATCTATCATAATTTACGGCACAGATTTCAAAATAAGAGTCATGTGTATTAGGATTTTAAAAAAGAGCTTATAAACAAATTTATTGCTTATTTTCTGATTATAAAAATTACATTATCTTTTTTCTAATTGTTTTAACTAAATAAAATGAAGTTATTTATGAAGAGGAGACTGGAAAATATGCATCTCAGTTGTACAGGCAGCTGCTGCACCGTAATGGAGGTCAGTCACACGATGTTAAACAAACCCCACGTACACACTAAGTTCTGCTGCAAAGCAGTGCAAAATCAAGTTCAGTTCATTAATTAATCTACGTAAGATGAAACTAAAATCATGTGTATTGAAAATGAAATGAAGATTTTGTGAAGCATCGCCTCTAATTTACACGGATTTCATGTACTTACAACGTACTCAGTTAATTTAAATACAAAGCTATAGTGCAATGGTAGGGACGTATGTTCTGTAACTTATACATCTCCATACTTGTTAGCACTACAGCAAGTACAAATCAAAGCTATGATTACGGATTAATTCTGCAAGTCCGAACATACAAGTCAGAAAGTAACGTTTAGTTATATAGCACCCAACTTTACCTTTAGTGGAATAGCACCGCTTTTTCAGACTAAAATCTTCTTGTATTTTCTGACTTTCAGAAATAATTGTACTTATAGACTTGACTTGTACTTGTTTGACTTACAAATATGGAGATATAAGTTAAAAAACCTGTCCCTCTCCTAGCTCCATGCAAGCTCAAGCAGTTCTTGTTAACTCCTTTCTAACGGGTTTACACGTTTTTGTAAAGGCAGTTGGTTATATTTTACTGTCTATAAACTTCAGGAATGTCTTGTTGAATTTCCTACTTCCACATGTCTGTGTTATTCCTTTACAGTACTTTTATTTAATCAGGATTCCACATTTGTTTCTGGGGACGATGAACCAGGACCCTGGAGGCATGGTTTTATACCTAGCATGAATAAAAACTGCAGTCTCAGGGAATAACAAAGTTCTACATTCATAAGAAGTTTCAGCTCATTAACCAGCTTTGGTCTGAACCAGATGGTTGAATCTCTTCTTCTCTCCACAGATTTTATGAATGTCTACTTCCAGATCAGGTCCAACCAGCTGGATCGCTCCATCAAAGGCCTGAAGGAGCATTTCCGTAAGAACAGCGCATCCTCCGGGGTTCTCTACTCGCCGGCCGTCCAAACCAAACGCAAGGACACGCCCACCAAAAAGGCTCCAAAGAGACCAGGTCAGCCACATCCGTGCCCTCATTCAGACACCATCTGTTAGCACGAGCGTGTCTCACGACCCAGACAGCGTTTCTTTTAATGAGACTAACAAACGAGCGGATCTTTGTGATGTTGATTTATTGATTGATGGCGTTCGTCTCGTCACCACATTCAGTCTGTTTGATCCATCCAGCCACATGATCCTGGTTCCTCCATGATCTCAGTGATAACACACACACACTGAGCCGTAGTTCACCACCAGCCACTCTGTCTTCCTGTGATTTTACACTCTGCTCTAACCATCCTTCATCCTTTCCTCTTTCATAATCCCTGTGTTGTGATGACAGTCTACATCCCAGGTAAACACAAAGCCTTAGTGTGTGCATCGTGCTTGCTTCTGTACGTTGGACGCCGCATTTCACAACCAATCAGAAGCCATGTCAGTTTTTGTGTTTGTCGCAGAGTTCAGACAGCAGAGGTTTATGTGTTCTGTGCTCAGACGTCACTAGTTATTTTCTCTCTTTAGGTCTCTAGTTTCATGGCGGCATGTGCGGCAGGAGATGAAAAATAATTTGCCTCTTTCACTCAAACAACCACAAAAACTTTCCAAGTAAATAGAAACACGTTGGATGAAGACTGTTCTGTAAAATACATTTGTCAACATATTCTGAAAAAGATCAAATTGGTTTTATACCAAGATAATAAATAGTTAACATCATGATATGCTGATTATTAACGAGACAACCAGACAGGAAGTTAAGTCTTTCTTTAATCCTGGACTCTAAAAACTTCTATATTCATTCAGTGGAGATGAACTGAGTCTGCATGTCAGTATCCATGTTGCCAAGGCAACCAAACCAACTCCATCTGTGGAGGTGATCAGGAGCGGTGACCGTAAGCTGCTTCCAAAAGAAAAAAGTTTGATTATGTGATGGAGAAATAAAAGAAAAATTCCCAGAAAATGATGAATTCAATCTCCTAAAGCTGAGTTTAATCAGGATCTGGATGTTTGTCTACTCAGCTGTGTTGTTCAAATGAATCCATTTAAAATTTATTATAATTATTATATTAATAATAATAATAATAAAAAATTGTAAATAAAAAAACTTTAAATTTTATTTTGTTCAAATATTAAAATAATTTAACTATTATTATTTGAAAGGTAATGAAATTATTTGAAAACAAAAAGATGAAGTTTTACATTAAACAAAACACAGGATAAAAATATTTGATAAAGAACAAGATTTTTATTGAAAATTTTGAGCTGTTTGACATAAATTCTGACTTTTAAAAGAAAATATTGTGGGAAAAACATGGAACTTGTATGTAAGTGTCTCGGCTGCCGCCATGAACTTCGAGTCTGTAGTGGTCCGTGTTTGTGTAGATAAATGTGGATCAGATGTGTGTTTGATCAGTTTGTGTGATAACTGGAGTTCGTAGCCGATTAACAGCTGATCATCTGCTTGTTCAGGCACCATCTGCTTGTTTTAAATCAAAACATTTTTTTCATCCTTGATGTCTGGTTTAAGCTCCCGCAGCTTCCAGCTTGTGCAGAAATAAGACGCAGCTGCGTCCTGGTGAGCAGATACTGAAAGTTACATATCCATTCATGCTTCCCTTGATTTAAAAATGGGTTGAATAAAGAGATAATGTGGGGTTAAATACTTCTACTGAGTTATATACAATCAGAAACAAAGTCTAAATCAGCACCTCTGGTGATGTTATGGTGCCCAGTTTATTCACTTTAAACCAGTTAGATTAGTATAAGTGTTGGTTATACATGTGTTTTCAGTGACTTTTAGATCTTCTTTACTAGTGAAAACATACATAATTTATTAAATGTTAATGGCCTGAACTTAAAGTTGTAGCTATGTCTTTACTCTGCTGACAGAACTTTTTTTCCCTGAAACCATAAACTGTAACACCAGACCTGACGCCATGACCAGTCAAACAGGAACGTTTTGAAACCTCAAGCTCTTAAATAAAAATACCACTTTCATTTCTTAGCAGCTTCCCAAAGGCGTCTTTAATCTAACACGAACAACATATCACTTGTTTTATCCTGATTGGGAAAACAGACATGTTGTATTAAAGGAGCATTTTTAGTGTCGCAGGGGGAGCAATTTATGGATAAACAACTTTGCGCGCCCCCCCCCCCCAAAAAAAAAGAAAAAAAAAAGAAGAGAGAAATTTATCAGAATTATTGTTGCTGGTAAATTATCCCCTCCATGGTATAGAAAATAACCTATACTCATTTAAGAAAAAAAAACAACAAAACAATAATCTCTTAAACTGGCATTTAAGGGGTAAAAAAATTCAGAAAATTCATCAGTAGTTTTGTATGGAGAATCAAAAAAGAAAAAAATATATTATTAACTAATACTTCTATGGCAATCTTTAAAAGTGTATTTTAGTTGGAGGGAAGAACGAAGGGACCCGAAGGATCAAAAATGTCATAAAGTGATTCAGACCTTAAACTGGATAAGAAAATGTTTGCTGATGAGGACACAGTGTTAATAGAAACCTTTTTAGAACCACATTAGCTGCCCCCTGCTGGATATTAGAGAAACTGCAGATTTAATCATTTTATCTGCATCCAAACTGATTAATAGAAGCAGGTTGTGTTTGGGCTTATATTTTACTACAAGCAAATTTCTTTTTCAGTTACAGCAGATCATATCTTTACCCTTTAAAGCTCGACTCAAGAAATACATGTAGAAAAAACTGTTGTCATTTAACAAAATGTAAGAAAAAGAAAACAGAAGCAATTTGCTTATATATACCAGTTATTACCATGTGAATCATTATTACAGTTATTGCAGTGCAAAGTGTATCCACTAGGGGGCAGAAGACGCGTATACAACAGGGTTGTAAGTAAAGTTTTTACCAGAAAATGTTGCAATAGGCCTCAGAAACTGCATCAGATATGATAACCGCTGTGTTTAGGGGTTAATAAGCTTCATGGAGACAAACCAGAGCTATGAAAAATGGTATTGTTGCTGTGTTTGCTGCGTGTGATGATGCGGCTGTTTGCTAACATGCTAACCCTTTCCAGCTGTGTGGTTTGTCCGATTGATGAATGCAGCTGTAAACGTGCCACACGCCCGCTGACTAACTCAACCAAACATCGTTTTACTTCTGTTCATGTTGTTGCAGATCTCTAAACCATATAATCGACTGTTTGTGACTGATGATGATGATGCTGATGTGACTGTTTAACTGAACTGTGATGGCTGTTTATAACTGACCTAACCTGTGTATTCTCTTCCATGAACCCGGGACTGTGTGTTTTAGCACAGCTGCCCTGTAGAGCTGTAGTTTATGTCTCACTTGCTTGTCCTGTTATGTAGCTGTGGTGCTAACCTCTTTCCCCCCCAACATACAAACCTCTGCTAGCTGCCTGGTGGTGGAGGGATGTGGTGTCTGTGTTTCATCACTCACTTCCTAGCTCTTCTTTTTCTTCTTCTTCTTCCTTCTTGTGTTTCTTGGCTGTTTGGACCTCGCTGCCCCCCAACCCTCTCTTCTGGACTCTGTCTCTGTCTTTATGGGACCAGGGACCATTCGCAAGGCTCAGAACCTTCTGAAACAGTACTCACAGCATGGGCTGGATGGGAAAAAGGGGGGCTCTAACCTCACTCCTTTGGAAGGTAAAGCACCTCGATCTTCGCTGTTTTCTTCCTTCAGCTGTTTAATACTTAAAAAAATGTCCCAGCAGTCGCAACAGCTTTCACGGTGCACACGTTATGTCTTATAAATGAGGCATAAAAGCAAAATGGAGCCAAACATCCTGAAACACCTCGACACCCCTGACAAAGCTCATCAGCTCCAACTCGCTCATTTTAAAAACAAGCATCACAAACCTTTAGGTACCAAACCAAACCATGGGACCTCCTCTATGGAGATAAAGTCACCATTGCATTTACGCATCATCTTCAGCTTAAGCAGTCCTTATTTAGAATTTCTCTATCAAATGTTTTAAAATGATACTTTCATAACATTTGGATTTAAATCCAGCTACAGAGTTCAGGTGAAAAACAATGTTTAGAACTTCCTGCTCCAGGGAGTCGTGATTTGTTTCCATATGAAACAACTTTAAGTAGCACTTAAGGACTTTCTGACCTTTAAAAATCTGTTTTTTGACTTGTTTTGATGGCACAGTGACTTTTATTATGTGCATTCCTGGAGCTGTCATTGCTCAGGAGCTTCCTAATTTGAAAATCTTTTAGTTTTTTTCTGGGATGCTGCATCAAGTTAGCAGCATTTTGCTTTACGACACCACATCAAACTCCAGCAGCTAGATGTCGACACGATGGCATAGACATAATCAAAAGAAGGAGGGAAAAGAAAGGGAGAAGGAACAAGAGATAAGACGAGAGTCAACATTAAACTGACTTTTACCTGCAGCAGAGAGCTCAGAGAAGAGACAGGATGCAAGATGGAGGCTGAATTTGCCTCCAGTTAGGGGGCAAAAATCTACCAAAGGTCTCTAGTGCTGCTTTAAGTCAGTTTCATAAAAATGCAGCAGTCCAAATTATCAACCATTTATTTTAATTTTACTTCTTTAGAATTTTATAGCTTTATTTATAACTGATAATAAATGTTGTAATTCTTTAATTTCTCTCCGCAAACTTGACACTTTGACACATCAATCTGAAGCGTGGACATAAGGAACTTAATATTCTAAATATTTTATTTCTTAGAAGTATATTTTGGTAATCTTTAATGACTGTTTAGCATTATTAGAGTTGTAAGAAACAGCTATAGCAGAACTAAACAATGAAGGGGTTCAGTGAAAGGCATTGTTAGGCTAAGAATATACCTGCTTTTAATGAGGCATACACACGTTTGTCAAGGCTTATTTTTATAAGCCATGACAAACTTTTACAAGCTGCAGAATGCGAGTAACCAGTAGGGGCAGCACGGGGACCAGTTTGACCAGGTGCCTCTTCTGAGGGTTGACGGCAGTGAAATGAGATGATGAGCAAAGTGTCCGTGTGTCAGGATGTGATTTACTTTAAAGAGCTGCAATGAATCAAAAGCTGTTGTGACATTTGAAGCTTGTTTTTGTTTCGTACTTAACACAACGACTGATTCAGTCAGTTGGGCCCCTCCTGCCCCCTGATCTCGGTGGGCGTCCTCTGCTTCCGCTATTCCCACTGCTGGTGCTTGGTGGTGGTCGGTACAGCTGCTCCAGGGTCAGGTTTGTCCTCTGTCTAGTCATGACCTGAGTGTTTTGACTGGTGTCCTCGCTGCCCCGCCCCACCCACCAGGTTACGATCACGACCTGCGGGTTAAACACCACTCAGACGCTCTGACCGAGAAGCACGGGTCCGCTGCAGGTGAGTGACGGGAACACGAGGGGGAAGAGAAGGAAAACGGGCTGGTTAGAGGCACAACATGTAGTCTGGACGTAAACTGCTCTTTAGCCAATCACAGGCCACAACTGCTGTCACATGTTTCTGTTTGGTGGCTGACTGGAGTTCTGCTCGTCAACCTCACCAGGGAAGGATGATGTCCTGGACATCGAGATAGACTCCTACATCCACTGTATCAGTGCCTTCGTCAAGCTGGCTCAGAGCGAGTACGCCCTCCTGACGGAAATCATCCCCGAGCATCACCAAAAGAAGACCTTCGACTCCCTCATTCAGGTCAGAGATGCCCAACGATGACGCCGTCCATTCAGACGGCTGTGATAAGATTATAAAACGATTATTAAAGCATTTTTTTTCCCTGTCGCTACTTTTCAAGTGGAAACATGTTACATGGTTTTTCATGTTTGTTGTGACAAACAACAAAGAAGAAATCTCGCTCATCTGTTGGTCAATGCAGAAACTTCTGTTTCCACCTCATCAGAGCAAAACACGGAGCTGCATCAGATCCAGGCGGTCATTGTTTGCTCATATTTCTATAAAACATTTTACCTCCGTCCTCCACGTCTGACTGCAGACGTTTTGTTTACCTTAAATGCCTTGTGTCCGACTTAGCCATCATATTTTATGTGCAGACGGTTGAATTGTGTTATTAATTATTTACAATTTATGTAAATTAACTGTTATTAACAGTTAAGTTGACTCGTTGACTTTAATGATCACTGGTCAGATTCAGGGCTCATTAGATTTTTTTTTAAAGGAAACTTGGGCCAGATTATAATTCCAACTGAAGGCATTCAATCATACACATTTCTTTAAATTTGTTTTTATTTTTTTATTTATTATGAAAATGCCAAATAACCACATTCTCTTGTTTTCACATCAAAGTAAAGTAAAGTGAACACACTTGGAATTTTAAAACTTTAAACTTTGGCATAGAAGTAAATATGAATTTTGGCTATCAAACAGAAAGGAAACACCTATTAGGATAAATAAATAAATACAATTATCTTAACAAACAATCTATTATAGGTAATTATTAATTGACATGCAATCAAAAATCCTCAGAGCTCCTTCTGAGCTGCTCTGGATCTTCTCTGTTTCCTCAATTTTCCTCAAACAAGGACTGGTGGGGAACCCTGGTCCTCGAGGGCTGTAGTCCTGCAAGTTTTCTGTCTGGCAGACAGTCGCCCGCCAGACCAGCTCCTCCCTGCAGGCTCTGTGTCATCCTGTCTTCTGTCCTCAGGAGGCGCTGGACAACTTGATACTGGAGGGAGACAATATCGTGTCTGCAGCTCGCAGGGCCATCATGCGTCACGACTACTCCGCTGTCCTCACCATCTTTCCCATCCTCCGACACCTGAAAATGAACAAATCTGAGTTCGACTCGACGCTCCAGGTCCGAGCTGAACGCTCCGTTTTCAGACACTGTGGGAAAATGATCTGATAGTTCTTTTTTTAAATGGATGTTGCTCATTCTTTGTGCAGGGAACAGCAGCGAGCACCAAGAACAAGCTGCCCACACTCATCACCTCCATGGAGACTATCGGAGCCAAAGCTCTGGAGGAGTTTGCAGACAGCATCAAGGCACGACGCCTATACTTTTACCTGTTATCGATCACTGATTGAATAATTACTTACTATATTCTCTCACTAACAGAATGATCCTGATAAAGAGTACAACATGCCTAAAGATGGAACAGTCCACGAACTGACCAGTAATGTGAGTCCTGTTTCCTGCCAGTAGATGTATTTGTGCTCTTCAGAGTGAACACATTTTCCACCAGGAGTCTGCTGTTTGTTCGTGTGTGGGGGTCCAGGCGGTTTCCACGGGAACAGCTGACAGTACAGAGCAGAGTGCCTCAAGTTAATGAAAAAACTGAACTCATGCTTCTTCTCTGGTCTGCAGGCCATCCTGTTCCTGCAGCAGCTACTGGACTTCCACGAGACAGCAGGGGCCATGCTGGCCTCACAAGGTACCGTCACATTGACGCCCCCCTACACTGCTGCTGCCCCCCCCAGGCTGAGCACTGATATCACCAACTGTTCTGGCTGAAAGTTCAGGCGGTGACGCGTGTTCAGTGTTCTAGCTCTGATTTGGAGACTGTGTACTAAGTGATGGAAAGTGAAGCTGCAAAACTGCAGCCTTTAATCACACAATCAGTAGCTGGTTTTCACTCAGTGTGTGACAGCAGCAGCCGGTTTAACAGTAGTGGTAAATTACAACTAAATTTGAAACAGTTTGCAGCGTATTCAACCAAGCTGGGGGTGTGTGGAAGTCATCGTGTGATCAGGAAATCTTTCTGCCTGTTTTCAGCTCTCTTATCAGAGCTGAAACAAGAAAACACGCCACCGTCTGAATATGTGATGTAAAACCAACTTCCATGTCACATCACTGAAGGTGATTTTGAGAGTCCAGACATTATTTAAAGGCTTGCCCCACTTTAAACATCTGGTTTTCCATCTTTCTGCTTCTCCTTCCATCTATAAGCAGCTTCTCTTTGGTTTTAAACTTCCATCCAACTTTTGTTTTCCTGTATAAACGAGTGTTTCTGGTTAATCTTGGCTTCGCTCCTCCTCACCTGGCTGATGACTGTTTGCTTACTCTGCACTAACAAAGCTCTTCTAACCTTTTTGCACTTGTGCCTCTTTCTGTCTCTTCTCTTTTGGCTTGCACCGGCCCTTTTAGTTCTGGGGGACACTTACAATATACCTTTAGACCCCCGAGGTAAGCAGAAGACTGTGCAGGCTCGAAGTGTCCAGCTCTGAATGTTTTCTGTCACACTGTAGTTGCAGCTGACAGAAAACTTTTTTATTTATTTATTTATTTTTTCCCCAGAGACGAGTTTGTCAGCGAGCAGCTACACCTCCGACTTCAACAAGCGCCTCCTCAGCACTTACATATGCAAGTACCTCCTGTTCACTGTGAGATGTCTGTTTTTATGCAAACTGACCACTGACCTGCTTCTTTCTTTCTTTCAGGTAAAGTTTTAGGAAACCTGCAGTTGAACCTGCTCAGTAAATCCAAAGTGTACGAGGATTCAGCTCTGAGTGCCATTTTCCTCCACAACAACTACAACTACATCCTCAAGTCTCTGGAGAAGTCAGCATCCTTCTTATAATCAGACGGTTTTCCCTTTAAGGAAACCTGCAGACATCTTGTTTATTGATCCTTTCCATGATGAATCTGTCCTTCGTGTCTGCAGGTCTGAACTGATCCAGCTGGTCACCGTGACTCAGAAAAGAGCGGAGTCTTCATACAGGGAGCTGATTGAGCAGCAGATCGATATGTACCAGCGCAGGTAAAGTTTAACGCGTCAGAGTTTACTTCCTTCGCTTCTGGCTCCTTTTAACCCGACGTGTCTCTGCTGCAGCTGGCTGAAAGTCACGGAGCACCTGACTGACCGGAACATACCTGTTGTCCAACCCGGGACTAAGGTCAGGAGTTCATCTCCCACTCAATCCGTTCAAGTGTCCAGATGTTTCATTAATCACCTGGGATTTATAAAACATCTTTCACATCAAGATGAAAAGGACCAAAAAAATTGCTTTTAAGAAAATATCTTTTGCATGTCGCTTTTTTTTCCCACCTTTTATCTGTAGTTTCGAACAGTTGGAAAACGTTCCTCCATCTGTGGAGGCTCGTTGCTGTTTGACATGAGTAGAGTCGATTGTTGAACTCCCACATATGACATTATATCAGTGTGATTCATCACGTACCCACATAGAGGAATCTAAGCAAGATGGTGGTTTAGTGAGCTGCAATTCAGAGTTCTTAGAGTCTGGAAGTTGGCGCTGTTTGAACCTTCTGATCACCATGGTAACTGATGCTGCAGTCATCACCTGCTCTGAATCAGCTTCTGTTTGGTCAGAGGAAGTGAGTTCCTTCTTTACTAGTTTTGTTCCTGATGATCTCCCAGACGTATCAACCCTGAAGAACATGGTTTTTTTTCTGCATCAGGTTGTAATGTCACACTCTGGATTCAGAGCAGGTGATGCCCCCAGCAATCAGTTACCATGGTGATCAATAGGTTCAAACAACTTCCTAACTCGAGAAACTCTTGACTTTCTGCTACACCATCTATCTCGCCTAAATTCCTCTGTCATTGTGAGCGCGTGATGACTCGCACTGAAATTATGTCAAATGTTGGGATTAAAAAAACAACGTAGGAATGTTCTCAAATTTAACTCCAAGTTAAATACAAGTAGTTTATTTATTTTTTGCTTGTTTTTTTTTTGCATTTATCAAAAAACAAACTGCCTAAAAGTACAGACTGAAAAGCCCCATGTCACGTTATCTAAACGAATCATGTCTTCTTCCAGCTGAAGGATAAAGAGCGACAAGTTATTAAAGACAAATTCAAGGTGAGCCATTAAATCCCAGAAGAGCAACATTGTGACCTGTAAAAGTAGATTTTTAGCTGCAGATCTGACCGTTTCTGTTTCAGGGGTTTAACGACGGCTTGGAGGAGCTGTGCAAGATCCAGAAGGGTTGGGCCATCCCGGACAAGGAGCAGCGAGACTTCATCCGTCAGGCTCAGAAGAAGGTGGTGTCTAATGCTTACAGAGCCTTCCTGCAGAGGTGAGAGGCACCATTACAAAAACTCACACCAGTTTTTCTTCTGGTGGTCAGTGAATTAAAGAGAAATACGTCTCCACCAGCCCCGTCATGTGGCCGAAAATTTGTCTCCCTCTTACTGAACCAACTTCCTTTCGTTTCCTGCAGATGTGCCAACATTTCATTCACTAAAAACCCTGAGAAATATCACAAGTATCGAGCAGAAGAAGTGGAGGAGATGATCGAGAAGCTATTCGACACGTCTGCGTGAGCTGCATTGAGATCCGGTCCTGCTCCTCTTCCTCTCCACAAGCTACCGTCTCCCTCGCAGTGTCTGAATGTTTCCTACAAAGATGTGCACATCATGTATTTATGTAACTCTGCTGCCCCAGCTTCATATTTCAGGCAAATAAACTGAATCGTTCTGACTAGTTTTTGTTGCTGACATGCATTTTCAGTAGACATGTCCAAGGAGTAGCCAGATGAGTTCTTATGACCCTTTAATGGTTTTCTATGTAAGAAATGCTTGAATGCATCACATGATAATTTCCTCTAAGGCAGTAAACAGGAGCTATGCATCATCCAGACTGTTTTTCTTTTAAACAACCAGCAGTGGAGAATGAGGCAAGATTAAATTAAAATGTTTCTGTAGCTGCAGCTCTAATTTTGCATCCACCTGGTTTTAGAATCACAAGAAGAGACGTGGACTGTAAACAAACAGCAGAGGAAAAATAATCCTTTTTAAATGACTTTAAATACCCTTAAATAAGACCTGTATTTTTTACACAAACTGGTACAATTTATACTCACTGGCCATTTTATCAGCTACACCTGTTCGGTTGCTGATTAACATATATCTAATCAGCCAATCACATGTCAGCATCTCGCATCTATTCATGTAGACATGGTGCAGAAGACTTGCTGAAGTTCAAACTGAGCATCAGAATGAGGGAGAAAGGAGATTTAAGAGACTTTGAACGTGGCATGGTTCCTGGCCTGAGTATTTAATGGGATTTTCACCCACAACCATCTCCAGGGTTTCCAGAGAATGGTCTGAAGAAGAGAAAATATCCAGTGAGCAGCAGTTGTCTGGACCAG
>JBAMHW010000024.1:2890284-2910124 GCA_037177495.1 Rhadinocentrus ornatus | reverse complement strand
AAAATAATAAAGTCTGTCTTGTATGCCACCCGTAGTGTCTGCGCTTGGATTCCTAAGTTCACACCGGAGCGTAACAACAACGTGCAAAAGTCATTTGCATTCACTCCGATAATAATGCTTTATGTCAAAAAGCTTGCAAGAAATACCTATTTTCACTGAGCATGTTGTACCTTGTGCTAAAATCAAATTAAAAAGCATTAAAACTAGTAAAATAAATATTTGGGAAATAAAAGAAATGTGTATGAGGATCTTTTATGTGTGTTTAAATCAACTGAAGACCAGAAAAAAATTTAAGTAACCCAGAAAATCATTAAAAGAAGGAAACACTGTAAAACACAACAACTTACAATAAGTTAACAAATGAATCAGTTTTCTTCGATAAATTAATCTCCATGTATGACCAAACATTGGGGGGGCTGATGACATTTTAGCAAATATATCAGATGGAATTAATCTAAACATCAGAAGAACTGATCTTGGGGCTTTATGTATGTGCTTTTAGGACCCAATGAAATGAGAAGAGAGCGCAAGCCAGAGGAGATGTTTGCAGAAACCAATTGTTGTTAAAGCAGATGGTAAAAAACAAGGTATGGAGCTGTGGCATTTTTTAGCATTTTTCTCTGGGTCAAACATAAAAGTAAAATGGCAAAGTTTTTAGAAGCAGTTAACAGAGCATGATATAAATGGAGCTGGAATTTAAAAAAAAAGTTCTAACACTGCCATCTGCTGGTGGGCAGAGGTATGTGCAGGAACAGACATAAGGAATAATTTTAAAACCATTAGAGGTTTTTTATGTTAAATTCTGTTGAGATTGTAGGCCATTTATACCAGCTGGGAAAAGAGAAGTTAATATTTTTATTTGTGAGTCCATTGGAGTCAGATCCCAGATCAGATGTTTGGGCTGAATCCGGGTTACCTATGGCTCAGTTCTGGCATTGGCAAGTGTCGTATGGGCCAGAAGTGGGGCTGAAGTCAGTTGCCATTCTGGCTTGGAATATGGCATGTCTCCTGTGAGCAACATGTGGTCAAGATTTCAGTTTTTGGCCTAGATTTGGATAGGGTCAAGTGTCATACAGTACTTTACAGTCATTTAGCAGACACTTTTCTCCAAAGCAACTTACAGGCAGTAGCGTTAAGGTACTTGCCGCAGAACCCAACTGGAAGGTGTTAATATTCATCCCTATTTGTTTATTTTGAAGCTAGCACCTGATGGCAATCAGTGGTGCTGCACTTTGGCTTCATTTTGTAGAAGTAGTAACAATTTTCAGTCTGTACTTCTTAATAATTTGTTGTGTTGGTGCAATGTAAAAAGATGCAAAGGCTTTTAGCAGCTTAATCTAGGAATGTTGTACATAAAAGAGAACTTTAACTGGATTACTGTCTTTGTCAAGCGCATTTTTAATCAGCTTTTTAAAAACATGATTTCTGTGTGATGTTTGTACTGCTGAATGTCCATTCAGTGCAGAATAATGAGTTCATTTAGCAGCAATCAGACTGAATATTTGACCTTCTCTTTCCGTTGGCATAGTCATGTGTCAGTCCTCGCAGTCATTGACTGCAAAAACAAAGTACAGGAGTAGAGCCAAACTACAAATCTCTTCCTCTCTTGCTACTCACAGACCACCCAACTCTGGTGAGATGACGTCATGTTGAAGTTGGAGGGTCTGTGACAGAGTTCAGGGGTCAGAAAGTCAAAGCCTGCAGGTGCTTCAGTGAGCTGCGAAAGGAAGTAAAGAGGAAAAAGTAGAGGAGGCTGTGAGAGAACCACAATCACGCAAGCTGCGTGTGGTTTCCAGCTTCTCGCCAAGACCTCTCACTCTCTGCATCCCAGACTTTCTCCCTGAGTTATCCAACCCTCCTGTCATCTCCACTGGCCGCCCTCCTCACTCCCACTCTCGACCGCACACAAATGGTTTGAATAAGAGGTCTGCATGACTGGGCTGTGGCTAGAGACAAAATCCTGAAGAGTGATAGTTTACTTAGCCTAAATACCCCCGATTAGACAAATTGAAACATTGTTGTTATGCGGTGGAAACTCATGGACCTATTGGCCGAGCGTGTTCACCCCGTTCCGGAAAAGGCTGTGCTATGCCGACTTTCGTCATGTGAAAACCACAAGATCTGGCACAAGTAGAACAAAACAAAACCAAACAAGAGGGAAAAAAAAGCTGCAAGAAAATCAACTGAAGTCATCCTCCAAAACAAAAACTGTTAAACAGAAAATGAACGCTGTCAAAGAGAGATGATTCACAAAGGAGGCAGGCACACGCGACTCAGGCTTCTGTAACTACTGAAAAACATGTCCAACCACAAACTGAGTTATGGTGTGCCTCATGATGTCACATTTTCCTCTCATTTTGAACGTCTCCGGGATCACAAACATGGATCACATCTACCGAACGGATCAAAAACAACCTCACTGGAAAATAGAGAAATCAATCACTGTCCCACACTTAATGAAGAAATCATCCAAATATGATTTAAATGACTTAACTTCCGAGTCCCACAGTGTTTGAAGTCGGCCAAATGTCATCCTATTAAGAGTTGTAATTTGCAGGGCTGTGGAGACCTTTTTTACAGAATATTACAGCACACACATGCACACAGTTGGTAATAATACACCAAAATGATTCTAGCAGACTGGAGCTCAGCTGCAGTGGAGAGTCATAAAACGGAGCGGTAGCTGCTTCACCCGCCGGTCGACTGTCTGGCCGGGCAGTCTCAGCACCGGCTGGAATCTGCATCATAAACACAGCTCATACGTTTGTACACTGACTCACATTCTTCACCGATGCATCAGAAACTTTATTGACATCTATGAGCAGGAAATAATGTGTTAATTAAGGATCTTAAACCACCTCAGATTAACAAATATGAGCTGTTCCAGATTTATCTGACAGGCCTGTAAACTGAACGTTTGGTAGTTTCGGGTTGTTGATTAAATTAATTTGGTGTGAGACATGAAATATTTGCAGCCCCACTTCTGAACTTTAGCAGGTTTTCTCACAGAGGTGCCGTTAATGGCTAATCCAGCATCCATTTTGTGTCCTGTCTCTTCTCTGAGATCTCTCCAGCCAGTAAAAGTCAGTCTGATGTTGACTCTTGTCTTATCTCTGCTAATGTAGGATGACCATACATCCTCTTTTACAAGGACATGTCTTTGTTTAGAAAGCTTCAAAATTATCCAGAATGTTGCTCCATCTCATCCTCAGAGCCAGAGTAACTTGGCGTTTGTGACTAAGGCGTTAATTTTGACAGCCAAAAACAAAACAAAAAACAACAAAAAATCCTGAAATTTATTTGATAAATTTAGATATATTTTTTTACAATAATCTGATGACCCCTGTGGGGTTGGGATCCCTAGTTTGAGAAAGGCTGCCTTAAATGACACTGACCTCTGTGGAAGGCAATTTGTTTCTTAAAACCACTTTTAAGTTTGGAATTGAAGGTTTTGACCGAAACATTTTAGAAAACCTACAATTTCTCTTCAGCTTCAATGAGAAAGTGGCTAACAGCGCTCACGCTAGCTAATTAAATTACATTAGAATCTTCATATTAAACATGCACGTCAGGCTGCTAGCATGACTCTATACTCAGGGTTTGCAGATTAGCACATTAAATCCTGCACAAAGCGCTGCACTTATTTCCTTCTTGATTCTCTGGCAGGCATCTGGATAAATGTATAGTAACAAGCTCACTGACATAGCGTGAGGAATACTGCTTAAATCAACAAAGCCATGGGCCCCTCTTAATTTTGCACACTGCTACTCCACACAAGTTTTCCCTGCAGAACTAAGAAAAAAACCCATCCACCCACATTATGTCACTTCTTTCTTCACCCCTGCTGCACCGCAGACCTGAAGCTGATAGTTGGCCAGCCTGGAATTACACTGCCTAGATTTCAGAGCAATTACAACATCAGGGCTATTTTGTCCAGTCTCCTCAGAGGCTAATGTGTGGCAAATTGGGCTTTTCAGGAAGTAAAAAGGTTGGAGGATGTGGGTAATAAATTAATATGTCATTTCTTTGAGCCTTTGAGAGCAGAGTTGATGCAAGAAATAAGGACAGACTGGAAACCCCGGGCTTAGCATTCTGAGTTCAAATGACATATTTTGGATAATTGAGGCCTAATGGCCTCAACTGGGGAGACAATGGGCTGTTGCCCACTGTGTGTAGCTGTAATATATAAGAAAGAAAGAACTTCAAACAACTTCAGGACCCAACACAAGAGTTTAGGTGAAATTAAACCAGAGGGGTACCATCAGGAATCTCTCAGCTCTCAGAGGGTCTGATTTATTATGAGGAAATAAAAGACCCACACTGTGCAAATTTTTGTGTCAAATTTTATACATCAGTTTTTGAGAAAGTAATCAATAACTGGGCCATCCTAGTCCCTGTGGCACTTGGCTGGGGCGGGGGCAGCAGGCTGTCATTCCCGGCCCCCTGGGGCGAGTGCTCCCTGGCAGTGGGAGCTTTGGCTGGACCCTTTCTCTGCCATTTCTTGGTGGGTATGTGTTTGTCACTGTGGTGGGCTGGCTGGGTTTTAATTCCCCCGGTTGGCTAGTGATTGCCCGGATCTTGGGGCCTTTTTTATCAGCTTCCGATCCTTGGAGGAGGCACAGTTACATTTTCATGATCACACTCATTAAATTAAACTTATTCCTTATATTCTTAACTCACACACACATTAACTAACCTGTATTCTTATACAGTTACTACTTTATCCTGCAGGTTTAATTACCAATAGAAACAGTTATGTTTTCATATGCTTGTTGCTGGTGTTTTTGTTCATGTTTTTCTTAGTTTCTCATCTTATAGGTGCTCCTGATGATTGCCTGCTTTGCTTTCTTACAGATAATTTATGTTAAGTGTCTTTACAGGTGTAACAGCTGGATGTTGGGTTTTTCCGGCTGTGGTTTAACAGCTGTTGCTGTTGTTTCCTATGTTTCATATCCTTGTCTCCTCTCTTCTCCTAACACCCTTCCTTCCCCCTTCCCTCCCTTCCCCCCTATCAGGTCAAGCATTAACACGTAACTCAGCATTAATAATAAAAAAATGAACAATAATTAACTTTCAGGTGGATTGTTATATCCACAGAGCTTAATTTTCTTGGTATCTATTAAGCTCATCTTGGCAAAGCTAATTTGTTCAGCACAACATGGATGCAAGTCCAGCAATCAGCTTGCTACGATGCTGGACAGGACAAGGTTTTGAGGTGACGTAATGCTTGTGACAGCCGCAGTGTATTGTGGGTCGAATTGCCATTTTGGACGGTCACTCATTATAAACAACTCAATATTGTGCATCGTCTTTGCTTGCGGCATAATCTTTGACAAAATGGGGCGCTGATGTTGTGTGGAAGGCTGCCATACAAAAAAAAAAAAAAGGTAGAAAGGTTGGCCACAACATTAGATTTTATTTTTATTTGGTTTCCCACTAGGAAAAAAGGCTGTGGACAGCAGGTTGAGGAAGTAACAAAGAGGCATTGGATGGCTTGGGTGTCAGCGGTGAGATGGAAGAACATCACTTTCAACGCCATATCTCCCTTCATGCGTTTGCTCTCATTTTCATAAAGGAAAGTAGGGGAGTTTTTTGTTGTTGCTGTGTTGTTTTTACTGAATATGCTACTTTTTGCTTTCTAAATTTGCGATATTTACATTGGCTAACCTCACTTGTAAACTACAGGCAAAGATGTTTTGTCAGGCCACCAGTTAAAACTGGAAATAAAACACTTATAAGGGTAAAAACAGCAAATCAGGATAAATAAAGGATTAAAAAACAGCTGTTGAATCTGGCAATTTGCTTATAAATGACATTTTAAATCTACTTTCTCCTCATTGACATTTTTGTGTGTATATAGAGTTAATGTAGAAATCGCTCATCTTTTTATGACTAATTTGGATAGAAAATTTCATACATAGGTGAAAAATTAATCAAATGATAAGATTTTCTACAATATGAATAATAAAAAATAATTTTTTTTTCTTTGCTGCATCCAAAATTAATGATAACTTCTAGTTAATCAGAGTCAAAGCTTGACTAACTGACTAAAACCAACGTTGAACTCTACACTGCCCTCTGGTGGATATATTGCCTAACAACCAACGTAATGGATGCATGGAAGTATGAGAACAGAGACGTTTAAATGGACGAACCAGTTTACGTACGTAAAGGAAGCATAAATGGGTCTATAGAGGATGCTCTTCTTTGATCATCCTGCCATCTGATCATGACCACCACTCCAGACGCCGCCATCTTTTTTAACTCAGGCCGCTGCTCAAAAATGACCAATAATGATACTTCTGGAGTCATAGTAAAGGGAACACTTGTGAGATTAGTTAAAATGTGTAAAAACCTGTATATGTGTTACTAAATGAAGGATGAAAAATATCCCTTTAGAATGATGCAGCTGCAGCTTGAAATTTCTATCCAATCCTAGTAAAATATGTGAACACTGTCTCTGCAAAGGCAACTCTGATGAAGTAGAACAAAATTAGAGATGTTTTAGAACAGACAGTTCAGGTGAGGTCTCCTAAAGTCTGACACCATCTGTTCTCAAGGTCCCCCAGTTAGGGGACCTTGTGTTTTAAAAAGTTAATGATCTTTTTCACTCATTATTTAACCTTCTAATATATTCTCTTGGGAAGTTTTAACTGGTCACCAAGATCTCACCTTGATCTCCACTGTTCCTTTAAAAAGATGAAACCACTGTAAAACAAAGCAACTTCAAAAACATCTTGCCTTCTTAGAGAGAATCTGAAGTTGGAAGATTCATTGGAGTTTTTCAACCTTTTAATTTTGACCAGTTAGACTCGTGTCAAGCCAGCAGGTCCGAGGGAGAGGGTAAGAGCAAGAGATGGGGAAAGAGAGATTGTAGATTCATACAAATAGTAAACAAAGCTTTATGGAGTTAGAGGTAAAAATGTTTAAATTTTTAAATAAACGATGATGTCATTTCCATTTTCCAGTTTTACAAATTAAACATATCAGAGTTTCTCTTGTTTAGCTTTCTTTGACCTTCTTGTTTCTCACTGCTATGATAAATAACATCACATTTTGCACAGAACTTTATGGCCTCTTTAATCCGTACACAGTTCTGATTAACATTAAAATTGATATCATCACCTTTTTTTTAAAGAAAAAAAAAAAAGGAAAACTCTACTTATTGTTATTTTTCTCTTTGCAAACAGCACCACATTGTTTCTTCTTTGCAACCACTTCACATTCACACTAGTGCTTTGTGGTTATTGTCATGACAAAACCCTTCCTGTGGGTGTGGGATCAGGTTTGAGGAAGTTCAGTGCAGCTACACAGAGGACAGCTGGAGTTGAAGAGGCAGGAGCAGATTTTCTTAGAGGGGATTTTGTGTGGACTCTGTATCGTTCCCTTCAAACACAGAAACCACAGGACCTGCAGAGAAGCAGCTCTGTTCGCTCTTGACGTCAGAGCAGCTTTGATTGAACCTCATATCACCGAGGTGGATCGATCAGTCTCCTCATCTCATTATTACTGTCTCATGTCCGCGGGTTTATTATGCACTTAAGCTTGATGATGTGCTATCAAGTGTTTGCTTGTATGCATTTATTATTGTGTCCATATGGCTCCAGATTGAGGGAATAGACTGACCTGAGTCAAACATTTCAGATCCTTAGACCACAAAATACTTCTAGCCTGTGAATGCTTTAAAACAAAACGTTTTAACAGATTTCACACACACTGAAGGGATTTAGACTTCTTCCCTTTAAGTATCTCTAATTTTATGATTTCATACAAATAAAGGACAATGATAATGAAAAACATTTTTATCATTTACATGATAAATAATCCTCTTGATTCTCTGAGTGTTTCTAGATATGTACCAGCTTGGCTTTTCCTCTGTGTGAACACAAGTCTATTTAATCAAACTCATTGCGTGATGTCCATGCTCTAGGGACAAAGCTTATTTTTTGCCTCTGAATAACCTATCAGGTTGGATTTAACATCATTCCTGTAACCACGTGTAATCTAAATACAACCCAAAAACTGGTTTCAGAGCAAATTTAAGAACTGAAGTGAGAATGTTGAACTTTGAACACAAATAAAAGGAAAAAGTTAAACATCTTAAAGTATTTTCTCTTTGCAATAAGATTGTTGCAAAAGATGGGGGACAAATTAAAGGAGATTCTTAAGTAGGAATCTCAGTGAATTATGTTACTACTGGGCAACAATGAGCCATCAATACAGTTATAAATCTCCTTGATATTAACTTTAAAAGTGTATCTAACTACTTCATAGATGCCTTTTTTGGGGGGCGTATACCATGACTTCACAAGTCACATGCATGCACTTATCTATTAGTACACACTAGTGCAGTAAAAAATATGGTTACAACCAAAACGTCTCTGCTACTACAGTATGCAGCTGATGTGGTCAGAAACATCTCACACAAGGATGGAAAGTTGTGTCAACAAGCACAGAAAGCAGGAAATGAAATGAAAAAGAGTTACAGCTGACACTGAATAATGAATATCTACAACAAGTGGTTTAGATTCAGACATCACAACTACTGGATGGAGAACTGGAACGACACAGTTTTATGTTTCCATGTGACACAGATAGCAGATGTCAGTGGTTCTGACAAAAAGCCAGAAAGATGACGTGAAAACGGGGGATAGCATGACTATAATCAGGTTTCCATTCATTAGATGTGTTTTAACCCTTGTAAGTCATGAGCAACTTAATCGTTCTTTAATGTAATTTTCCCCTCAAGTTTTGGCCAAATCATATGAAGATTAAAAAAAAGAGTTTCTCTTGAACTTTTAAAAATTCTATTTCAGTTTTTCTTAAAGACCAACAAAACCACGAGGACAGATTTACTACCCTTTCACATCTTTTACAATACAATTCTGTATTTTTTGCCTAAAAGGGTTTTTTTTTATGGAAAAAAGATTGTTTTACTGGACTACTTTTACTGGACCCTCGCTGATGTAACAGGGCAGTTTTTGTTGCAGCATCATCTGCTACTGGAGTCACATTTGGATTAGAATTTTATTTACAGATCAAAATCAATGTTCTTTTTCAGACAAATTCTTACTACATTTTAAATTGATAAAAATATATATATATTTAGAAGAAAAACCCTCAGCTCCCAAATATGCCATAACTTTTTAGTGACTTTCTTTAATAAAATACAAAAGTATTGACATCATGCAATTAAATGGACATTTAAATAATTACATATGTTAGCTTTGAACAGAGCTAAAGTTGGTATGTTGTTGTATAGGCTACATTATTAACAGTTTTTATTTGGGATAAGAAGTTGTGTCTGCAGCATATAATACTGTTGTGTTATATGTTTTTTTTTTTTTTTTTCTAATTTTCTCTCCATTCTTCCTTATTTACATCTTCTAAGTGCAAATCTAAATTAGCAATAGAAAACCAGCCACTGGCATAGCAAACACGACCACACACCACTGATGGTAAAATTAAAAAATCCATTCAAACTAAAATTTTCCATTCAACTTTTTCCTCTCACTTTCTGAATGAAAACATATTAAAAAAAAGAAGAAGAAGAAGAAGAATGCAGTGGAAACCTGGCTCATGTATTGTTTTTGTTCATTTGCTTTTGACGACTGAATGTTTTTCCTCTCGGACTGTTATTGATCTGCCAGATGCTTTGATGCACAGATACATGTGGGTTGGTTTGACTGAAGAGTGAGTGACTGGATGAACCATCTGGATGTTTCACAGAGAAAAACCACCCAGTGTTGTTCAATGCTTTTCTCCCAGTGAGTAAATACTCCTGTTTTTTCTTTTTTTTTATCAATAAGCTGTATCAGTGTCTTTGGAGGACACTGATGTCATTGTTCCTGGAGTACATAAGAAAACAGCTGATAAAGAAGTGTCACTGTTTGGTCAGAAGAAGCGTGCTCACCCTGCAGGCTGCAAGTATTTTCTTTTTTTTACTTTAGACCTTTAATGTTGCCTACAAATGCTCAATTATCCTCCCCACATGGCTCCCTGCCCCATCAACACTGCCACCCAGTATGTCCCCTTTCAGAGGCCATGAGAAAAAAAAACTGGGGCCCTCTGTACCATGCGAACCAGGCACATTTTCCACTGCTTTAACGAGAATCACAGAGAGGAAATGTGGAGGGTATTTATAGAAAAACGAGAGGAATGCAAGACCCCTAATTGCGCTTAGTCTATCTCTCTGCTGCAGAGCCTGCCCCCTCCCTAGAATTTCTACATGGCCTCAAAACATATGAAAGGAAAAAGATGGAAACATGGGACAGTAGGGGTAAGAGAAAGCATTTATTCAGGAACCAGTGGCTAGTTTTCAGTTTTCTATCTTCTATAAGTCATAAAGACCTTGTGGGAAACAATCCAGGTGCCCCATGAGTGTTTCAGCTTTTCCTATTTTTATCTTTAAGCTACCTTGTAACTTGTTTAATTGTTCCATATTTGCAGCCTTGCAGGAGTGACTCTGAGGATGATAATACATAACCTGCACCACTCTGCAACCTCAAACTCATGACATGTTTATGTTTTAATGTTGAACTAAAGGTTTAGGAATGTGATATAGGTTTACACTGTAACAAGACACAACTAATGCAAGCACATTTACGTCTAGCTTTACATAATAGAATAACTATTTATACAGTGTGAGTAGAAACAACCCTGAGGTCTGCTGTTAGCATGAATGAATGGTTTTCAGTTTTCCTTTTCACCAAATGATTCATAATAGTAGAAGAAGACACGATGATGAAGACTTTCCTGGCCTACGCCAGTACGCTTATCTGCACTTTAACAGGGTGAAAACAACTACAATGATATTGTACCTCTTCCACTCTATTGAAGTTGATTAACTCATAATCACTGGTGTAATAAACTCTATAAAAGAAGATGTTTTTAGTTCAGATTCAGGTGTGCGTTAACACAATGCCAAGGAGGAAAAACATCGGAAATTATCTTAGCGTCCATCAGCCTGGCAAGAGTTACAAGGTTGTTAACCAACTTCAACTTCACTGGCTTCCGGTTCAATACCACAAAAACCTCCTCACATGCATAGCTCTCCGCCATCTAGCTCCACTTTCCTCTGTGACTTCCTCCAAGAATACAGCCCCTCCTGTACCCTCTGCTCAACCTCTGCATCCCCACATCACGCCTTAGTGTCATGGGAGCCTGAGCCTTCAGCTGCTTGGCATCCAGACTATGCACCCCCAACCCCATATAAGATAGTCAGACTTCTCCATCACAACATTCAAATCCAAACTAAAAACCCACCTTCAAACTGGCACACTGACTCTGACTGGACACTGTGCTCACTTGTTATTAGGTTGTTTTAATATTATCGGATGTTATTTTTATGCTTTTATTCTCTCTATTTATCTGTTATACTAAAGTATTCTAGAGTGAAATGTCAAGCCGGTCAGGTAAAGCTTGGCTGAATTTGGCTCGTGCAACTGGACGATGATCCCAAACACAGCTGTAGTTGCGATAAATGAACTGTGCCCCTGAGCAAAACTTGATAGGTTGTTGGATCTATTTAATATTATTTAGGTGTGTCAAAGCAGGGAAGCATTGAAAACCTGCAGGACTGTGGCTCTCTGGGACCGAACTTGCCTAACCTTAGTCCAAAGTCCAGACCACAACCTGATGAAACACAGAAAAATGTCCAAATAAAGCTGAAAAACAGGACAAATATCTGTAGCTGTTACTAGTACTGACAGGAAGCACAAAAGCAATAAAAGAAAGATAGTTCAGTCCAAACACATCTTCAAGAAATTTAATTAATGATTAAATATTATTAGGAATAATACTTATTTGAATCTCTGAACTTTGTGTAGTTGATCTTCTCTTAAAGCACTTACATCCATGTTCTCACAGATGTAAGTAAATCAGTTTTTCAGGGCGATTTCTTTAGCTAAACTCAAACTAAACGTCAGCTCATGCAGCTTAGCTGCGGCAGCTAAATTAAATTATAAACCAGTATTTGACTGAATGTTCCAGTTGCATCTGCACTGAAAGCAGCTCAATCAAAAATCCCTTTTAAGTTAAATCCAAACATGTTATTTCAGATAATGACTTCAGCGAGAACATATTTTTCTATTTACATTGCAAGACTTTTCCATGTTGCTCTTTTTCTTCTCCAGAGGTAACGGCGAGGACATCGAGGTCAGCGGTGAGGGGATCATTCCTCCTTTTCCAACCCAAACCGCTTCTCTGGATGAGAAAAACTTTGAACCTGTGGTTTCTTTAAAGAGATTATGCTCATCCTCATCCTGCAGTGGGCTCGAGGGTCACTCTCCAAGCCAACTTGTTTTCACACGTGACCCCTTTCTTTATAATATAAAAAAAAATCTGATGTCACAAAGTCACACTCTTTCCTAATCACTTGCAGTGACTTGGTGTCATGTGCCCATCGTTGTCACTAAAAGGCTATCGTTGTTCTGCAAGGTGCACTTAGGAGAGCGCTTTCCCCTTCAAACTGGCATGTTCTCCGGTAAAAAACTACTCAACAAGAGATGCTAAGTGGAATCAGACTTGTCTTAAGCCTCTGATTAAACACATTAAACAAGCTGAATTAGGCAGATAATACATCACAGAGATGAGCAGCATGGAAAATAAGTGTAATGTATTTCAGTGAAAAACACTCCTAAACACTGGAGTGTGGTGCAAGAGCATGTGCTGTCAACGTTATGTCATTTTGCATGCAACCAGGCGCTCAAGACGCACACATCTGCGAGTACAAGACCAGTGGTGTAAAAACACCCAGACATCGAGTACTTGACTGTTTGGATTTCTCCACAATGAGCCATGATGACAGATGGAGCTAGTAAAGACTATCAACCAATGTGAGCTCTAATTTTAGATTTTTATTACAGTAGTCCTGCTCCAGTCTTTTCTTTATTTATGCTGCAGGGCCACATGGTGGTATTTACCCTCAAACAGACAGCGGAACGGGAAGGCAGAGAGATTGGATCTTACTATTTACTAAACAGCTCAGTGATACACCTGTTTTTGCCCTTAATCACAGTCTGACCCCATGTTGTCCTTTCTGTCTTCCTGTTGTTGAATGCCATTCCTGAAGCAAGGTGGACAGATTCCCTTCTTAAAGATATAATCATTATAGTAGAGTGGGGAGGGATATGAAAGCAGAGCTGAACTTATCTGCAACTGTAAGCATGCAGACGGCTGCTGTCTTTAACAGAACTTTGTCTTTCCCCTGCCTAAAACAGGGTCTGAATCTCTTAAAATGTTCCAGCATTAACCCCAAACCCTCTATTTTTGTGTTACTGCTACTGTGGTATACACGTGTTTTTATTTTTGCACAAAGCTGAGGTTTGAACTGGAGAGTACTGTAGTCTCACAGCAGTTTTGACAGGTTGGTTTCCTGTCTTCAAACCGCTCCTAACCTGCGCCATGATGCAAAAAATCCACCAAAGCTGCCTAATGTACAGCAGATGCAAAAAAAAAAAGAGCTGTCTGATGAGTGAATGCAGGTAAAAGGAAAGAAATATTTATCTAATGTTGCTGCAAAACTCAACCAAAAAGCATCTGAACTTACAAATCTGTCAACAGGTGATTTGCTGTATGTAACCAAGAGCATTATTAAAAACTTAAATGACGGCTATTATTTTATTCACCCTTCACCAATGTGAAAGTTGATCTGCTCTACATCCTAATGTGGTTACAACCTTTGTCAGGTCCGGATAATCAGAAAAGGGTGTTTGCATGAGTTCCTTATTCAGGGTGTTGTCTTAATCATGTTAATGCTGGAAAATTTACAGTCCATGTAAATGTTTTGTCTGTGAACAGCTGCCAAACATCGGTCAGATTTTGGGCCAGATTTCTGTCATAGACAAGACAGGCGATGGGAAGTTATAAAATAAGCACAGAATATGATCTATTACATGTAGAAAAGCTTTGAAAGGGCAAAACGAGGCCCTGACAATGAGATCATAAGAAATAAAATACTTAGAAGAGAAAATGTTTGGGGTCTTTTGGCTTGTCATGTTGTGTTATTCAACATCTTTCCGCCTGATCTTACAGCTGTGCAGGTCATTAGCAAACAGTTGCACGGGAACCTCAGAACCTGCCAAAACCTTCGCTGCAAGTCCTGCTGTACAGCTGGAGGTCACGGCAGGCCTCTGAGCCTCAGATGAGACTCTTAAATGTAAGATCTTCTGATGATGACATAAAATCCTGATTACAGCATAGTCTGGGTGAAGCAGATGGACGCAGTCACTGTATTGTCCTTCAATGCTTTTTAAATGTCAAGTTGAGCAATTGTATCATTACAAACTGTCCTCTGATACCAGAAGTTACAAATGAAAAGTGCATCTGACTGAAAACCCCCAAACAAACGGACTGCAGCTTGTTAGTCGCAACATAAAACAAGCCTAAAGTTTATCCAGCATCACCATCTATTTGACTGTAATGCCCAATTTATGCTTAACATTGCGTACGCTACAGATGGAGCCTTCAGTCCTTGTTCTGCATCCTTTCTTGAATGCATTTCAGTTAGTTTTCAAAGAGCTTGCAGATGCATCCCTGTGTTTACCAGACCCACGCTAATATCTACATTTCACCACTAGTGTGTTTCCTCCTTAATTTTCTTTGCAGTCACAATTGTAAACATTGACATGCACTATTTAACACAGTAAATCTTTAACAAATTAGATTAGTTTTCCCACCTCTTGCAGTGCTCATGTAGCATGCACACATTAACACTGGAAGATCAAATCACATTCATATATTAATATATGTTGCTTATGTTACCTGGGAATAAATTTCTCCTTCCTGGTGCAACAAAAAGCATGGCCAAGGTCAAATTCAAGATTCAAGAGTGTTTTATTTGTTTTTGTTTTTTTATCACTGCATTTCTGGCTCTGAATCTGGGGAAACACTGTATTGTTATAATATTTCAGAAATGCATGTAGATGTGTCAGATCAGTTATTACAGTAATCTGATTACTTCTAGATAACTGATTTTGATTGTCACGTAAATGCATTCAGTGTTTTATAACAAAAATAGTTATCTGAGAATGTCTTTAATATTCAAGAAAGATTAAGTGTGTTTCTGTCACACCCACACCAGTCCCTGTCATCTGCTGCCCAGCCAAACACCCCTGATCATCCACAACTGTTACCAATCTTCTCACCCGGTCACATACTCCAGTCATTCACCACAGCGGTCAGTCCCCAGATTGCTCATAAGCCACACCTGTACCCAATCTCCTCTCTATATATATACTCCAGCACCACAGTCCTTCCTGGTCAGACCTTGATGTTAGCACCCACAAGGACTTGCCCTCTCTCTCCTCTGAGGCTCCATGGTTCCCAATGCCAGTAAGACTTTTTATTGCATTTGGCAGAAACCAGGATAAGTGTGGTATTCTGTCGTCTGTCTCCGAGGCGTCCTTCCATAACAGTTTCGCAATTAGCTTTAAATGAATTGATATTATTATTATCGAAATAAATCGAAATGAACTAGGTTGTTGCAAATCTAATTGTCACATACTCCACGAGAAGCAAGAACTTTTTCTTGTTCTCGAGAACAAAATGTCATCATCTTGTTCTCACGGACATGAATGAGGACGGTAATCAACACATCAGCCGAGCAGAACTTTCTTTTCGTGGGGCTCTGAGAATTATTGTGTGATTGGTCGGACATTTGAGGTGGGCGTTGTTGCTGCAGTTTTAAAGTTGAAAGGGTTCTAACTTCACACACAGTTCTTTGTCCATTCAGAGACACCGTAGTAAAAATGGTGGCACAAACATGGCAGCTGTCATAATGGTGGACCCACAGCAAGTAGATAGAAATAACATGAGTTATTTTAGTAAAGTGATTAGATAACAATAGAAGCAAAGTTTTTATTAATATATAAAATTTAATGTCAAGTCATTGACATTGCTTTTTTGACACACTGTACCTTTAAACCCCTGAAACCTTCTGACCTTTGTTTTATTTCTTTGTATCAAACAAATTTTTTTTATAAATTTGCTTTTATCTACTTATTTATTTTTAACATAATTTATTTATTGTTTGTCTTTATAAATTCTTATACATTTATTTCATATTTAATAGTATTTTATTCCAGTATTTTTCTTTCTTTTTTTTTTCTTTTTTTAAAGTTTACTGTATTTATTTTGTTTTTAAATAATTGTAAATAAATCTGGGCATTAAAGAGTTAAATATGAAGTAAAAGTACAATAAAGATCACAAGTTTGCTAAAAACATTTTCTTAGGTCACACTTTAATAAGGTCACTTTTCTGCAGATGTAGGAGATGCTCCCAGGGCTCCAAAGGAACCTTTTTTGTTCACCAGTCAGTGTTACTGGTGAAGTCCGAAAGTTAAAACTAATCTAAATTAGAATGCAGGTGTGAGGCTTCAAAGTTGGCTTAATTTCGGAAGCTATAGACTGAACCCATGTTTTTACGTCAATCAGAGGTTTAAAGACTAACATACACAGAAAGGAAGCCAGGCTTCCACGTAACCAAGTGTAAAGGTAATCACTGCACTGGCCTATGTCAAGTAACTGGTCTGTACACCGGGGGTCATCAGTCCTGGTCCTCGAGGGCCGGTGGCCTGCAGGTTTTAGAAGTTTCCCTGCTGCAACATGCCTGACTCAGACTTGTGCAGAGCTTGATGTCAAGGGATTGCTAATTAGCCCTGGCTTAGAACCTCTATACATGCCATTTCTTATACAGCCTTATGAAGTAACGTTTTATGCATTTGTACCTGTTAAATAAACTTGACTAACAAACAAACAAAACCTGCAAGAAAATGGCCCTTTAGGACCAGGACTGAGGATCCCTGCTGTACACCCATTCAGTGCCCATCTGCTGATGCCCCTCTAAGAACGGTAAGGGGTGTGCACGGCCACCATCACTTGCAAAGTAAACACAACCAGTGCTAACAGGGTTTACAAAGCACCAAAAATCTAACAATTGGAAATGATTTGGATTTTATAATAAGGAAGGATTGCAACAGAAACAGACACTACAGCAGTTTGAGCTAAATGCTAACAAGCGCTCATTGCTTCAGAAATTTACTCAGACAAGAACAAAGGTTACTCTGCAAATAGATGCTGCTCAAACACAATACAAGGAGCTGCACCTCGATCTTAGTGTTGTCACAACATGCACAGCGCTTTCATGTCATTGTGATCGTGTTTACCAGAAAAGACCAGCATGATGTATTGAACTACAACAGAGTAGCTGACAGTAGAAGTACCCTCTCCTGTCATGCTGTGTCGAAAACAGACATCAAAACCCTGGATGGGATTAAAACAAAGGGAAATTCCCAGAAAGTGATGTCTAGCAGAAATTCCTTGAAAACTATCAAAAAGTTCCACAGGAATAAACACTATTGAACTTCACCTGTGTCTCAGTGTAGCATGTTGGTGGTGTGTAGCATTGTGGTGGTGGTGTACAGTGGATTCATGGGTCATTTCTTCTGCTTTGCATGACTGTCTTGTGCGCTGTGATTGTGTTGCTTTCGTTAACATTTGCTCTTTTCTAATGCCGTTTGCAGCTCCTAATCTGACTTTACTAGTTGAGCAACTCAACAGATGACTGCCGTAGAGAAATCAGCCAGCAGTCACCCGCTGGCTCATTTACACAAACATGCGTTAACGTGTTGTCCTTCAGAACAGGAAAAGGAAATGAGATGTTATCTTTAATCTGTGTGAGTCAAACATATTTAGAGCTGTCGCACAGACAAATTATGTTTGTGAAAGAGTGTGGGTTGGATTTGGATCAATACTATCACTAACAAGCAACAAGTGTTAACCCTTACCGGGTCTAATAACAGAGATCTATAGTAATTAATTGTAGTATAAATAACTGTTTATAGCATCTAATCCCCTTTGTATAATTAATTCTTATATTTTTATTACTTAAAAATGAACTATTGATATCTAACTTGAGGAATCTGTGTTGGTGTTGCCAGTTCTGTGTTTCATGTAGCTTTGAGATAGTTTCTTTTGCAGGTTATTATTATTTTCTTCCTTGTGTTTATTTTTGCTTGTTGCTGAGGTGTAGCCTTGTAAGAGTTATAGATCATGAAACGATGGTCGATATAGCTTACTGTAGACCAGAATGAGTGTGGTGAATGCCTTCTAGATAATGCTATTCCCATCATTTAAATCATGAAACAAATTGATGTTACTTCTTGAAGTCATAAAAAAGGGAAAACAAGCCAAGAATATTACAAGAATATGTAGAGAAAAGTGATTTACGAACCTTTCGTTGGGACCAAAAGGAGCTGAGTCAAGGCATTTCAGAGTTTGCAGTGATTTCGTCACAAGTTTGTAAATTACTTAATGTCACTAGGTTAGGCTCCTTCCTTCCAGAACATGTTGCTGGTAACTTAACCTCTTAGGTAACTGCAACAAGCGCCAGGGCAGAATATGAGCTCAAACCTGTTACCACTTTCCACCGCGAGATAGTAGGCACGTGAATCTTTAATGTAACAGGTGAGGGCAAGCGAGGGGAGGGGTCTCCCCTCATTTAAAAATTTATGAGGAAACTGCATGTGGAGCAGATGTGGCAACGTTCATAGTCAGTGATATAGAGTGGATTACAGGGAAAACACCCAATATTTCAAAACCCTTTCTGGAGGGGAATTTTTGACTCCTGAAGATGACGATTGGTCATATAGCAGCAGTGAAAGTGATGCTTCATCACAGCATGTTCGTCCAAAATACTACTGCAACCGAAGCAGCAGAAGTTGACGATGACAACTCTGTGGCTTTACCTAACTAAGGTCGAGTCAGCAGGGGTGGAAAATGTAACGCGGAAAAATCTGTGACAGCAGCAGAGGTCCAAAGCGCTATAAGAATGGATGCCAACAACATCACAGGTGGATCAGAAAGTAAAATGAGACAACTGGGTATTTTGAAAACTGAAATTTTTAAAAATTCCCAAAGCACTGATTTATTTGGTCATCACTCATGATGATGTCGTTAGGCAGTAGTGTTAAGGGTCTTGCCTAAGGACCCTAGTTTAAGGTGTTAATATTAGCCCCGTTGCAAAATGTCCCATGTGAGATTTGAACTCGGGTCTCTGAGAGGTTGGTGATACAAACTGTAACTGCCTTCTTGTTTTACGCCTCAAGATTATGGTTGCTAAGTAATAACCCATGAGTTCAGCTAATTTTAACATGAACTAACATTTGTGATCATGTCTTGGGTATCTTTATTATGAAGACAACAAGACTGAGTTCCTATGAAGAATCTAGGTGGTCCAGTTGGTCACAGTGTCTCTTCAAGTCAAAACTTAAATCCTTACAGGATAATTGGGAGGAGGATCTATGTCATCACATAATATACGTTTTAAAAAGTGTCTAGCACGTGAAAACGCATCTAAACTGTGAAAATACTTGGATGTCTTCCAAAACTAAGAAAACAGGAAAGATCCATCAGTGAGAGAAATTAAAATAATGCTACCAACAGAGTTTCTGTACCTACGCTGGAAATAATGTTGAAGATTTAGTGGCTGAAATGTAAATGAAATACAGCCAGAAGTGAGTGAAATGGTTAAAGAGTAGCACAGTAGCTGCTTTACAGCAGATTAGGTTCAGAGATAAGACTTTCAAATGTGTAAAATCTGATGGGAGAAAAGGAAAAACTAAAAAAGTGTGATAGGTGAAAGAGACCCCGACTGGAGTCAAAGATCAACGGTACTGTTTGACTTTCACCCATCTTCTTAAATAAAGCTGCAGTGTGTAAGAATTACTCCCATCTAGTGGTGCGCAAATATATTACAAGCAACAGAGTAGCGCTCTACTGCAGCCTCACCGTTTAAGAGCGTTACTACGACTACGGAAGCCGCGGAGATTCATAAATGTGA
>JBAMHW010000024.1:2844707-2858135 GCA_037177495.1 Rhadinocentrus ornatus | reverse complement strand
GAAAGCCTGTAATCGATCCTTCAACCTTCCGGTTGAAAGACAACTGCTCTTCCTCCTAAGCCACAGCCACCCACAGTAGCACTCTGAGGCTGAGAAACCGAACTAAACAACTTTTTCTTCCAGAATGCCGGAAGACGTTGTACCCGAGCTTCTCTTTACGCATCGCATCACCCGCTAGCAAGTGGATATAAAAACACTGCCTGTTTTCAATGGTGTTAATAGGGGGTGCATGCATGAAAAAATTTTCAAAAGTTCAGTAACAGCATGTTAAATACTTGCACCTACAAATGGAAATTGGATGGCAGTAACACTCTGGCCGCACAGAGATGGTGTCAGAAAGCGCACCAGTCATAAAAATATGAAATTTATGTTTTGTTTCATTCAAGTGTTTCTATACAGATTAACAAAGATGATTATGAGAAATAGCAGCAATTGTCTCAAATAACCATGATCAATTATGTAATAATTGTGACAGCCTTACTCACAGGGGGCACTTTTCACCACCTATATATACACTTCTATTGTACCACTAATCACAAATATAATGAGTATATGTAAACTGCACCTTGTTAAGTTATTTATTCCCAGACAGATGCACATTCCTATAAATGTGCTAATGAGAGGGTGATGTTCAGTTTCCAACACATATTAGTGAAACAAGAAAAACAGAAGCAGAAACCAAAACCAAAAGAAGAACAAAAGCAGAACCACAAGCAAAAATAATTTATTTGCTTTGCTTTTGTTTGTCTGGTGATCATATGAACAAAGTATTTGCTGTTCAGCTTTGTTAATGCCAAGAAATTCATAATGATGAATAAAAAGTGAGTGGAAGCAGAGGTTCAAAGCACTTTTAAAAGAATGAAAAGGATAAATTTCCCCAAAAGTACATTGTGTTAAATGGGCAGACACAGCTCACACTCAAAGGAGTTTCACGTCAAATAAAAATTATATATTTTTCCACGCCATTTGCTTGTTTAACAATCAAAATTAACCCCACTGAGTGAAATAACCAAGTCCAGCCCTGAGTGTATGTGTGGGAGAAAGCTGAATTGATTTATACACCCAAATGTCTACAATCACTGGAATTGCTATTGAGCTAGACCAGAAGGAAAGGATTCAATTAAAAGCACCTTTGCAAACTATTACTTCACACAGTTATGTGTCTGTGGCCTAACAAGAACTGCAGGATAAAAAGCACAGCATAATGAGACGAACAGAAACTTTCTTGCCTGCAGCATTCCTCAGCTTTGTTCTAGCTGGTAACAGTTACTATTTGGTCATTAGTTCGAAGTCCAAGCAGTAAATACCTCATGTAGACAGGAAAAGTGAGCTGTACCCAAATCATGATTTGGCTTCCCTCTGCTGTCACTTTTATAGCTGCATTATATTAAAGGTCCCATATTATGCAAAAATCACTTTCTAAAGGTTTTCTAACAGTCATATGTGTCCTCATAGCCTGTATGAAGCCCACAAATGATAAAGTTCAGTCACCTCTCTCACTTGCTTGCTCCACTTTTTAGTGAATGTGTGCTCAAGCGGGTGAATCTGAGATCTTTTTCTTTGTGACCTCACAAAGAGAAATAACCACTAGCCCCAGTAGTGGATACTGCCATTTACCCGCCCCTGGCTAGCTGAGCCTGCCTTCTAAAGTGACAGAGCGGGAACCAGCGAGAGAGGAATGTGGACAGGCACCACTCTCGAACATTTAAAGGTTCAGATACAGAAACAGCCTCTCAGCAGAGCTAACAAGAACCACATTTGGAATGGCTGAAATTAAGGACCAAGGCTGAATTTGGGGTAAAACACTTTGAAAACAAGGTTGTTGGATCTCTGACACCCACGTGAAATTGTTGAAAAAATGTATAATATGGGACATTTAAGAGAAGAAATGGAACAATTTCTAAGTCAGGTTCTTATTGTTCTACATCTCACATTAGACTGTGAGGGTTGTTAGACACAAATGTCCTGATAAGACTTTAAACTGAGTCTGATAGGGATCAGCCATTAGATAAATGTTAAGCAATATATTCTGCAGACCCTTTTTGATGTAGATTTTTATCATTGATGAAAACAGCCAACTATATTTTCCAACCTCACTGTTTATTGATCATATTTTCTATTTGGGATTAATAAAGTTTTTATTCATATGATATTGTTACCGACTGCATGTGAAACAGCAGAAATCAAGGTTAGTTGATTTGCCCTAATGCAATAAGGATAACTACATCCAGAACAGTTTTTTAAGCCTTCCCTCCTCCAAGAGTGCAGATAAAGCCATGGCTTTCTGCTTGTTTAACATGTCAATGAAAGATGTTTCTGACAGTTTGGTCACTTCACACAGAGAAACAGGTGTATAATAAGTAGAGTTCTCAGAAAGGTATTCCACAAGGCACAGAATTGGTCCTTCAAGTAAATATTGTGGACCACTGTTTGGTTTTAAAGAAAAAAACAAACATATGATAGATAAAAGTACATGACTGTACTGTTAAAAAGCATAAAGGGGCCCTATTATACTATTTAGACTTTTTTGAGCTTTCTGTTATAATGTTGAATACTCATCAGACAAGTGAGCTGTGCCATTTTTTTTTAATCACATTAACACATTTAAATTTTCCAGTGTGTCTCTACATTCAGTTTCCATGCTGCTGAAAACAACAGGTTTTAGAGAGTTTTTTCTGCTTGATAAATTTTAGTGAGAAATATTTAAGGTAGGTCAGGGATCACCAGCTTGGGACCTATTGGGACATTATCCTGCAGGTTTTTGATGCTGCTTGTAACACACCAGAGTCTCCACGTCCAGTTGGCATTGATGTTAGCAAATTTCTTCTATACCCACTTAGGACTAAAAAAAATGGAAACAGAGAACTATTGTTCTTTTTCTTCTTATTTTATTAAAATGTATTTAATAACCGCAACATCTGACCCAGACAGCAACAACTTGTAGACGAAGACAGCTCCACTGGGTGAACGTTGGTGGTCCAATCAAAAACAACAATCATGTCTAATTGCTGTTGATAGTCAAGATTATCAGATGGTATGGTTCAATGCAGCTTGTTGAATTAAAAACCATCCCTTCATTTTAATTAGCTTACAGATTGGACTCTTGGAAGGTGATAGTGGCTACTGAACGGCGTCTGTGCCCCCCAGCACCTCAATCATCAACGTGTTATTACTGAAAATGGAAAAAGATTTAATTGGCCTGTTTTGTAGGTGTTTCTAAGTTTAAAGAAAATGTGGTATTTTTTATTTTAAAACAAGATAACAGAATTTATCTTCTGGAAGGTCTTACTACTTCGTCTCTGCCTTGTGAGATTAAATAGTTGAATAATATTGAATTTTCTTAACTGCAAGGATTTGTTTTGCACTTTTTAATGATATTATTTTCCTTTTTTTAATTTCCCAGAAAGTGTGTCCAAACTTTTGACTGTTATTGTATTTTTTTAATTTCTTAAACATCTATTTTTTTTATTTTGAAATATTCAGTTTATATTAAGTTGATTATTGAATCTTGCAGCATAATCACCTTTTTTTCTCCCTATATTTTCATTCAGCTTCAATGGTCAGTAAGATGATTTCTAAGGAAAAAAATCATGTGTTTGTCTAATTTGTTCAAGAACAATGATACACTAATCAGCTAACTTTCAGTTTGTGTAACCGTCTGGAAGCTAATGAGCACTGTGTCACACAGTAATGAAGCTGCAGCATCCACATGTTTTAATGATTTAACCACGATGTCTGACAGCGAGGAAAAATGTGCATAAATGGATTTTTGCACTGCCAAAGAGCTCTCTGAACTTCTAACATTTCTCATTAAAGTCTTCACAGTCAGTTTTGAGGTGTTGCTTGTACACACACATTCATAACGTCTGTTTTTATACAGGTTAATAATCACATTCAGTAAGGGCAGTCGTTTGGAATATTGTGTAACATGAATAAATATTTTGCAGGCAAAGACTGGATCATGCGTGGATAATGTGTTGGGAGTGATTGAGCGAATGTGGGAAAATATAATGGAAAATATTAGCAAATCGGAAAATGTTACAGGTAGTTGGAATACAAGAGATATAACAATATAATGCATTCTGAGCTTGTGATGACAAACCTTCCAGAACAACATGAAATCTCACCTCTAGTACTCTCATTTGCTCAATGAGACACACACACAACCAAACACACACATAGATCAGTGCGTGGTGAGGATTGTTTCACTAATGAGTTGGTTTGGCTGCAGTTGAGTTATGGGCATGAGCACATGGTGGGACTTCACCGCAGTGCAGCCTGGAAGAGTGTACTGAGTGCACCTAGCGCCACATGCTGCCAAGGTCCTGTACGGACTGATTTATTAGCCTGCAGCTCAACTGGTGAGGCGGACCTGACCTGGTTGCCACGACCTGACCACGGGCAGTTTGAGGAAAGAATCACATTTCTTGCTATAAGAACAGACGTCCCTTTTCCTTTTCTGTTTATAATCAATAGCTATAGAGAATGAGAGCATGAAAGCAGGGTTGTTGTTTTTTTAGAGGGCAGTTATAGCTACATCCTCTGTTTACTAGTGAGGGACAAATCACATCCACTGATTGGTGGGTTCAGGCCAACTACGTCACAGAACTGTTTAAAGTTGGATCTAAAGAAGCTAGCTTCGTTTCTCGGCCTTCTGGCTAAGACAAAGTGTGATGCTAGTCTCTTTATGCTTTCAAAGAAAATAGACATTCGAAAGTGGATAAAAAAAAAACTTAACAAACTGAAACACATTGGTATTTCAAGCTCTAACTCTGACCAACCAGCTGCTGTGGACAACGCAGAGACTACAGGATCCTCCACAGAGCGACCAGCTGATCTAGAGTCCAGTCATATCCAGGCCGGTGCCGACACTCCCGTTTAGCCGGACGACCTTGGTACTCCTACACATCCTAGCGGATGAAGGGGGAATTACAACTTTTTGCACTTCCACATAGGTTTCTCATTTCCCCGCCGGAGGTTGCCGCTTGGTCATACATGAGGAGACCGGAACACACCGGATGGAGGAAATTTTGGCATTTACAGTAAAAATGTATACATTATATAAGGGCTTTTAAACGTGCCAGCAGTTATGCCAGACCTCTGCTGGGCTAAGCTTTGGCAAACATTTAAAAGATGGTGAGTGTCTGTATTTTAAAGGCAGTTTATCTGAACAGTTTGTCTGTAGTAGTTGTTTTAGGTTTTGATCTGATCAATATTTTATTCTTTATTTCAGACCCAAGGGGATCCACAATCTGGAAGAAATGTAACAGTAAGTTAAGAAAAATGTGCAAAGTTAAACAAAGTGGACTTAAAAAATCTTTGTCTTTTTAATGCATCATCTCAAATGCTTTTTAATTTCAATTTAGTTTTTAAAGAGCTACAAAGCCCACATTTTAGAAACACAGGGCTATTACTTAATAGTAGTTGCATTCGGTTAATGTTTTGTAAGTCTTAAAACTACAAGATTGAAGGAGTAAAGGATGCTTACTGTTCTTTGTGTCTTTACTAAAATTCAACCCTAAAATTCTGTTTCTATTATTCCAGTGTCTAAATAACCCTACAATAGTGAGTAAAAGTTTGTTGGAAGTGGAATAGATAAATATGGAATAAAAGGAAGACGTGTGCATACAGGAAGGCAGGCGAGTGAGTAAATTACCTGCAGCTGCAGCAGTTAGTAGGGATGGGGGGTATAAATCTGTAACCACATCAGAAATTATCCATAAAATTTACAGCTTAAGAAAACAATGTGCGTGGCTCTTTAACACTCCTTAACCTTCAGAGTTGTCTTTCAATCCTCTTCAGAGAAGAACTGGCGGCCACTCGGAGCATCAACAACCAATCACAGTAATGCATCTCGATCACGTTTCTGAAGTACCGTCGCTGCAAGAGCAGAAACGCAAGCATCTGCCAAACTGATGGAAAAGCAAATCCTACAGCAGCCAATCAATCAGTTTAACGAGTCTGGTGGATTTGAAAGAGTTATGAGGACTAGGCAGAATTTGGCCCCACAAAAGTATTTAAATAAATAAAAAACACAAATATAGAAATGCAATATAAGCCAGCGGCTGTAAAAGAGGAGAGCAAGAGTAAAGTTTCTCACCACTGGAACCATTCACACATCTGAGATCAATTAATTTGTCTGACCATTGGTTTACGCCTGAGCTTAAGGTAGAGGTATGTCAGAGCTATTAAAGTAAGGTCTGCAGAAGTGGCATTAATTTAAGGTCTGAATCAAAACACTAAAAGTGTATTAAATAAGTCTTTTACATGATTATATTATTGTATTACATAAAAAAAAAAGTTACACTGCACATAGACTCACAAATTAAAAGTTTTGCCTTTTAAATTACATTTTGAAGTGTTTTGCTATTTAAAAAATAATCATAGTCTTACAATAGCCTGGGTATGAATCTCATTCACTGAATGAGGAAATTTGATGCTAAGTGGCGCTGACCACGTCCTCTTGAGTAAAGCAAACTCCAGGTATGAGTCTGCGCTCACATTTCCTCACAGGACAATACAATATAGCTACACAGCCCAACCCAGACGGTTGTCGGGACTGGTTCCAGTCTTCCACACGAACAAACGGACTGCTTGATGTTGCCTCCTAGATGGTGTGAGTGATGCACAGTGAAGTTATGCAGAAATCTTCAGCCATAGCACTCACTGTTGGAGCTTATGATATGTCTTGTAAAACAATAAAATACACATTGAAGCATGATGAAAAGATTACAGCCTTGACTTACAGTAGGTGGGGGGTGTTTATGCAGCTCCTGAAATAAATGATGATGAGTGAGAAAAAACAAAAGTAAAGCAGATTTTTTTTTTTAAAGAAAATTATTTAAATGACAGTAACCAGGGTAGAAATAAAATGCCTCACTCCTTATGAATGCTTGTTAAAATATCTAAGCCAAGGCAGAGGTCATGTACTCATGTCTGTCTGTCTGTTAGCAACATAACTCAGAACGTTATGGACGGATTTTGGTAAAATTCTCAGGAAATCTCAGAAATGGAATAAAGGTACAAGTGATTAGATTTTGGGGGTGATCCGGATCACAATGGCTTGGTGAATGTCTGGCTCTCTGAGTGCTTCTAGAACTGATAAAATAAATAAAACATTTTGCTTCTGTCTTTTAATATGCTTTTGTTCACATCAATTTTAATAATAAAGAGGGTTTAGGTTTATGTAGCACTTCAAAGCGTCCACACGTACAAGGAAAACTGGCAGCCGATCCGCATCAACAGCCTCTCCGACTGTGTTATTGTCCAACAGTCATTAGACAACCTGCCCTACAACGTGAGCCACTGCTGTCCACAACTTGAAATAAAAAATCATGTGAATAGTCTCCCTAAGGTAATACAGCAAAAGAGTATTAAGTTAAGGGCGCATTCGTGCTAGCCTTTTTAATTCAAATTCAAGTCAACGTAAGACCGCTAGGATCAGATGCAGCTTCATATTTAGCTGTTATGTACTAGAAACCAAAGTTGTTCTGCATTGACCAATCGATGAACGAGTTTTCCTCTTCGTTATGTGTCTTGTCTTTTCCCTCAGTAATTCTTGTTGCAGCGCCGCCTCTGGCGGAGAGTGGAACAAGTTATGCAATCTTGATAGTTGGTAAGACTATTGGACCTCCGAACTGAACCGAATCCCTAATCGGACCGAGTCTAGCGGACTGTCCTGGTGTGGTTGCACTTTTAATACAACCACATGCAGCACATGAGCATTTTTCCGTCATTCAACCTGATCTCACACGTAGACAGTCCATAAATGCTGCTTTTACAAGTTAAAAATGTTGCCTTAAAAAAGTAACGCATCATTGACATCATTGTAGACTTGAACCGCTATATTTGTGAATATGATAAAGTTGTACTTAAAATTTATAAATTATTGCATGAGAGGATTGGCAATCAAGGGAAACATGACAGTTTATAGACTCTACTCAGGATTCATTCAAATTAACACGTCACATAAAAGGATTGACGATTGCATCAAATCTTATTCAGGGCTCCTAAGTTACAATAAATTGAGGAAACATCACTAAAATTGTTCATGTTTGCAGTTTAAATAACGCTACTGGAAATGTAAAGCAGTGTATGAGGTCAGCTGCAGGGATTCGGTTTAAATGCAAAAGAGAAAAGTGCTTTTATGGGTTTAATGTCCCCAGGATGATCCCAGTGAAAGCATTAAATGGCGTCAGTGGACAGGAGGAGGTAATAAAGCTGTTTATTGTCACAGGTGGGGCAGTGTGATGCTGTTGAGGTTGTAGGCCCAGCTGGAGGAACCAGCAGTGTTCAGAATAAAGCTATGCCTGAGGGTCCTCCATGATCAACTGGACATGTGACTACGTTGCTGTAACTGCTCAATGGAAAAAGTCTAGTTACTGATTGCTCGACCTTCCAGCTGCTGCTGCTGCTGCTGCCAAAATATATATATATATATCAGCTCTGAGTTTGGACATAAAACTTAATAAAACATGCCTGCACAGATTTTAAGGAGTGACAATATAACAGTGAATTAAATACCCCAAACCGAGAAGACAGATCTGCCCTGATAGACATAACACACTGCCTGTCTAAAAACCGGATAGATGGTGGGGAACCATTGTCTTCCAGGAAGTAATGTGGTTAAAAAAAATTCTTTAATGATTATGGTCTGCCATCACTTAAATGGTGAAATCTAATCATTAAAAAACAACAGTAGAACGCTAAGCCATTTTTGGTTATTTTATATTAGAGTTGGGCATCGGAAATTCTCACCGATCCTTCCAAAAGTAAGGCCATCGGTATCGGTGAGTATTTCTGTCTAAACACCATTCAATACCACGGAAACGGAATCATAATATTTTTTGATTTTGTGAAAACACCACCACAGAAGACACAGAAGTTATGCAGTCTTGAGTGACTGTTGTTTTGAGTTGGTAGATGAAGAAGCTGCTGCACGTGAGTCACTGTTGTGCTAACATTTAGCATTAGCGGTATGCTAGTAATTTGGCATCATTACTCATTAGAAAATCCCGCTAGCAAAACAGCAACATGCCTCATATGCAGGGCTGAAGTTTTCAGATGCTGCCAGATTTAACACCAGCAACTTTTTAATGCGTTTAAGTTGTCATCATGTGAAAGAGCACAAGGAGTTTGTCATTTAAAGAAAAAAAATTATTATTATGCATTCTGCATGCCTTTTCCACTTCTTGTCCTCCTTCCTCTCCTGTTGTTTTGTGACGGCTGTCGGTGATCAGCTGATTGGCTTTTCTGTTGCTAGCTTTGTCTCTGAGAAGGAGGAAACTAGCGGTTCATGGTTCATCTCATATTTAACCCAAAGTATTGTCATTGGATGCACTCCCAATAGCAAAAAATTATCAGTCTCATGTCAATCAGGACTATGTCACTGTCACTGAAGCTGAATAATAAAAAATGTTGAAAAAATAGCAGCCTATTTACATTAGATATCGTTTTCCTTAATTTTATATAATGTTTTCAGTATTACTGAGGTTTGCTAGTGACACAGCTGTAAAATCTACTAGTCATCAGACAGCCATGCACACATCTATGAAGACAGATCAGGTTCAGATATTTAGTGATTGTGAAACAGCTTGGAGACACAGGTCTGAACGTTTAGGGGCCATGAATGTGATGAGAGAAATTATGAACAGGTTCTGAGAAACAAATCAGAGCAGGACCTTCTCTAACAAAGTAGTTGATAGATGGTAGAAAGGATTTATACGTCAGCTATGCAGGGGCAAGTCTAGTAAAGTTTAGATAAAGGGCCAGGCAGGCGCACTGGCCAGGTAAAGGTTGGCTCAAATTAGACCTTTTTTAAGGTCTACACTTGAAATTGAATTTGTTATTACAACTAAAGTGATAATGTTATGTAGAAAAGGGAAGAAAAACCCAAGTAAAGGTTAGTTGACATTTAATATTTGTCAGTATTGGGTCTTTCTGTTGATGAATACCTAAACCCAAAATTGGTATCGAACAGAAAAAATGGCATCAGAACATCCCTCTTTTTGAGATGAGATGAGAAAAATTGTCTGGTTCTTTTTCTGTATACAAAGCAAAAACGGAGTACATAAATATCCATTTTCTCCATTTTGTCAATCTTGTTTGTGTTTATGTACATTTGTACTGGATTCTATCTATGAAAACTCATTAAAATAAATTTTCTTTAAAAGAAAGAAGTTCAAATGCTATATTAAGCTCTAACATGACATGGCTTATCAGCAGCATGGTCCTCAGACTAAGTCACAGGACTGGGATGGTACAAACAAAGCACAGTCTCGTTGTAGTTTGCAGCATTTGCAGAGTAACAGGATGACTGCAAAGCCGCTCGCCTTTACTGGGATATAGTTGGCTGGCCTGACTCCTTCTGACCTGGGTCAATCCCCCACTGACTCCTGCCAGACCACCACAGTGGTATTAAACCTTAATTCTCTGGGACAGTGGCTGCTACAAGTTTTTTTCCCCCATTTCTTACAGCTGATCATCTCTGCGCCAATCACTTGTGTCCAAAGCCCATAAATCTTTCAGCAAAGTCCTTTTTACTACACCCCTGCGAGACATGTATTCACTGTTCACAGCTTCAACACTTCCTCCTCTTGTCTTCAGTAAAATGACTCAACATCCACTTCAGTGCTTCCAGAAGAAGAAAATATATTTCCTTTTATTTTAGTTTTCACTTGACCAAGATTCCTAAGTGTCTGGGTTCACAGAGTTTCTTTTGCTTGTTATCCAGCTGCCTAATGCTCCGAGTCCCACAGTACCTCTCATCTTACTGGGCTTCAGTTCTTCTTTATCCAGTCTTTGATGTTGCCCTGCTTGGTGCAATATCCAGAGAAAATAACCATTATTTCCTAACCTTGTTCCTTTTTTTCCATCTCTGGCAGAGAATCAACAGTAAGTTGAAGCAGACATTATTTGTTCCATAATCTCAGCACTGAGCAATGAACCTATCTGCAGTTGACAACCCAAAAAAAGGTATATATGTCTTAAAGGTGCTGACTTGACCAGAAACCCAGTGGAATCTGTGGAAAAACCCAAATGGCTGGAAATACTCACAAGCCGTCCTCCACCAGTGTTTTAATCTACAAATAAACTCCAGACGATTTTCCAAAGCTGTGAAGAGGTGAAAAGAGAACGAATAAGGGGAAAGAAACACTGACATTTTATTTGTCCTTCTCATGCTATGTATGTGGGAAATATAAATTGAAGCTAAGAAGTGTGGGCATGTGTGCAGACAAAAAATAAATAAAAAGCTTATCTTCTGTGTAGAAAATAAAAGGATATTTTAGGGTATTTTTGGATATTTTTCGGCATTTGTGAAAAATTGAACAATAAGTAACAAAAAAAGCACAATATTAAGTAAAACGTAGTGTCTTCAGTCTGAAAACTGTAGCCTCTGATACGTAGTTATCTGCAGGTTCTCCGACTTCCTTTACAGTTTAAAAACATGCATATTAACTTATTTTGTAAGTAAGTTTATTTATTTACATGATTATTTAACAGGGACAAATGCATACAATATTTATAAAATCATGTAAAGTAAAAAGCTTGCATACCAGTTGCTAGCAACCCTGTCCCTGGTTAAACTTCCAGAAAAAAACAAAAACAAACAAACACATGATTAAAAACAATATTGAATAAAAATTACTATAACCATTAAAGAGCATTAAATTAAACAAGTGTTTACAATAAAATGTAAGATGTCAAAGGCAGGAGAAAAAAGACTTCACTTGTTTCTTACATACTAAATCAGCTGGCGAGTTTTCATTTACACGTGCCAACATGAATTTTATCCCACGGGCGCTCATTTAGAGCCCTGCTTGGTACAGAGACCGTAGTAGTCCTGTCTGGATGTGATCGTGATTAGGTAGTTGTGTTAAAGCCCATTGAGTTAAGATAACTTGAGAAAAGTGCCATACAAATACAGTCCATTTTCATCTATTCAGGTTAAAACTATTACATTACTACTACATTTTAAAAACATATTTTCACAAATCAAATTTATGGTGTATGTTCCTGAAACCTTTAAGAAGTTATACTGAACTTAAGCAGATTTTCTTTGTGAGTTGGACCCTAATGGCGGCTAATTTGGCATCCATCATGTGTCCTACCTGCGTTGTGAACTGTCCAGTTAGTACAAGTCAGTCTGATGTTGACTCTTATCTCTTGCTTTGTCCCATTCTCCCTTTCTTGTCCTCTGTTCCTCTAATAATGCTCTTGTGCATTTCTTTGCTGAATCGTGCACGTTCAAAACAGCCAGTGAGTTGATATCCAGTTGCTGGTGTATGAATTGGTGCGTGAAGAGCTGTGAAGTGATGCAGCATCCCGGAAGTTGTGATGTACTCTTTTTGAGCCTTAGGAGGATGCTAGGCAACAAATATACATAATAAATGTGACTGTGCCATCAAAACAAGCCAGAAAGAAAATTTTATGGTCAGAAAGTTACAGTATATAATGCTACTTTAAGTCAACACGACTGTAGGATGTCCATTAAAACCCATCTACTGTAGATCTGGAGCTTATGTTTGAAGTGTGTTTCCCCCAAAAATGTGTCTTAAAAAAACAACAACAACAAAAAAACCTCTTTGTATTATTTATTGAACAATCAAATAAAAAGCAGAACTTTAGTAGAGTCACTTTCAACTGTTCTTCTGTGACATAAAATGATCATGGTAAAAACAGAAAAATAAACATCAGGCGCCTTATTACTCTCATGTCCTCTAGCTAACAAAAACAAAAGCCATCACGGCCCTCAGCAGCCTGCCACAAACCTTCTTAAAGATGAAGGCTCTCATTTTTGTCCATTTACTTGTAGCACAAAATGACATATAAAGAAATAAACAAAGATCAAATTTCTGAGATGCCAAAATTTGTGTAATTCACCAATAAATATAATTAAGATTAACCATTTTAACTGTATTTTAGTCATGCACCTAAGATCAAATCTACAATTAATCATGAACCACAATTACTGGGGTGGAGGTTGGAGTGGGGGAGGGTGGTCGGTAACGCCCTGGTTCCCGGGGTTGGCGGCTGGAGCATTGGGGTGGGTGCTGGCCTGCGCCGGGGCGGATGTTTGGGGGGGGCTCGGTTCTCCTTGGCATGGGGCGGGCCCGCTGCCTTTGTTGGGGGGGGGCTGTCCCCGGGCTCCTGGGGCCCTGGGCTCTTCGCTTGGGCCGCTCTAGATGGCCGGTCCCTGGCGGGGCTGGTGGCTGCCTATCTTGGCCCACTGGGGCATGTGCCCCAACCAAGACCGCGGGGGGCTCTGGCTGGGGCTCTTTTCTGGGGCTTGGTTCGTATTCGGGGTGGGGTGGCTTGGGTTTGTGCTCCGGGGTTGCTGTTGATGGCCATTTCTCTGGGCTACCCTGGTCTGCCTCTAGCCTCCGTAGAGGCGGGGTCACATTTGCATGATCTCACTCATCACTCCTC
>JBAMHW010000024.1:2797230-2818714 GCA_037177495.1 Rhadinocentrus ornatus | reverse complement strand
TATATACACACATATATATATATGTATATATACATAGATTTGAACCTAGATTATTAGTATTGAGGGATGTTGGGCTATTTCTTCATGTTAACACTGTTCTGTATCATTAATGTCCCACTCTTGAGTTTTTGTATGGGGAAATTGTGGTGTTGAAAATGTAATGATATGTAGAAATGAGCAAAATAAATTCATGTTGATAAAGCGTATCAAATGCAGAACTGGATGTGTTAGTATTTAATTCACTCCAAGAGAGTAAAGTTTAAAAAAGTTGTAATATTACAACTTTATTCTTGTAATATTATGACTTTATTCTCGAAGTCAGTGAAAAAATATTTTTCTCTTTGTGGGTCTAATAAATGGTCCGTACGTACTTATGTAGCGCTTTTATCCAAAGCCCTTTACAGTAGATATCACCCATTCACCCATTTACACACACAGTGGCGGAAGCTACCATGCAAGGCACTCACCATGACCTATCAGGAGCAATTGGGGGTTAAGTGTCTTGCCCAAGGACACCTCGACATGAACTCGACTTGGCCGAGGATCGAACCGGCCACCCACGGGTTACAAGACGACCTACCTTGCCGAGCCACGCGGCCCCATCATCGTAGAATGATCTATACTCATAGTAGAAAAAGACAAGAGGAGCCTTATACCCTAAAAGCTCCTCTTGGTAAAGCAACTTTGTGCGGCACAACACAGCAGTCAGACCATCATTCTGTTTGCTACAATGCTGGACAGGACAAGTGAAAAAATAAAAAAAAATAAAAAAAAATAAATAAAAAAAAGAGGTATAAAGTTACTGTGGACTGTCCCTAGACTAATTACAGTGATCCCGGGAAAACGTCTTGTGACTTATGAGCACATTATGTTAAAAAAAAAACACAACAGTTTTACTTATATAAATTATTGTTTTGCAGCAAACAATTGTTGCAAATAACACTAAAAAGTCTATAATTCGTCAACACAAAGACAAGCAAGCTAGTCTGCAAGCAAAGTGTCCAAACTAGCTAAACGTTTGTTATTGAAGGAAAGAACACTTTTGAAGTGACTTAAAGTAAAGAACAATCACCTTAATAAAAGATAAGGCTCAGCATTCCACAAATACACAAACCTTAAGTTTTAATATTGACTAGTTAAAAGAGAGAATCCTACAGTTATTAACTAGCCAGTTGATTAGGTGTGTCCCAATTCAGGAGGCTACAGAGTGTCCTCAGTATCGAAGTCCGCTTAATGTTCGTGAAATGGGACAGTCTACCTAGTTAACAAGATTTTCCATTAGCAACGACATAGGGCATTGAATCACTTAAACCTCTGATATTCCTGTTTGCATATCATAGGACACGTTAGCGAACATTAACATGACCGGGTAATAATGTTGAAAAAACAAAAACAAACAGTCTCAGGCTCTGTTGTTTTCCAACTAGTACACACTTAATTAACCCCTAAAAATCCACGAATATCAAATAAATAATTTCAATGTCACCATTTAACAAACATGTTTTTATTGTAAATGGTTTAGTAAAGTTTCTGCTAAAGTGTAGTTAAAAAAAAGTACTCTTTTTTTTCTTTTCATTTAAACAAAACTTTTTTAAAACCTAATTAACTTACTCTTCTGAGTTCGGTTGCTGATTCGCCACCAGCTTGAGCGCAATGAATTCTGTGAGAAAAGAGGTTGCGAAGGATGCATCAATAGCAGCCTTCGTTTGAGGCCAAACAAAGTGTGGATTTGTAGGTTGGATTTGGAGGCTCCTTCGAATTCTGTGAATTGGGACAGTGCTTGGTGCACCACGATGAAATATGTAGCCGACGAATCCGCACTTCGAAGTGTGCTGACCCTGAATTGGGACACACTTGTAATGTCAAATAGATTTAAGGACTTATCTAGCTTGAGGAAAATTCTTTTCTCCTTTTTTATTCTTTTCCCTCCTTTTCTCATTTTTGCGACATTGATTTGTTCTTCCACCTCCTCTTTAGATATTCTTGGTTGCACACATTAACAGGAGAGCATCGAGCTTACAGAGCAGAGAGGCAGTAGAATCACTACACCAGGATTGCTCTGTTTACATTATGATAGGTTTTTGTACAATAAAATACATTTGATAATATAATATCAAAGAAATGTTTGAATCATCACTCACATGTAAAATAATAATAAAAAATAATAAAAAAATTAACTGGTCTTAGGAGCCCTCTAGTGGGAATGGGATCCTAAACAGGTGCTTAGTTGGCTCAGGTCTCGGTCCGGCTCTGCTTTGAGCACTGAACATCTTGTATTTCTGGATATTCCAGGCAGGTTACAGTACTGATATTGGACTTCATTGAAGAGTAATCTTAGTAGCTTCACGTTTCTTCATGTACGTCTTTTTCTCTCAACACGTTTCTTGCAACCCTTTTGGGGATTTTCAGTGAAACGTTTGATGGTTCTGTGGTCACGTCCTAATATCTTGCCAATTTTAAAAGTGCAAAGAGCAAAACCTCCATGTTAGAAAGAAAATTCATGTTAAACAGAAGCAGAGATTCCTTCAGAAATCAGACAATGTCATGCAAAGACCCACAGAAGCAACAAATAAATGTACGGGTTACATAATCCAGTCTACAACAGCTAATAATTTAACTCTGTGTCCTTCATGTTATACAACGTCAAATTTAAAGCATAAAGTTGAAGTTTAGCCACTGCTGATAGTAAATAAGCAGAAGTCCTGCAGTCATGTCCTTTATTATTAGTGTAGTCATGATAGTTTGTATGAAATACATTAAAAATGTTTCCATTGTGTTTGTTCAGGTGGAATCTCTGTTTAGTAATCTAAAAACAGGTTCATCAAATCATTTCACACCAAAATAACTTGCTAGTGTTGAAGCTTGTTTGATGTTAATGACATGATATTCTACTGTACATCCTCTGTTGTTTTATAAACAAGAGCTGGAAGGCATTTCTAAGTTGGATGTACTTTGTAAAATAGTTCCTATAAATCAAAAATAGTGTCATCGGTTATAATAAAAACATGTTAAGATGTTTTTTTGCATCTTTTCTCTCATTAATGACCTGAAAAGGATGGAAGTTCTTAGCCAGCGACAGCAGTTGTGATCAGAAGGGTCGCTTTGATGTTGAGTAATCGGACAGACGAAAGTAACCAGACGCTGCCTTTGTCTGTGATTTGCATCTCTGTGACACAATTAAAATATGTATTCTGCTTATTAACCACCTAAAATAGATCATACCAGAGTTTATAATGATGATCAGTCACAGTGATGCTGGCTCTAAAATGTGTTGATATCCACTGTTGTGATGTTTTTTAGCTGGAATGAAATAAAAATAAAATAAAATCTTAAAGTTTGCAAACTAAAAAGGTACAGTTGGCTTGAAGAAACTTTCACCTGCAATATTTTGGCTTTTGCTTCTTTTACTTCCTGCATTATCCGAAAAGATCTGTGAAGCAAATGAGCCAAACAGGACCAAGTCCGGACATAAAAAAGATCAACAAAGAGAAAGGAGAAGGGAGGAGAGAACAAAGCAGAATCAGAAAAAATTTAAATGTTAGAAGTGTGCATTTTTCTTCTATGACAAGTCACAGAGCTTAATTACATCTTTTCTATCTAAAGTCTTCCTCTGATGAAGATGCTATAAGGAGGAAGGGGTTAGTTTTGTTTATCAAGCAGAAAGGGAAGGATAAACAGCAGTTAAGGATCTTCCTGGTTCCTTCATTCAGACTGCTCCCAGCATCTTATAGATGCATGTCTAACCTCCAGAGTTTCTGAAATCCATGTGTTATTGAAGAAATTGGACAATAAAACAACAAGAACCCAAACAAACTATATTTCACCCTGATCACTCTGAGCTGAACCTGAGCAACGCTTGGCTGCAGCCGCTTGTAAATAAAGCCTGACTTCACCTTTGGAAGCTCGTCTGGAGCTGAAGTTTGTTTTTAGATGAAGAGTTGCTTCCAGCAGACGCTCCCATAACACCAGTGTTTTGGTCTACTGGGTCTGTCTGACGTCTCCTGCTTTCCGATCCAACTAAATAATAATGTAACAATGAGCAGCTGGCATCTAAGCACAATGAAAGGCTCGAATCCGGCCAACTGCTGCTTCAAGGTGTCGTATTCACGCTCACGTTCAGTACTGGGCTCATTGTAAAAGTTTTTTTTTCTTTAAAATGAATAGAATTTGTTATGTGGTCGGACATATTGATTCTATACATTTATCGATACAGTGTGTGTATTGATAAATGTGAAAGTTAAAGCTGATGTGTGTGGACCTCTTCATCACACATTACCTGTGTGGCTTGCCGTAGTCCAAGGGTGTCCAAAGTTGGTCCTCAAAGGTCGCTAACCTGCAGGGAAACATTGAAAACCTGCAGGATTGTGGCCCCCAAGGATTGGCCTGTAACAGCCTCAGTCCTGGACTGAAAACTTTCTGGCTCCAGTTTAACAGTTGAGGCACCAACCACAGCTGGTAAAAGTTCCATACAAATCTGCTGATACATTTTAAAATAACCTTTCCAGTCCTCCAAAGCCCCCTACTTTGTCTCTTTTCCAACTTTCCACCAGGTTTCAGAAATTCAGCATAGAAGTTTTTGCATAATCATGCAGACAACAAGATGAATGGCAATGATAACTTTCCTCCAACTTGGCTCTTGTCTTGGCAGACGAAGAAACTCTGTTAACCCCAACAATTTACACTTTTACAGGGGGCTAATGTGGGGGCAGTTTCTTGACCGGGCACAGTCATCTCCACATTGTACAGACAGGACGTAACAAATTATAATGATTTATTATTATAACACAACCCAGCAGGCTGAGCCTTGAGTAACGTTTTTTAACTGGACCTAACCTAACTCCTTACCCTTTTAAAACTAGAAATTTCAGCACCATCTAATGCAATCAGTTTGAAAACCTAGAAATACACCCAAAAGATATACATTAAATTTTTCTTACAGTGTTACTGCCATCTATGTTTACACATTACATCTTAATCCTCCATGCTGCTACTACTAGCTGATCACTGGTTAATTCCAGCCTCCAGCCCTCCACCTTGTGGCCCACATGCAGAACTGGCTCACTGCATGCATTGCTGGAAATTGGGCACGGAAAAGAAATACACACACAACATGCACAGTTCACTGACACAGGTGGCTTGGACTAAATATATGTGCTGCTATAAATAACTAGAGCTAAAAATAAGGCATGCAGGGAGAGAGAAAAAAGCTTGAGTGAAAAACATGAAGCTGTGGGTTAATCTGTATGATGAATTAGTAAGCAGGAAGAATGATTTAGCTGATGGCTTTAAGACAACATGGTTAGAGCCTGACCTAAAATTATAGGGCAACAGATGCATAGTCTAAACATCCAAAGCAACTTGATAGCTCAGTGGAGAAAGACAGTCATATCATAATACAGGCATGTGGGTCCTTATTGAGTGAGTCAGTCTTTCCGAAGAAACACATTTTCCATACCCACTTTTAAAGATATGTGAAAACAATAGATGACACTTAAGTCAGGATCATTTGTTTGCAGGTGGAAAGAGGCATGCAAGTCTGTTTATTTACTCTAAAATATAGTTTAATACAGCTAATTATTTATATGGTTCTTAGAACAGGAAAGAAAACAGCTTTTCTTCCATTTCATGTCTAAAAACCTTTAAATAATGTGAACGCTTTAAAAAAAATCTGTCATGTTATAAAAGTATTATGTGGTCATTTAAGTATTAAAATAAAATAAAAAAAATCATTGGTGCTTTGCTGATGTTTATTTTTGTTAATGTTTCCGTTTTCAGCTTCCCCAGAATTATTTGAACCCCAGATTTTATTTTATAATAAATTTGTCGTCGCCTAATTTAAATAAAACTACGCTCCTTAACGTTAACATTCACTCGCACAGGTCAAACACACTTTGATTACACGAAAACACAACATTATTGCGCCTCTTTCTCGAAGTGCGCTCCCCTCCTCTCTCTTATTGGCCAGAAGCGGAGCAGGAGGGGCGGGTCTTGCCGGTGCGTCCTGTTTAAAACGCTATGAGGGAACTCACTGCGAGGCACATTGTCAAGACCGGTCCTCCAGAGACACTAAGGAAGTTTCAGCGCATAGATGCCAAAGTAAAAAAAAAAAAAAAAAGCGCGCGGAAACAACGCAGAGCAAAATAAAGCGTCTGGATTATATTTCACCCTGCAGATCCCATCCGGTCCACAGATGAGCAACAGGTAGATGAAGCATGAGTTTTAACTGTTCATTAGCAAAAATAGATTTCCCCATGTTTCGGTTTGAACTGTGATGCTGCAGCCGCTCCCAACTTTGATGCGCTTTGACTTTTACGCACAGCCGCCGCTGAAGCATTTGTCAGGTGTCTCGACTACAGTTCCTCTCCATCAGTTTCATCATCTCGCTTAATATTTTTAGGTCTGCTTTCTAGTGGCTAGAGTTGAGAATGAAACCTGCTTTTGCATCAGTCTAAGGGGGTGTGTGAGTGATTGCATCAGAAGTCAGCTCCATTTTCTCCCTCGCACCTGTTGACATTTGTTACGGGCATTTAGTGCACGAGGAGGGCAGCTGTCTACTGTTTAAATGTAATAATTCCACCTGCTTCAATTGTTATAATGATTATTTTGCTGAAATTTAAGAAGGTTTGATCACATTTTTTAATATACATTTACAAATTATGCTTAATAGGTCATTATGAAAACAATTGTTCAGACATGGTGCATAGAGACCTGTTGCAGGTTTTTAGGATTTTTTATGAAAAGAGATTTAAAACTGAAAAAGGTAATCAATGCAGTATATTAGATGTTATTTAAATGATTAATCATTGCTTTATTTAGCTGCAGATGAATTGCATCAGCCAGGTGTGAAACTAGAGAATGAATCAGCAGTGATTGTATCACCAACATTCAAGCTCTTAGTGAGTCCAGTGCTAAAATTTCTAGTTTTTACTATCAGCTTCCTTCCCATCGTCAACTCTAATGCAGCAGAGTCTAGCACTCACAGAAGAAATAACACAGTGAGAGTGCAACTGGTTGATAATGACTTTGTTGCTAGGACAGTCAAAGCTAATGAGAGGTGTTTTAGCCGTGCTGGGATATGTGCTGTAGAGAGATCAAACCCTTGAGGGGTTTTTTAAGTGTCAACAAGCTCTGCATCTTGCCTGCACGAAATGTGATGTTTGATGGCTTAAAGATTCTTTGAAGTGTCAGAGCAAGCGCCCAAACCCTGAAACTAACATGTCATTTATAAACATCTAAAGATTTAGTGTGATGCAGTCTCTGTTAGATAATACTGACCACACTTAAACTGTTCATGCAAAACATCTTTCAAATTTCTTCATTTAAAAATTAAATCTTGATTATATGATTTAGCTTCAGTTGATCTTATTTAACTTTTCCCTGTAAATTATTCAGAGAATAATTAGCATGTTCAAGCTTTATCAGTGTAAACTGTTTATATAACCCATCAGTGGTACAAAAACCAGTGAAGCATGAGATCCCATAGAAACGCTGTAACCCACAATCCAGCTAGAAATGACTGGGTCAGTGCAAAGCAGCCAAGAAAAATAAGTCCACTTTGTAAACGCCCGATAACTGGAGCAAAATAAAATTATTGTGCGGACTCTCGCTGACGGCTGAAATGTTAAATATCTCTGCTGTTTTTCGTCATAACTGGATGAAATATTGTTGGCACAGGAAGACAATTCTCTCTGACCCAGAGTATAAAGCCTTTAATGGTTTATTCTCAGACTTAACATCTGACTTTACAGAGAAAACATTATCAGTTATTAATACTTTTTATTCCAATAATGAATGGTAATTCAATATATCTGCTTCCTCATTAAGCTGGATTTTCTAATGGATGTGTTCTGTTTCTGTTTTCTTCATGCAGATGACATTGATGAGGTCCATTCCCCTGATGAAAGAGGAGTGACCATTTCATCCTCCTCCATCTGCAGGCCACTGAGGCGGAAGAGGCATCGCCTCATTTTGTCACCATTTCCTCCCCGAGTTGGTTCCCCAAAGCGTTTTAAAACTGTTTCTCCAACGCTTTTTCCAGAAACTCAGACTGTTTTCCAAAGCAGAAGCAGCACAGCCCTCCCAGACTGAGGTGATGGGAAGTGTGCGAGCGAGCCGCTACAGCACTGTGTCATCAGAGGAGGACGGCATGAAGCTTGCCACCACGACAGTGCCCAACGGCTACTGCAACGGCAAGGTTCACACCAGGCACCAGTCACAGAGCAGATTTGTTAAGAAAGACGGTCACTGCAATGTTCAGTTCATCAATGTGAGTGAGAAAAGTCAGCGGTACTTGGCTGACATCTTCACTACATGCGTGGACATCCGCTGGAGGTGGATGTTCATCATCTTCTGCCTCGCCTTTCTCCTTTCATGGCTGTTCTTTGGCTGCGTGTTTTGGCTGGTGGCCATCTTTCACGGGGACTTGGAAAACGGTGCCCAGAAGTGCGTTTCCAACGTGAGCAGCTTCACTGCTGCCTTCCTCTTCTCCATTGAGACTCAGACTACTATTGGTTACGGCTACAGATACGTGACAGATGAGTGCCCTCTTGCTGTCTTCATGGTGGTTTTCCAAAGCATCGTGGGCTGCATTATTGATGCCTTCATCATTGGAGCTGTCATGGCTAAAATGGCAAAGCCCAAGAAGAGGAATGAAACTCTGGTGTTCAGCCATAATGCCACGGTGGCTATGAGGGACAACAAACTCTGCCTGATGTGGCGTGTGGGCAATTTACGGAAAAGCCACCTTGTTGAGGCGCATGTGCGAGCTCAACTTCTCAAATCCAGAACGACAGCAGAGGGGGAGTACATCCCGCTCGACCAGATGGACATAGATGTGGGCTTCGATAGCGGAGTCGATCGCATCTTCCTGGTCTCCCCAATCACCATTGTCCATGAGATTGACGAGGAAAGCCCGTTCTACGACATGAGCAAACAGGACATGGAGAACTCAGAGTTTGAAATTGTGGTCATCCTGGAGGGTATGGTAGAAGCGACGGCGATGACCACTCAGTGCCGCAGCTCCTATGTTACTAATGAGATCCTCTGGGGCCACCGATTTGAGCCGGTGCTCTTTGAGGAGAAAAACTACTACAAGGTGGACTACGCCCGCTTCCACAAGACATACGAGGTGCCGAGCACCCCTCTGTGCAGCGCCAGAGACCTCGCAGAGAAAAAATACATCCTCTCCAACTCCAACTCCTTCTGTTACGAAAATGAGAGGGTGCTAGAGAACAAAGAGGACACAGACGAAGGGAACGGCGGCAGCGTTGGCCCCGACGGCACCCAGACAGACAACATCTCAGAGACGGAGCACAGCCAGGCCATGGTGCCGCTGGAGCCCCGACCTCTGAGACGAGAGTCAGAAATATGACACTCCCGACCTCATACAAGAGATTTCCTGAAATCATCTCTCTGCTCTGAAATGCACAACGAGCCGAGCTGCTTCTTGAGGACAAGTCCAACGGTACTGCTGTGGGAAGCGGCAAAGGTTTAAGACTTTGTAGGACTCTGTCTGAACTTTGACTACACACAGTATGACAAAACACAGCACTATGAAGCATGTGCCTATTGCAGAATGAAGTCCCCATGAATGTTTGCTCAGTGTCTACAAAGAGGAAGAAGGTTGTTGCTGTGACTTTAAAACTAAAAATTTCTCAGTTGCTCTGTCCAGCAAGAACAAGTTGTTTCCATTTTTCTATACTGTTGTTGTTAGATCTCTAGTGCTGCTAGAAAATAGTAGAAGTTACACAAAAAAACCTTGAATTGCTTTCTTTGTCAGGTATAACCAAAGAGTCACTAAAGCAGATGTCTGGAACAGAGAAGGTACAAAGCAGCGTATTTGTTCGTGAGCTGGTCTCAGAGCAAGCAGACATCACTGAATGCAATCTGTTCGCAATAAAAGAAAAACAACCTGTGGAGAACTTCCCTTTGATATGACAGCACTGATTCTCTGAGCTTTATCCTTCGCAGTGGTTGGTCTAAATGACTGTTCAAAGCTGGTCAGACTGCCCGTGTTAACAGATCACAGCAGAGTTTGTATTAAAGACATCAAACTGACAGAAATCATTAATTTAAGAGAAAACTGGGGTAATATAAAAGTCTGAATGTTCTTAAAAGCGCTGCTATGATGTTGCTTTCGTTTTTTTTTTAACAGTTGATAAAAAATGCCAAAGAGTGTTATTATCATAGCTACATGTTTCTTAAAAACAACACCTATGTAGACTTGGTACAGAGAAGTAGGACTTACAGGGAGTTTTAATAAGGTTTGTTTTTGAAGAACATGTGTACAGTTTCTTTTCTTTTTCTACGCTGATCATCCTTATCTTGAGCCACTTCTTCAAGCCTTAATCTGGATGGTCAAAAAGGGTTGAAGTGAAGATATAGAAATTAACTGAGTTCTGTAGAGTTTGCTGAACTGAAACAATAACACTTTTAATGAACAATAATGTTCAACGATTTTTTTAGGCATCAACTTGAACCAACAAGTTGATTTCTAAAGACAAACCTGCTTTAAAGGTTTTAAAATAAAAGCAAGTGTATAAGTGGTTTAAGATAACATCAAAAATCGGATATTGTCTCATTAAATCAATATCAGTCTCTAATTGAAGTCACTTTCCTTTCATCCTAAATGCAAGCTACAGATCGGCCTGCTTCATCATCAACACTACCCAAGTCTTTATTCTGAATTAAGATTTAAAACTTAAATTGTTTCAAGGAAAACATACTGTAACCCTTTTGCACATGAAGGTGTTCTGCACAAAAGTTGATTCAATTTTATATCCTGAATTGTTTGTTGAAGACAAAAACACCAGACGGAAAGCCACTCGGCTCCATAGATCCTCCACATGTACATACCTTCCCTTTTGTTGCAGTTATTTTATCAGTCTTCCAAATGTACTGCAAAACCACAGAATGTACAGATTTTTGTATTAATGTTATTATAATTATTATTGTACATGCTACTATATTGCTCTTTTTCAATAAAATGTCAGTGGACAAAAGAAATCAGGTTGTGATTTTTTGTTATAAATCATTTCCAGGAGGGTTTTCTAACAAACCTGTCAGTATTGTTTATATGAAGTTCTACAAAAGCTATTAAACAATGATGTCATGGTTATATGAAACCTTATTTTCTGTATTAGTATGAATAATAAACAAATACTTTAAGACCTTTAGGTTGGTCATTAAGATATGGTCACTACTTTTTATAGTGATAGTGATAAATGACTAAAGCTTAGAAAAGAAATAAAAATATTTATTCTAATGTTCTTGAAAAGATGAACCTACATCAGTTTCAAGTGTATTAAACACGTTAGTAGAAGATTAACTAAACTATGACATTAAGTTGTCACATAAGTAGAATAAAAAGCCCAATACTTTCCTTTAACATGCACATCAGCCTCCCACCCCTCATATGAACATACTTTTCCCACCAGAGGTTTTCTGCAGCAGGATGGAGATGTGACACTAACCAGCCGCCTCAGGCTGCATCCTCCTCTCCACTCAGGAGAGATGAACAACTTCTCTTTCTCTCAGATACACTGAACTCATCCATCTCTCATCCGTCTTCGGTCTTTACATAACTGAATCCACTTGATGAGGAGACTGGCCGGACGTTTGTAGGTTACTCAGGCTGTGTTCACTCTGCAGGTCTTAATGCTCATTTCTGATGTTATTTAAACCTAGATTTGACATTTTCCAGCAAAAAAAAAGTGGGATGAATTGTGATTCGACTATTATGTTTAGGCCACTTGGACATGTATTTCATTTAATTCCACATATGAAAATGGCCTTGGTCAGACTTGGAAAAAAAATGATTTATGATGTTCAGACTGTCATAAACAATCAGATATGGGTCACATCTGGGCAACAAAGTTGGATTTAAGCCACTTATTCCTGGGTGATCAAAGTCAAAGCCACTATACTACAATAATAACAATGGGTCTTATTTATAGGCACCTTTCAAGACTCTTAAGGTCACCTTACAACACAAACAATTACACAATAATAAAACAGGCAAAATAGAGCAAAACTGTTTCATGAGGAGTGATCGGTTTGAGCAGGTGTGCTTTAAGACGTGATTTGAAGGTGGGTAGAGATGTTACTGTTCGGATGTCCTGAGGGAATGTGTTCCAGAGTCGGGGGGCGAGGGCAGAGGGGCTAAGTCTCATTGTGGATAGGAGGGAAGGGGGAGTAGTAAGGAGGAGGAGATGTTCAGAGATCCTGAATCCAAAGTATCTGAATCATTTAGTATCATATAAATTCCATTTTTATTCACGCAAATCTCTTTATTGTTGCAGATAAACCTCGTTTCAATTTCATTTTAAAATACAGGGAATCTTAAAGTAAACACTTTGAGTGAGTAGTTGGTTGATATTTTCTTTACATATAAACACAATTTGTAAAATTTGTGAAATGGAGTGGGGTGAAAATGGAAAGTAAGGGTCTATCTCAGATTTATAGTGCTAGTCCAGTGACTTGACCAGGATCCACTTTCCTAACCTCCAGGCCAACATTGTCTCAAAGAATAAAAGGGCAGATCAGTCTGATCTCAACTTTTTAACAAGTCAATGCTACAATACATGTTTAAACTACATTGCAACCTCGCTTGCAAAAATATTAACAGCATTATACGTTCAGTTTCATACGCTTCATCTGGGTTTTTAAGTGAATATTCCCCCTGAACATTTGAGCAATTTGCAATTAATATGCATTATGATTCACAAAAGCTGCTGGTGGCTTCACAGTTGAATGTATGTTGAAGCAATCTCCAACAGCCAGTGGTGCTAAATTGATGGGTCATTTGCAGCTTTATGTGCTACACATGCGCATTAATCAAGGATATGCCATTCCAACGAGTATGCCAAACCCTCAGGGCACCGGTCACAGTTTCAAACCAGCACACAATACAGTGTACAACTGTGGATCAGAGCCAAACGGAGGCAAAGACCCACCCCATTTCTGACTTCAGCAGTTTTTTTAACGGTGTCATTCTTCCCTGAGCACATGTAAGGGAAGGTGAACACAGAAAACACAGACAGACTTGCAACGTCTAACACAAAGACCTAGCAAATGTTAGGTGCACCAGCGCAACCAAAAAAGGACAATGAGTCATATTTAACAAATCTATGGTCATATATGTGACCAAAATGTTTGCACTCTAAGGCCCTGATGGTTCTTTCACACATGACTAAGGTCCCTGTTTGTTAAAGTAGCACTAAGTACAGTAGCTTTCTGACCATAAAAATCTGTTTCTGACTCCTTTTGATGACACACTGACATTATTATTATGTACATGGAGGCATTATTGCCCTGCAGCGTCCCAAGGCTTAGAAAGCACATATCACATATCTAAATTTTGGGGACTGCATCACATTAAAACTGCATTATGCTAATGCACCACATGACTCTCCAGCAACTGGGTGTTAACACACTGGCTTTTTTGAATGTGCACTGTGGCTGATTCAGCAAAGAAATGCAAGCGGTAATTAACGGGGGACCAAAGAAGAAGTGACAGAACAAAAAAAAAGACAACGGCCAACGTTGGACTGACTTTTACTGGCCGGACGGAGCTCAGAGAAGAGACAGGATTAAAGATGGTGCTGAATTAACCGTTAGGTGGCGCCTCAGTGAGAAAATTTTCCAAAGTTAAGTAGTGTTGCTTTAAATTAATATAATGTTAAATTGTTTTTTCAAACTTTATTTATTCAATCTAGTAAATCAATCGTAGAATATATTTTTTGGGATTGTCAGAGAAAATTGGGCAACTTTTTTATGAGTACCACTCATTTACTCGACTCTGCTGCTTATTTTTCTTACAAAAATGTTTCTCACAGCCTTTACAACAGTAAAATATTTGCTGCTAAGAAGCATTGTTAAAAATAATCTACCAAAATATAATGTCTTTTTTTTGTGCTAACTTCAATGGAATTTAATTAATTTGTGCATTAAAAGAAGAATAAGCAGCTATGGCACGCCTCTCTGTCCTCGTTACTCCATCTGCTGATGTCCAACAACATGTTCATTATTGTGTAAAAGTTAGAGGCACCATCTGCAGGAGCCATGATGTTGACATAAAGGCTGCAGGAAAGCAATTACATGATCTGCTGCAGCACTTCTTCTTTTGGCTGAAGATGATTTGTTTTGACTGTAGTTGCTTGTTGTCCTGCTGCAGAATGAATAAAAAATCATCAGAAGCCTAAATGGTGGTAAAGTGAGATGGATAAGCATTTTAAACATCTGAGATACCAGACTTTTTCCACCGTGTTGTACATTACAACCCTTTTTTTTTTTAACTGAAAATTCTATTTAACATTCTTCCACATATTGTCTACAACTCCATCAGCTTTCTTTCAATTCCACAAGAAAAAAAGAAAAGAATTGGATGTCAATCTGACTTAATGGAAAATTTGGGGGTTTTCTGTTGAGGAAGATTGGGACTGAAGTCAACTTGCCGAGTCAGAGCTCCTGTCAGTTGTGTGTGTGATCTCAGATTAAACCCTTACAGTACCTCATTCATCTTCATCTTGAAAGGGGAAGAGGAAGAAAACGATTGTGTTATTTTCATTTCTTCTATTCAGATTCTGTTTCCCATCTATTAAAAGACAAATTTGCAAATCCTATTTCACACTTTGATCCAGATGCAATGCAGAATTAAATGAAACAGTTGAGAAAAACGCAAACACAGAAAATATATTCATCTTTTATTTATTTATTTTTTGATAAACAAAATTGCTTTTTTTTTCATTATTTGATACACAAAATCACTTTTTTTTAAATAAACAAAATTACTTTTTTCATTATTTGATAAACAAAATCACTTTTTTTAAATAAACAAAATCACTTTTTTTTTCATTATTTGATAAAAAAAAATCACTTTTTTCCCTCTCTTTCTGTTCTGTTTTTTTCAAACACAGAACTTGGCATCAGTTTGCCCATGAAGGGTGGGAAAGCAAGGAGCCACTTTCCGGTCACACCATTTAATATTGCATTTATTTATTAGGTTATTAATATAGAGTTGCAACCAGGAAAGGCACATCCTGTCAGAAAGGAAAACTAGTGCCACATTGTTAAGTGTGGCAGCTCTTTCTGCTGTAGGTGAGCGCATGTTTCTATTGTACAGTTCTGCTCGCTCCTTGTTTATGAAAACAATAACTCTGTGTATCGGTGGAGTAAACATCCAAAGGTAAATGTTAGGCCAGCTTCCATTATTTCTGAGTAAACGCCTGAGATATCAAGTATCCAAACTGTTTACCTTTCACCCTTATTTATTTGTGTTTTCTACATCATGCTCCACAGCTCACCGACCCTTGTTCAGGCTGTAATCTGGAAACAACAATGCAGGAGTAAAAAGCTTGGACCTGCAACACAAACACAATCTGTGCTGCTTAACTATAACCGGAACGCCTGGCTTTTATTAAGGCTTCTGGGAACCTGACGTTCAAACAGACTCAGATCTCTAGCAGACCTGTGATCGTCTGTGTTTTGTCTTTGCTCGAAGGAAAGTCTTCCTGCTTCACACGGACCCCTGCCTGGCCAGACAAAACTATCGTCACACAAGGTGGGCGACTTGAAGAAGCTAGGAGGCTTCTGGACAGTAACGCATGAAGATGAAAGCCGACCAGCTTGGTTATGACCTGTCTAGAAAGTCTGACTTCCTTTTGCAGGTTTATAATGCTCATGATGACATATTCAGAGCCTGCTTTGTTCCTTTGTCTTGAAATATCCCTTTCCTTGTTGATGCAATATCACAATGAGAAATGAGTTGGTGAAATATTGCCAGCACAGATATGATAATCAGAAGGGTGGAAAGCAGAGCTCATGCCTGGTCAACACTCACAAATACATACAAGGAAAAGCTGCTAAAGAGGAACTCAAAGGCCACGTCTCACATCCTTCATTTGACCCTCTGTTTGTCAGTCTTGTAGACAGGATAGGTGACACCTGTCTTTTGGAGATCACTGGTCATGTAGCCATTCTGATGCCCCCTAACAGCTGGATGGCTGCTACCTCTAAATCTCTCAAATAAAAAGGGAACCTAACTTATTGGCTCGACACAAGGGAGGCGACCAATGTCAGCGACAGGCGAAACTCCTCGCAACCTTCGTCAAACCGAACACACGGGACGCAACAAACGGCAGCAGTGTCACGCATCGCGCTCTCCAATCACTTTTTTTCAAGAAATGTGATTGGTTATGATACTGAAGGGAATTTAGATATTTCAAAGCAATCCGTGACAGACAAGGCGTGAAGGATGAAGTCAGAAGATTTTGCTCAAATTTAAATATTGATGTTGACTCTACTGCACAAAGAAAGACAACCCTGGGTTCATCCTATTTTACAAACATGGAAATAGTTTGATGATTATCATCATTTTATGGCAGACCTCAAGGCTGATCCAAATAAATTCAGAACCTACGTCTGCCACTGCCTTTTTTTGTCACATCTCTATAATCTTTGGGTGATGCATCTTAAAGTATGTGGAAGTTGGGCACGGCTAAAATTATCTGTTCCTCCGTGTTAAAGTGTTTGCAGACCGTTTAGCCTTCTCTCAGGGGATTGGTCAGTCCGTTAAGCCCTTCACTAATTGGTTGTAGTGCCATGCGACAGTGACAAAAATGTAACATTTTTCTATTTTGCTGTTCCGCGTCGCAAGCCCCGTGTGCACGTCTATGTGAACGAGCGCAACATTTTCACATGCACGAATGTCGCCTGTCGCTTGGCTGGAGGAGGACAGCGATTTTCACCTCATCACGCAGTTCCATAGAAAATTAATGGAGAAGGAGCGACGTCACCTCCTGTGTGTCCAGCCCATTATGCGACATGGAGAAGTGAGGCCACCGTGGGAAGGATATGTTTGGCTGTGATCACAATGCAGTCTAACAGTCGGATGCATCACGCTGAGGGAAGCGCAAACTAATGGTTAATGCAACCTTGCAAGCAGGGTGCGAACCACAGGGGAGCTGGGGGAACTTTAGCTCCCCTTAATGAAACATGAGCTCCCCTAGAAACATGATTTATGAAATTTTGGGGGAGCTATATTAAACTGACAATAAAATGTAAGGTGATTGCTCACAAATTTAACGTAGCCAAGTATGACAGTGGATGCTATAATTATATAATAATTATCCATGTTTGTTTTTCCCACTTTCCGAATATGTTTTAGAATCTTCATAATTTATTTGCACTTTTGTATCGCACTTGGAGTGCATAGACAAAAACTTTGAAATTTCTCCTCCGAATTATTCGCAATATCGTGTCGTTTATTTGCAACGGTCCCGGTGTGTAATGGCCTTAACAAATTTGCAGTCTTTGCTAATAACTATACACAATGTCCAAAAGAAAGCAAGGTAGCCTAACAATGTTAGGATTAACTTAAAGGCTGAAAGAGCCAAGCCAGCCAGATGTAGCCACTATATCTCATACAGTGGAAAAGTCAAAAGAAGCTGGAGATGAGTTTGACAATAAGTTTAACACAACAGAGGAAGAGGCTAGCAAGTATGCTGATCTCGCTGGACAACCCAGCTCTTCTGTTACACCTGCCGGAGAAGGGGCAGGGATGACGGTCAAGGTTGCTGCCAAGGACTGCTGCTGGCTGGAGCTGTCAGCAGTAGAGAGAATTGAAGTATGGTTGCTCGTGGCTGACAAGGATGGGATCCTTGGCTGCACTAGATGCAGAGATGCAAAAACTCTCTTCTTTGGGAAAATGTGAGGTAAGGTGGTCTTTGCAAAAAGATTGGTAAAGAAATATTTGCAAAGCATAATTGCATTTTTTTGCACAATTGAAGAAAAAAAGTGGCTCCCCCTAAGCCCACAATATGGTTCGCACGCTGCTTGCAAGCTTGCATTAACCATTAGTAATAGATAAACTAACTCATCGTTCCAACTTCTTTTAACCAAATTTTTTTTGTTATTTTTGCCTCAAGCCAAGGTTTGCAAGCAGAGCCTGCACACTCACAACTCACCTTGATTTATGTAAATAAAGCTCATTAAAATTTTTTATTTTAAATTAGAAATCAGGTTTAATATTGAAATTGAATTCTAGATGCTGCTCTTTAAATTTTTATAAAACTGAAAATTATAATAATGATAATACTGGAGCCACTTTTAATGATGGTGCAGCAGACAGCCTCTTCATAGAGACCCTCACAAAGGCTAAATGGCTGCAAGCTTCAGAAAGAAAAGCAATTCAGTCTCTGAGGTAAAATGGTTAAACATTGCTCTTTATTTACAATCAACCATGAAATTTAGAGGCTTGTCCACCTGCTGTAACTCACATTACAAATATCTGGTAATTTCCTAATCCTGGAAAATGACTCGTAGTTATTGGAATTGTATTAACAACAACACAGCGGATGACAGTGAATCCAAAGGCCTGCAGAGAGACGGTGGAATTTTCCGCAGAGCTGACCATCCAGTGGACTTGAAACGCTTCGCTGCCTCAGCCTGGAGCTTTACTTTGAGACTCTGCCAGCTGAAGTTGACACATCTTTGATGCAATGCCATCCCCATCAGAGACTAAACCCCCCACCACCATCCAGCACATAACCGTTTTTTCCTAAACCATAACCGCCTCCACTCACTCCATTTTTCTTTTTCTTGGTGAGAACTTGCGCTACAAACCAATCAATCTTGAGATGCCCTGCCTGGGTTCCTGGGGAACTCATACTTTTGGGGTCAGTCAGCACTGGCGTAATTATTTTGTAAAATTCAAAGTGCTTGGTTACTGTTGTCTACAGACAAGTCACGGCCAGTGTCAAATGGAGCCCCCTTAGTGTCACTTGACCACTAACAAAGAAGAGCTCTCCCTATATCTTGCGGTAGTGCGGGTGTTCTAACATTACATCCTACCCATTGTGACGTGCTACCTATGCATTCTGTGCACAACACAAAACCGTCATTTCAATATGCAGTAAGGACTCACCCATGAATCCATGCTACCCTCAGGTCCATGTCTTAACAGCTGTTCCTCTGTGTTGTGAGGCTTTTGTCAGCTGTACCTCGTGAAATAAAGTAATAACTTTAATTTAATATATGTATTTTTATATAAATTGTAGGCATATATTTAAAGTATTTTGAATTTGTCATCGTATAAAAGCCTAATAATAGAAACTTTCACTAATTAATATATTGTTGAGGCTAAATAATTAGGTTTTTTCTGTAAAAATAATTTAAAATGTTTTCATTTGTGGAGAGGGATAAAATGACTCCCCAAGGTTGCCAAACAACATCACAGTTAAAAGAGCTGCAGCCTGAAGGTATGGAAGCTGATAAAAGAAGCGGACCAGAAATAGTTTCAGAAAAAACTAAAAAGCCTCGGCATACTGCTAAGAAAGCAAACGACTAAAAACGGAATAAAACGAGAATCAAAATTGGAGAATCTTTTGAAAGGTGGAGAAGTCTGAGAGACCAAATTAATTTCAAGACGGATGCAGAGCTGGCAAAGTTTCTCCTCGACAGGTAAGGCACACACTCTGTGTTTTTCTCTTTCAACTACAGTTCTGATTTGAAACACTAGGTGCCAATGATACTTATTTAGCCTTTAATACTTGGATGGGGTAATTTACACTGTCAGGCATCCTACCTTCATAAATATATGAGCGTATTTTGATGAGTGATAGTCAAGGCATCACAGCTGTCCCTCTGTGTTGAGACTTTCACATTGTAAAATAAACTTTTTTATTTATTTATATGCATAGCAATTGTATATGATAAATTCCTTAAACTATTTTGAGTGTTTTATTATTATATAATATGTGAATATCTAGGCTACATTCACTAATCTACACTGTAGAATCATCCTACGTAAAAGTCAGCTTTATTGTCAGATATGCATGCACAGGAAAAACAGAGAATTCTCTCTCAAACCTCAGTGTAATGAAATACAAAAATGAAAAGCCACTAAACTATAAAAACAAAAACAAGTACAAGCACTATCACTGAGTAAATAAACACGATAACAAATAGACAAGGCAAATTACAGTCAGTGCAATTTATGTTAATGGGTATAGTGCAAAAAAAGAAGACTGAGTTAGCTTATGGTCTTGTTTAAGTGATTAAAGTGTCTGTCTGCTTGTTCCTGAGGGTGTAAAAAGTTCAAGTGTTGATTGGGGGGTGTCAGAATCCAGGGTGTGTGCGTGTGTGTAATGTGAGCAGAGCAGGAGACAGTTTAGCATCCTGACAGCCTGGTGGACGAAGCTGTCCCTCAGTCTGCTGGTCCTGGACCGCAGGCTCCACAGTCTCCTTCCTGATGGCCAGGATGAAGAAGCTGCTCTCACAATGCGTTGGAGGGTCTTTCTGCAGGACATGGAGCAGACGCCGTACCACGCGATGATGCTGCTGATCAGGACGCTCTGTGCTGTTGTGTGCCTCGAAATAAGCAAAGATGTCATTTAGCTCATTTAGCAGAGAGGTGGAGCTGTCACAGGTCTACAGTGGGGGCTTGTAGTCCACTTCCGGCCCCACACCTACCTCTGAGAACTGGTTTGGTGACTTTAACCAGTGGTCTGTATGCTGGCATTAGCATGACAGTGATGTGGTCAGAAGTGCTGAGGTGTGGGGAAGGGTCTTGTCAGCTTTTCTCTGGGTGGTGTAAACCTGGTCCAGTGTGATGCTTCCACATGTTGCAAAGTCTATGTGTTTATGTAGTTTTGGAAACACACTCTTTGGGTCTGGGGGGTTGAAATCCCCAGCCAAGATGTGAAAGGCATCAGGGTGAACCGTCTGCTCCACACTGATGTGTTGATACAGTTTATTCAATGCCTCACTCCTGTTGTTTCCACCAGCGCTCGGAGGAAAGTAAACAGAAACAAGCAGTATAGCTGTAAACTCCCCACACGGTAGAACAGTTGGCATTTAGTGACCATAAACTCCACTGAAAGTGAGCAGTGTTTGCAGACAACAGCAGCGCCACGACTTCAGACATTGTTGATGTAAAGTCACCGCCGAGTGTCTTCCATACCTCAACGAGAGGTCTGTCTGACTGAAAGCAGGTTAGCGGCTTGAGCTGAATGGCATGGTCCATGACATTGTTGTAGAGCCATGTTTCTGTGGACACATAAACACAGCACTCTCTCACAGCCTTCTGAGTTGTCCGTAGAAAACATAAACAGTCCAGTTTATTGTCCATAGAACATATGTTGGCCAGCACGATGATGCAAATACGTAGCTAGCTTGTGTGGGCTAGCCACTAGCCTAGCTCGGATACGCTTGCCCCGCTACTACTTCCTCTCTGCTTGTGTTGCCTCTAAGGCGGTGCAGGGCTGGGGGTCGGTGATGAAGCAGGCCTTCGGAGCAGACTGCAGTCTCATAGCTCTTTTACTTGCGCAGAGTTTAATTTATAAAAAGTGGTTCTGTCAGCATTGAGCAGAAACTCATGACTGTATGTGTGCTTGAAAACGGGTAGACGGACTGGGCTTCACTCACAGTTTAATGTTTGTTCACAATAGACAACAATACTGCCAGTCTCTAATGTCCACAAAAATAG
>JBAMHW010000024.1:2780184-2792254 GCA_037177495.1 Rhadinocentrus ornatus | reverse complement strand
TATTAAAAAAAAAAAAAATAAATAAATATATATATATATATATATATATATATATATATTTATATATGTATTTTTGATTAGGACTGGTTGAAAGATCTTTTGGCTTTTTGCAGGGGACTTCTTTGTCCACTAACAACCTGAAAGCAAAGTAAATTATAGATATCTACAAGGATGAAATCAACATCAAAACTTGTAACTGCCTAAAAAAAAAGCAAGTTCATGTAAGTTAAACAGAATGTTTGGGTCAGGAGGAATGGTGTCCTACTAGCATTGGTTGTAGATGTATGAATATTGTCTTGAAATCCCCCCCGAGCCAGCTGTGTAAAGCTTTATTACAACACTGAGATGTTTCATCTTATTTTTTAAATGAGGAAAATTCAGCAGGTTGCAAGGACACTTTTACCAGATGACTTAGTCAGCTAAATCAATACAGCTCATTTTTTAAGTATTTAAAATAAAAAACAACTGTATTTTCTTTATAAAAAAAAAACAAAAAAAAAAACACATTAAATAAGTTACAAACATGTTAAAGAGGCATGATGCCATTGTTTCACAAAAATGTGGGATTTTCAACCCACAATAAAGGTTTCCAAGTCAAAGCACGATAGTTGGTTCAACAAATTCCAGCTCTGATCCTCCTATTATACGCCTAAAAAAGCCAAAGAATGTGAGGGATGTGAGAGGCAGTGTTCTGTAGCTGCACAACGTCAAGGTCATTGGACCTTATGTGGCAGATCACAACAGGGTGAAAGTGCATAATGCAGGTTAGTACATCTTGTACGATCCGATCTTCTACCTCATCCCACCGATAACCACACAAACATAAACATGCTGTAGGAGCCCATCATGAAGCATTCCCGTCATCATCATCATTACAAGACAGAATTGTTTTGTTAATTGAATCTGGCTTCACTTGTTCTTTTTATAGCACATGACACAGAGCGTGCAAACATCAGTGAGGGAGCAACAAAAGGAAATCAGATCAGAGAGCTGAATTTCCACTGGGACGAGGAGGACTGATCACAACAACATGTGCAGGTACAAATCCAAACAGTAAACAATGAATTTGACTCTGTAGCTTCACATACAAATCTTACAGTTAATACCAGAAACCATTAGGCTGCATATGTTTCCAATTTACAGTTATAAACAGGACTGTGTGTAGGTGATGGAACTTGAACTGGACTGAATAATATTTTATCAATCCACAAAAGAAAATTAGATAGTTGGAGCATCTAATATAAATAAAATCTTTCATTGACAAAAACAATAATACCTCCTATATCATGTGCTAACTTGACCTACGTTGACCTAAAGAAACCTCTCCAACTGAATACACTCCATTATTTAGTCAGTATACTGGGGGAAGGTGTCCAGGGTTCTCCATCACGTTGTGAAGCTTCAGGGGCTCCAGGGCAGAACCAGCCTTCTTTACCAGTTTGGGTCACTGGATCTGATGATGTTGTCCCAAAAGATAGCTGCAAAAAAAAGCAAAGGAAAGGAGAAGAACGAGGTCATCCACAGACTAGAACTTTTCCCTGTATCAGATTAAGGTCACAGCTTCTTGGGCCCACTGCAGCTGACACCATCTGGACCTGGACTAGTCTCTCCAGCTGCTTCTTTGTCAGTTTTTATAACTTTTTCAGAGAACTGATGTCCAGGGTTTATAGCAGAACTAATTAGGTCTCTCAGCGAACCTGCTGAAGGGTGAAGTTGGATCAGGAACTACGACCACATCCAAGTTATTTCATGTTACTTTGGCAACTATGCCCACCAACCCTAAAGTCAAACTGGTTGTAGGCAAAGTTGTATGATCCAACCGCAGTTCAGTCAGTCATGGCATCAGTGTCATGAGCTTATTACAGTTTGTAGCTTTAAACTACTCCTTTTAAGAGTGTCTTCGGCTTCCTCTGACCATCTTCTCACCAGTGTTTTGACCACATGTCTCCGAATGATGGATGTCCATGTGAAAATTAAAACGATCAAGTTATGGTTGCTCTAGGAACCACCACTCCTTGACCATTCCTTCTCTGTCTGAGTCTAGACAGAAGAGAGTGATGCATCTTTGAGTAAGACTGCTCAGTGACAAGAGTCAATGCATTGCACCACCAAGACTAACACCAGTCCTCAACTGCCATAGTCGGACTTCAATACCTTACCACTAGCTGTGTTCAATTCTAATTGGGTATTTATGATGGTCAACATTTCATTATTAGCCCACTATGGTAAATCCAAGATAACTGTGAATGCTGTAGGCCTACCATGGAAACAACTTACATTTGTGGGGCTACAAAATATTTTACAGGGCTAATATAGCTTGTACCAGATTTGGCACTGCCAACCACATTGTGGACACTTTTACATGGTTCAATAAAATTTGTGGAAGAGTTCATTTTTAAAAACCTGAGGTCCCCCAATCATTGTAAAATGTTTTGGGTGTCCAGAAATTTTAATTAACTAAATTATGGTTACTCTCTGACTCTGGTCTTGCCTATGACTTTTCTCCTTCATCATCTTCCTTCTCATCCTCCTTGCTGTTTCATGGCTTCATCCAGGCCAGCAGAGAGCTACTTCCCTGGGCTGTCTGGTGTAGCTCCATTCATTTCTGTTTTCTTAATCTCTCTTTTCTAGGCATGCTGCAATTGATAAAAGCCGAGGCCAACAGTTTCATAGACTGCTTAGAATAATGCTGCTTGGAATAAAGAGAAAAAACGGTTTGTCAAATTATTATAATCTGTGACAAAAAGATGGGCAACGCGATGTGGTTTATGAATACGTGGTGAAAACTTCACAGAAGAAAAAGCCAAACATACCCGCGTTTGTAGTGACCACTTAGTCTAACATTTGGCAAGGTACCACTGATTATGGCTGGTGCCAAGCTCGTTAAGCGGGCAGCCGGCTAATTTAGATATAATTAGCTATAATGAGACAGACAGGCTACTTTACAACATGGACGAATAGTTTGGGATCAGGCTTAGTTTAGGCGCAAAAGGTGCCCTCGAAATAGTTCAGCATTTCCTGAATAGTGGCAGGTGGCGCGGTGGGAGGTAACTTTGTGGACGGTCTAGCTGCTGGAATGCACATGCTTACAATGTTCCTCCTTGGTGCCGCTTTGCGTGATCACGTTGCCAAAGAAACGATGGTAACGAATCGGGCGTACGCGCGTGCACGCATGTGTAAGGGGCGTGTGATCGCGTCAACATAGTGGGCCACATACAGTATATAAAAAATTATTCTGATAAAAAGAGCACATTTTCAGCCCCGACGGCAAGGGCAAGTGCTTCAGCACCACCAAGGCTTTATCTGTGCACGCCAGTGTAGAAAGGATTATCTTCCAGCAGCCAAGGGAAAAATAAAAAATGGCTGTGGCTAGTATAGTATAGAATATGAATTCTATAATAATAAACAATTAATTCATTAATTAAATACAATCATTGATAACTATAATCTTGTGATGAGACGACTATTTTTTTTTGCCAAGCTTTATACAAAATCATTTGGGAAGTTTTGGACTTTTGGTTGGGTAAGTCAAAATATCAAAATATCTGACTAGCTAAAAAAAACAACATCTGCTCAATTTTGAAACGTTAAAAATTTCCCTTTGACTTGTAAAATTAACTGTGCTCCTTCATTTACACCAATATTTACTAAATCAGGCTCTTACATAAAGTATATCCCAGGTTATCTACTGACTACTGGGAAGGTTTTCAGGTGAAAGAGTGTTCATTGTCTTTGCTCTTTGCTTCTCCTAAACGTGGACACAAACCACATCCTGTGTGGCAGCTGCTAGGCAACTAAGTCATATTGTGTAATGTTTCATGGTTGCAGATCAGCTGCAGTCCAGGTTTAGAAAAGGCCTTGGCAGTGATGCAGCTTGTCATAACTGCACTGCCCATGGCACCCGATGGAACGCAACCCTTGATCACATTTTGACTGGTGACGACAAGCACAATAGCAGCACTGACAAAATACAGTCTGTTGGGCCCTCTGAGGGCTTAGTTGTCTTTGAAAACCATGTTGCTCTGGAGTGAATACTGGCTGTTTGAGTTTGGGCTCAGGCCACTGGTTTTTATTTAGATTTTTGGGGGGTTATACTTAAAAGGAGCAGTTTGTATGATTCATCATCATCATCTAGTATGCAGGATTTATTGACATAATAAACCTAAAAATATTTTAGGGTCAGATAAATGCGGAGAAATGTTATGTGCTGGAATCAATCACCATCATATTAACTTGGTTAAAACATTTAAAAGTCTTGTGCACCATTTAAGTACAATACAAGTACGAGTGTAAATATTGTGTTTCACACATGTGATCAACACTGGGTGAAGTTACAGTTGACCTTGAGTGAATTTTAAACAGATGCTCACAAGTCCTTTTTTACTAGTCCAAGTCAAGTCTCAAGTCTTTTAGTGGCAAGTCCAAGTAAAGTCAGTTTTGGTAATCTGCCATGCAACACCTGTCGTCTGGTCTGCTTAGAAGACCGCATTATAACGTCCAATGATTTTAAAATCTCTTCTCACCCTTTATCTACCAGCATTTCACTGATCTGTAGCTTAAACTGAAAAATGTTCCGTCCTTCTCCTCTGGACACTTTCTTTGCTTTAAATTCATTAAACCTGTAGATGAACATTGAAATGTATTCAGATTAGTAAATGTGTTCTTAACATAACTTACCCAAAGGTTTTTTTTTAATGTGAACCAAAATCCATCTGGACACACTGAAAATTTTTAAATACTAATGTGAAGTTCACAGCATTTTTTCCCCTGAATGTAGAAAGGAGGATCAATATTTTGCTCTTTAGTGGTAGTAGGATCACCACCTGTCCTGCAGGTTTTAGATGTTTCCCTGCTGCAATACACCTGATTCAAATGAGCCTCTTAGTGACCCATTAATAATTTGATTAAGGTGTATTGCTGCAGGTAAAATCAGCAGGATAGTGGCTAAACAGGTCCACAGTTGGTGATCCATGCAATAGTGTACAGAAAGATCTTAGTAATTTTTTAAGGGCTTGAAATAACTGAATGAGATGAGTATGGATAAAATTAATTTACATTTTTTTTAAATGAAATATTTTTAAATGAATTTAAATTAAATTATTAATTGAATTAATTGAGTTATGATACTTGCAGGTCTAATAATCCTTACATTCCTAGATCAGCAACAGCTGTACTTTTCTAATAAACAGACCCAGTAAAACCTTATTTTCAGTGGGTCTGGTCCCAGTTTTATGTCATCATGGTAAACCAGCAGTTTATGGAAGTTGTGCTCAGTAAACATCTCATTCTTTTTTTAAACATATTCAGTGGAGCCAATGTGATGGATTTAACATTTTAGCACAAAGGTAGTAACAAGCTAACGTTTACACGCTGTGGTGCTAAGCTTGTTGCTAACATAATGCTTACATTAGCTTTCATATTACTGTTACTAACCTCTCAGGTATGTTTTAAGGTAGCTGAAGGTGGATGTGGTGGATCTAGAGTCCTGGATTTTTGTACCACAGATGTTGCAGTTTGCTGCTCCTATTTTGGTGCCTTTTTATTGAGTTTTTAATACCCAAACGTTACACATCTGTGTAAAGTGACATTAGTGTTACCTCTGGGGAAACGACAGCACGCTACACAGACAGCAGATCAGACAGAGGAACAAGTCATACAACAAAATAAATAAAAAGATTGTTCACAAGTCTCAAATTGAAAGTCCAAGTCGAGTCTCAAGTCACTGGAATTGCAACTGAAGTGCAACTCAAACCACTGAGTCTCACACTCAAGTCCCCATCTCTGGATGAGACCAATCACCTAGCTTAGCTGCAACAAGGAACTACTGCCTCTGTAAATGGAGCACCAGCTCATCCAGGACAGCTGCACTAAACCTAGGCAATCTAACACTAGGATTGCAGATAAATGTTTTGTTACTGACATATTGACAAAGTCTCATTAGCATTTAGGTAACAGTCCTGCAGTGTAAAAGTGCAGCCTATCAGACACGCTTAAATGCTTGTAATCTTTGATCTCACTTTTTATCAATGTTTAAGATGTTGCATCATTTTTATTTTAAATGAATGATGAACTACAGGACTTTTATCGGTGATGTGTCCCCTATCAACAGTAAATCCAGCATCCATCTTGCAGCCTGCCTGTACATCAGCCAGTAAAAGTCCTATCTTGACTCATGTCTTAACTCTTCTTCTGTCCCTTTCTCTTTGTCTTTTCCTCGCTTCCTCCAATAATGTCTTTTTGAGTTTCTTTACTGAATCAGCCACTGAATCAGTGCATGTAAAAAGAAAACCAGTGTGTTTATTTATGTATATAGTGAGCACCATGTTTGTATCTCAATAATGCCAATGGTTTTAACAGAACACAGGTGTTGACTTCCAAAATAATTAAAAAACTTGAAAGCAATGTTCCTCTCTATTATTTGTATAATCAACCAGTTTTGTTTTATGATATGTATTTATGTGTATTTTGTTCTCTGATGAGCATCATTGCCTTGAAGCCTATCATCAAATAAGGATTGGTACTGCAACACCTCCACAATCAGACCAACATGTCAGAGCATGAGAGAGAACCTTCAACCTGACAGACTTGCATTGAGCCTCCTAGTTATGTCACATTCGCACATGCCGACCTGCAGCTATCATCCTGTTTGACATTTTTACATTGGCTCCTTCTCTGTGGATTTATGAGCGAGTCAGGTTTCAGTAGTGAGAGGGATTGTTGTTGTGTCCTCTGATAATCTGTTCCTGTTTGCATGAGGTTTTACAGTTGATATGTGATATGTGCAGGGCAAGTGGTTTCACTTTGTCACTGATCTTTTCTGGAAGGATGTTCCTGCATGTACAAGCACTTCTTCAAATGTAATTTTAGTTTTACTCTTCTTTTTTTCCCCTCTTGGATCTGGGTCATGATGATCTTTAAGTTCCCCCATTCAAAATAGGTTTAGCCCAGAGAAAGTTTTAAACACTTTCTGCTTTAAATCTTTAAGATTTAAAGCCTTCCTGTTATCGGGATGTTTTGCTTAAAAGACCTGTACATGTCATATTTAAAGCCAACAGAGTAGTTCCACATAGAGGAACTTTTATTTGAATGGTTGCTTTCTGGTCTGTACATCTATTTGAAAAGTTTTTCCATTTTTTCATCCTATTTAAAAATATTATAACATCAGGTTCAACAGTGGAAATGAGTGCTAGATTAATTTAATTTAGAAAACGTTTTTAACATTAAGTATTTGTCAAATTTTTGGCCATTCTTGGCTTCTCTCTTCTCAGCCATTCTGTCCCTATTTTTTCTCTCACCAGCTAATCCAAGGCAGGGGATGGTTGAGAGTCACCTGCTGTCAATCAGCCTGTTAGACTTCTGTTAGACCAATTTAAAAACCCACAGCAAACAGAATGGCTTAAAAACAGTCATTAAAAAATGTGTAAAAATTGTAATTTTAATTGTGTAAAAAAATGTAAATTTTTTTTAACTTCTTAAATATGAAGATTTGCAGATAATAATCTGTGTTGAGTAAATCTTTCTGCAATTTAAATTAGTGTCAGCCAAAAACAACATTTAAAGACTTTACTTTGATCTCTAGACTGATGTTATTTTGATTTATCTACATATTTTTACAATTTACTGTTTAAATAACAGTAAGTCTAATAATAGTGAGTCTAATAGTTCTGTTTACAATAATTAAGAAATAGGTTGCAAAAATCACTGCCAGGTTGCAAAACACTCTACTACAGCGGGCACACTAAGTCAACACGTAGCATGGAAAATGGTAACTCCAGAGCTGGATCTACAGTGCCATTCATTTTCATTTTATCAGGGGGGTGATGGCTTTGTTAGCATGGTGATTTTATCGCACAGGATGCAAGATACACAAAGACATTGTCAATGATTAAATGGGCATCACAGAAGCTCGGGATAAGGCTGCATTGCTGTGTGCGCCAGATATCTACAGACAAACAGAGAGAGGGATTAACTATTCAGAGTGAGGGAGGAGTGCGTGGGGAGCAGGGAGGGTTATTCACTGGTCAGTATGGTTAATCTGTGGGGGGACTGGGCCAGAGAGAAGGGAAATCAACAGCTGTGAAGAGAACGGGATTGTTACAGAGAGTGAGATTTCCACAGTGAAAAGCCTCCTGGCAACTTTATTTACCTTTTTTCGGGGAGCAGTCTTATCCTGGATATTTTAGACCAATGCATGCTTGACCTCAAACAAAGCAGGATAAATAGAGTCTCACTTCGCCCAAATGACTAAAGCATATCCAATCTCACTCCTACTTAAGTGATTTAAATCATACCTCTCTGGCCGCACTATGTTCATTTAGCTCAAATCCTTCTCTTCCCAACCCTCTCCTCTCACTGCAGGTGTCCCCCAGAGCTCTATCCAGGGTCCCCTTCTTTTAATACCCTACATACTCCCCCTTGGCAATGTCTTCACTGGATGATGGATGACACCCAACTTTACATCTCCAGCAAACCAAACTTCTCCTTCCCACTTTCTACTCATTCCAGTTGTTTAGATGTCTTGGCTGTCATCCAATTTTCTGAAATTAACAGCAATAAAACCGAGTTCATTCCCATCAGTACACCTTCAACTCTCCAAAACTAACAGTTTCTCACTTTCTATTGACAACTCTGCAGTTTCACCTTCCCCTCACGTTAGTGCTTTTCCTTATTTTTTCAAGTCCACATCAATAACATTACTTGGTTTGCATACTTCCACCTTTGCAACATTAACTGCCGTTGCCCTTTCCTCACACCTCACTCCACTACCGTCCTGCTCCACAGCCTAATCCTCTCCCGCCTAGATTACTGTAATGCCCTTCTTTTTGGTCTTCCTCACAAATCACTCCATAAACTTCAACTGGTCCAGAATTCTGCTGCCTGGATAATCACTAAAATCCCATCGTCTTCCCAAATCGCCCTTGTCCTAAACAGCTTCACTGGCTCCCCTTAAAATTCTAAAAATTTTAAGGCCATCCATCATCTCACTCCTATCTGTCCGCTCTGCTCCATACTGCCATCCATTCCGGTTCATTGCTCTCTTCATCTTGCTCTCCTTATCTTACCGTCCCATCCCATCTCCTTGTTACCATGGAGAGCAGGGTTTTTAGCTGCTCTGCTCCCAAACTCTGGAACTCCCTTTCTCCTGACCTCCATAATGTTGACTCCCTCCTTCTCTTTAAACCCCTTCTAAAAACCCACCTGTTCAAACTGGCCTACAACCTTAAATCCTTTTTCGACCCATCTGTGTATTTTGGTGCTTTAAAACAGTTTATTCCACTTCTTTGTTTTATTGCACTTAGACTGCTTTGTTTAACTTAAATTTTTTGATATTGTAAAGATACCTTGGGTTTCCTGAAAGGTTCTTTAAATAAAATGCATTAATATTTTTAATATTCTTAATTTGTAAATTATATAACTGTTAATTATAAAACAAAGCAGCTTTTTTCTATTAAATGTCCCTTTTTCAATTCAAACAGAACAAAGAGGGGAACATGACCTGAATCTATACTATTTTAGTTCTGGATTTATTTTTACCTGGATATAGACATACTGTATATGAACCATCTCTTGGACTTCTGGATTTTGCTTAGTTTGTTTTATACTATTTAAAGTCCTGGCTCCACCATAAGTCGACACGCAAAACGTACTTGAGTTGCAGGAGTCTGATGAGATGAAAGAAAAACTCAGTTTTAGTGGTTCTTGATGCTTCATAGCAGTCAGGGTTTGTGGACCATAACTGAGAGATATTATGGACGAGACTCATTTACGCTTGTGTATTTGTAATCTTACTGCACTAGTTAATTTAAAAGACAATTTCTACGTGTTAAAATTACAATACATATACACACATATAAAATTCACATATCCTGAGCTTTTAAATCAATGTTCACAAATGACTACAGAGGTATTTGCACAAACTAGAATTTTGCAGAGAAACTTATATTACATAGTGACATAGCTTAATTTGCAACTAAAAAGCAACGGTGTTATATATTGATGTTTATGTGGGGAGTTGGCAACCAACCATAAGTATTGTAACCAAGTAGGGATTGTGCTGTTCTGTTGTCAGTGCCAGTATGTAAACAAAGTTGGCTGCTAAGGAGTACCATTGAAAAGTACTGTGTCAGCCTGGTGTGTAAAATGTGCCTGCATGCAGATCAACAGAACAAGAACCCAATAAAAGCAATAATTTCAGATATTGATTTACAAGCTCGAAATATGTGGTTGTAATTTGACAACATAAATTTTAGCAGGAAATTTAGTTTAAAACAAAACTCAAATGACTGTTTTGATCAATTCATCATCAACTCATTGTTTATTAGGCAGAAGTACCATTAAGCACCAGCTGAAGCCTTACAAATACAATGATTGGGTGCTTTTGTCTTTTTATACATAACTGTACTCATCTATGTTTGTGTTTTGATCAAATTTTATGACGTGAAATAGAAAACAATTCATGTTTCACTGAGGAAATAAGTTAAAATGCTTTTACCTAATTAAACACGACTCTCTCCATCCTAAGCAGACAGCTGGTCACTTGTTCAGCACAAAGTAGCATAGAGGGTTTTTTCCATGTCCTCTTTCCAGAGCAAGTCCTTACTTTTATTAATAGCCTGAGTGAACAGTAAAGGACAGCAACACTGTTTTTCAGCTTCAGGATCAGACTCATCCTCAATCAAAGGCTCAATTTAGTCCTGACAGCACCCAGGCAACCAACAAAGAGCCTTTCTTCAACAAGTCACTGTCAAAGAAAAATCTCTTTTAAAGCCATCATGGCTAATAATTAGTCAAGACCTTCTTTGAAGCAGGAATAAAAAGGAAACATGCTCATATCCAGAAGGTTTTTTTGTATTAACCAACTGTAATTCAGGACGGAAACCTTGCCGGAAATCTGCACAAACAGAGAAAAACCTTCTGTTTGGCTCCCACCACACACAGGAGGATAAGCTGGAGGTCATCAGAACCTCACAACACTGAGCTGAGTACGGCAATGGAATAAGAAAATGTGCTCACACTTCCAAACAAAGCACCTAAAACCTGTGGCTTTCCCCACATTAAGTCAGAAAAGATAGAAGGGTGATGGATGCGGATTGTAAATACCTGCATGAAGAAGGCAGATGGTTTAATATTAGAGAGAAGTTATTTTCCGCATATTCAACTACAACAGTGAGCATGTTTACATGACACCAAACTCCTATAATTGGGAGTAATCAGATTACTGAAATAATGCATCTACATGTATTTCTCATGTGCGATATTCAAAATATCCTTGTCTAGATTTTCCAGCCCATAACCAGATTTCTTTTGGAGTAAGCAAGTCATTTTCAAAACATTTGATCTTAGTTAAAGGTGTCATCACCTGGTCTTTTCATGCATCCACTGTCCTCTAAGTGTCTTTAAATATTTTTTGGGAAACTTAAAAAAAAAAAAAAAAAAATCAAACATAGAGCTTGTTCTGACCCTTTGCTCATACCACAACTTTGTCTTGTAAGAGTTCATGCAAGCTTTTGACTAATGTTAATGAGGTGCGCGCTGATTGGCTGCAGGGAGGCAAGAGAAGGGGGGTGGGCCAATGCATGCACAGTGCATCCGACTCCAAAACATCAACAGCTTAGCGATGGCAAGCGAACCTGACCGAGCAGCAGCTTACGGAATTCAGCCATTTACGTTCGAAGCAGACTCCGAGCTTGAGAGTGAAGATACCGAGATGGTGGAAGAAGCACGTTTACAACAAAATGTTTACAAAAATTTACGTGGCAGAGCACTTCATCCCACTTATTAAAAAGAGAACACGGGGCTCATTTGTACATTGCTTGGGGTTAAGCTTATCCCTTAGCATTAGCGTTAGCATTAGCTGCGTCAGCAGCAAAGCACGAAATTATATTATTATATCCTTACATCATTCCATGCCTAAAGCATGACTTTAGATGTGGAAGAGGGGCTGGCTTATTCCTGCGATGACAAAATCCCAGGAGCAAATTAAAATTACGCGTTTGCCAGAGTTTACCCTTTTGGCGGTTGTGCTGTGAACAATAGACCGGGACGGAAAAACCCAACCGTCTTAAAAAAA
>JBAMHW010000024.1:2758889-2770889 GCA_037177495.1 Rhadinocentrus ornatus | reverse complement strand
CATGGATCATTGTGGATTTACCATATAGAGTCTCTGAATAAACACTACATTTTGTGGCTGGATTGTAAACCTCCTGATTGTGATTAAAGTAATGTCTGGAAGACCTCCTTAGATCTCCTAAAGGGTAAGCTATCCATTACAATTTACCCCACAGTGATACACATACCGTTCCTGAGAAATTGTTGACGATAGCGTCGGGGGGCTCCTGCGATCTAGCAGAGTTTTAAGGGTTAATAAACAGTTGTGCATCAGTTTGGACACAACACAAAGACATTTTGCCCCCTTAAAACATTTGCAATTCACAGAAAAAAAATAAACAGAAATATGCAGCAACAAACCTTAACAAGTGTTTCTGTTCTCAGACTCAAGGTTAGAAGGGAAATCCTACACAGATAGCAAACATTTTGACCCTCACCTGGAGAAGAGAAATCATTACACTGCTAGCATATGCTGTATATTAATGCTACTGAAATCCTAATAATCATTTTAGGCCTGCTCTAAGAATCTTGATTATAAAATCAATTAGGATTGATTTAACAGTCCAATACCAAAGTTCAGTAAAACATTACTCATGGTCCTTTTAGCATCTGTAACCATACAACATGTTTCAATGAAAATTTCTGAATTTGCTTTACTTGGTCTTTAAAAACCAAGAAGGTACACTTGTTTTTTTTCCACTAATATATTTAGAAATACTGAACGTAATGTTTGGACTGGAGATGGCAGACCGCTAACTGCATATATATGCTTCCTCTGTGGTAATTTTCACTCAGAGAAGTTACAGTAAGCCATTTTGAAATTTTTCCTTACTCAATCTCGGTAAAGCCAAATTGAACTTGATTGCAACAGCAGAAGTCTTTATCTGCAGTTTCCCAGAAGAACATCACTGTGCAGAGCTCCACTAGCAGCCCTGTTCACCCCACAGTTCATAACCGTCCTCCTGACCTCTGCTCAATGTGTTTGTGGAAACACAGCTGTTCTGTTTAATGGCAGATAAATATTATTTCTTTGCCGTTCTCTAAAGGGGTCAACTCAAAAATAGCTTCCTTTAAAAGCTTTCCATTATATACTGAAAGTCAACCGCACGTGCTTGAAATGCCCGGCTTCAGTTACTCGCTGGTGTTTCCCACCTTGTCTATTAAAAGGCTAACTCCGATTAAGAACCTCAGATGGGAATAATGATATCTGCACATCTCCTCTCACCAGGGATAGTTTCATATTTTTCCCCTTCTTACCCTGTCATTGGTGAATATGAAGACAAGGTCACGTTCATCAGGAGGTGATAAATGACTGAGAATGCCATGTCAGTCTCACTGGGATGATTATGACTCAGAGATTAAAGTGGTGAGAAGATCCAGACACAAAGTATGATGAGTTTTTATTGGGCAGGAGCATCACACAGAGCTGGAGGAGCTGGGGCTGCAAATGATGATCTGCTTTAGTCCAAAAATCAGTACAACACAATACAATGCAAATCACTTGCTTGTTTCAGCTGATCTGTCTTGATTTAGGTTGTATGCACCGGTGTTTGGACAGAAAACTTAGGTTCTGTCCTTTTAAACAATAGTTTTGACTATTGTATTTGAAGTAGAAGCTACATATTTTCAGTACCAGTGTAGCTGTTTGAACAACCAGACCAGAAATCCTGTTTTATCCAGACAGGCCCTTTTTGAGAGCTAAAAAAATAACTTGTACCATGACTCTGTTGTCTCTAACAACAGGTAAAACAAAGACTTAATAAGCAATGTGTTTTGCCTTCAGATTAGGTCAACTAGTCAGTGTTATCATACTAGGGTCTACATACACTGAACATGTCTTATCCAAGGAATTCAATCTAGTATAGCTACAATCAACTAAGACTGCTGAAATAATTGTTGACACTTGTTGAGCACAAATTTTTTTTTTCCTCATTCTCTTTTTTCATCACATCACATATGCAGGGAGGAAAATAAATAAAGTAACTCAGATACAAAAGATTGTCAGAGCAGATATTCAGTAGCTCTAAATTTAACTTCTTCTATTTTCTATTTAGCAAGAGGAAACAAACCTCAGTTAGAGAACATGATCAGCCTGAGCTTTTCAGACGGAAAAAATGTGATGAGTCAAAGTGGTACAAGGGGGATAAAAAGAAATCACGATCTCCAGGCTGTTTTTATCCACTCAGCAACTGAACTTTAATGTTTCAATTTTACCCCGAGCCACAGCCAGTTGTGTTGTGTGGTTTTGAATTACACAGAGGACGCACGAGTGGATGGAAAGCACGGCAGGAGACATGTGATACAATGGAAGCACAAGGAGAGAAACGATGTGGGGCTGCCAACGTCTCTGCTGCTCCACTTTCCCCTCTTCTTTTACTTTAAACACTTCTGCCTACACACACTAGCGTGGAATTTTCATTACACAAATCAAATCTTGTCCTTATTATATAGGAAGAATTATTGGATTGTTGGACAACGCAAGGTCCAACTGCAATGTAAATAATATCAAACAAAGCAACGAGGTGTTGGAAGGAAAAGTCACAACAATTATACAGAAATTACAACTGGTGAGGAAATTTTCTTGATTCTAAGGTAAATCCAGATGTAAACGTGTGGATTCTGCAGCAATGCAGATATGGAACAAAATCAAAAGTTTGAAGCTAAGACACAATGATGGTATACCATCAACAAGGGCAGATTTCCTGGCCATAGCATTACAACAAAATTGTCACCCCAAAGAAGAAGAAGAAGTAGCTAGAATAAGTTGGTCTAAACACTGAAGTAGTAGTAAAGCTTCAGCGTTATGCTAACGTTAGTGATGGTGAAAGAACACAGCAGGATGTCAAAGACAGTTCAGAACCTTGTCAGCCTATTTGAAAGCACAAATCAGATCTTAAAAATCTGCCCACAAAAAATTAAATACATTGGTAAAACAACTAATATGTGGGACCAAATTAGCTGTTATCCTGATCCAACATCTGCAACTTCAATGAATACAAGCCTGACTTATGAGCCTGAAATTAACAGGACACTGTAAACTTTGCACTTCAATCCGACGGGAGAGAAAGACAGCTTTATTCAGAGCTGAGGATAAATTGGATTTGTTTGGTTTTAGAAAGCAGCTGTCTATGACCTCTGAGCCAAACTTTATAATAACGTCACCTGAACTCTACAGCTGAAGTCCAGGAGAAGGTCTGGGTGAGTAGAGCTTGCTGACTGTGGGAGAAGTGGGTCTACTTCTTTCTTTGTTTTCCATTTGGCCTAAAACCTAAATTTCCCCAAACTGGAGCTGTGATGTTTGGCTTTGAAATTGAGTGTATGGGACGAATGTGTCCAGTCCTCTAATCCAATGGTTCCCTACCCATTTTCCTTGAGGCACCCCCTAATCCAACTACTTCAGTAATTATTAATATATAACCTCACTTTTATTTTTATAAATTTTTTAAATAGGGATGAATGATTTGGACTGTGGCATTTCTCAGATGTGTTTCATGCATGAAATGGTACAGGAAAAATCAAGTTTACCAGCATTACATTAAAATACTTTACTATGACTCCATCTGCTCACTTAACCACACAGTGCATGAATGAAAATTAATTGGATGCTGCACTGGCTCCCTGTCCGCGACAGAGTTCATTTAAAAATGTTGGATTTAATAATAATTCTAGGGTAGGGATCACCAACTCCTGCAAGTTTTTATTATGTCCATGTGGCAGCAAATAATGGGTCATTGACAGCAAGCTGTTGGTGAACTACTTCATTTGAACCAGGTGTGTTGCAGGAGGAATACAGTGAAAACCTACAAAACACTGGCTCAAGAAGTCCAGAGATGGTTATGCCTGACGTAGAGCACTAAATGGTCACTTTTGCATCCGTATGTCCCCAGCAGGTCCCTGAGGTCATGTGATCAGGGTCTGCTGGTCATGTAGCAAACAGTTAAAGACTAAAGGTGCTATACAAATAAAATCTTATTATTAAAAAAAAATCGTTGTGTACCCCACAGGATAAAAAACGTGGCCTTGATTTTATTCAGTATGATCTCGTAACCCTATATTTTAATTTGATTGCTGTGCGCTTTTTATTGTGTATTGTGGGACTTGGATGGTTACCAAATCATGAACTGAAACAAAGGCCCCTGAGCCTAAATGCATCTAATTGCAATCACTAGAGAGGGTCGAGAATGCCCCCGCTTGCTGTGGCTGCGGTCTTTTGGGCCGCAATCGGACTTGCTTCCTCGACGCCGATCATCCCTTGGCTACAGTAAGAGTTGATACGACGCCGATCATCCCCTGGCTACAGTGAGCATTGATACAATGGCGCTTCCTCGACGCGGATCATCGCCTGGCTACAGTGAGCATTGATACAACGGCGCTTCCTCGACACCGATCATCCCCTGGCCACACTGAGAGTTGATACGACGCCGATCATCCCCTGGCTATAGTGAGCATTGATACAACGGTGCTTCCTCGACGCCGATCATCCCCTGGCTACAGTGAGCATTGATACAACGGTGCTTCCTCGACGCCGATCATCCCCTGGCTACAGTGAGAGTTGGCACAACGCCACTTCCTCAATGCCAATCATCTCCTGGCTACACTGAGAGTTGATACAACGCCGATCATCATCTGGCTACAGTGAGCATTGATACAACGGCGCTTCCTCGACGCCGATCATCCCCTGGCTACACTGAGAGTTGATACGACGCAGATCATCCCCTGGCTACACTGAGAGTTGATACAACGCCGATCATCCCCTGGCTACAGTGAGCATTGATACAACGGTGCTTCCTCGACGCCGATCATCCCCTGGCTACAGTGAGAGTTGGCACAACGCCACTTCCTCAATGCCAATCATCTCCTGGCTACACTGAGAGTTGATACAACGCCGATCATCATCTGGCTACAGTGAGCATTGATACAACGGCGCTTCCTCGACGCCGATCATCCCCTGGCTACACTGAGAGTTGATACGACGCAGATCATCCCCTGGCTACAGTGAGAGTTGATAAAATGCCAATCATCCCCTGGCTACACAGAGAGTTGATACGACGCCGATCATCCCCTGGCTACAGTGAGCATTGATACAACGGCGCTTCCTCGACTCCGATCATCCCCTGGCTACACTGAGAGTTGATACGACGCCGATCATCCCCTGGCTACACTGAGAGTTGATACGACGCCGATCATCCCCTGGCTACAGTGAGCGTTGCCAGGGGATGGTCGGCGTCGAGGAAGCGAGTCCGACCGCGGGCCGAGAGACCACAGCCAAAGGAAGCGGGGATGGCCGCGTCCCTCTCTCACGCCCGCCCATCATCCGTCCGTCCATCTGTCCGTATCCTTGCCTGCCTGCTTCCGGCCTTTTTGTCAGATGTCTTAGTTAAAGGGAGAGGGAGAAACAAACAGTGATTGCAGTCAGATGTAATTAGGCTAAGGTACCTTTGTTTCAGTTCATGATTAGGTAACCATCCAAGTCCCAAAACGCACAATAAAAAAGCACAGCAATAAAAGTTAAATATGGGGTTACCAGATGATACTGAAAAAACTCTGGGCCATGTTTTGCATCCTATGACATGTACCAAATTTTGATGATCCTGATTTATTCACTTATCTTCTGGTTTCAGAAGTTTTGAGTCTCCCAAAACTCAGATTCCACATGAAAAAAACCTGATAACCAGTGTAAAGGGATACACCTAAACTTGTCTCTGTGCGGACATGGCCATCATTTTAACAGCCTCACAGACTTTGGACAGTCAAAACCTTGCAGACCTGTATTTTTTTGGGGACCCCTTGGTCTACTCTTGTGCTGCAAAGGAAAGTCACACAAATCAAATGGCACTATTAAGCAGCAGGAAATTACACAAATATTTATGTTTTGTTTCACTTAACTGTTTCTACGGTATCAAATAAAAATACTAATATGATAAGAAAAATAAATGCAATCATTTCAATTGTAAGCAGATTATGTAATAATTGTGACAAACTTATGAATCTCAACAGAATCAAATCAAGATGGTGATCCCCAGTGTGTTGTAGGACTCCCATGACGTCACGCTTCTATACTGAGACCCTGCATATAGGTTACCCCTCTCAGGGATGTCAACATACCTCTATAAGTTGTTTACATTCTGAAGCCAAGTAGTACTTGAGGTTGTTGACCCTGGAGTGACACTGCACGAAGCCTCCAGATGGTAGAAGCAACCTCCGCACTGCCACTTTAAACATGGAGATGCCTTGCTGTTACCGGGTAGAGTATCCTGTTAAAAACACGGCACAGCTCCACAGTGTTGAAGTGTTGGACAGTGGGGTTAATCCTCAGGTCCTGCAGTGGCAGCCTGAATCTTTCCCACCTCCCACCAATGGCCAGCTCAGTATCAGGTTGGTAACACTTGCTGGTCCGTAAATCATCCGCCTGAAGGTCAATAGTGACAGAGAGTGTTTACCGGGCGGTACAGTATTAAAGGATCAATAACAGATTGGATATTTTGGTATCAATGCATCAACCTTGACTTTGTCATTTTATTATAAGATTTGAAATATCTTCAAAATGCCAATAAAATTCTCTGAACTATGAGGCTTAGTTAAATTAAACTACTTAATCGTTGTTTATGCAACAGATTATTGGGGTTTACATGTTCAACTATAAAAATGAATAGAAATTCAGGGTGGTAGTTATAACAGAACCAGGAGGGGTTAAAATTATGTGATAAATCAAAAAGCTCAATAATAATCTATGAAAAAAATGTAAGATTTGAAATGTTACCACAAACAATTCTCGTCTTTTCTTTCTGACATTTATTTTACATTTCATCATTGATTATTTTGCACGACTTTAATCTTGTTTAATTTCAAAGACTAGTGACCACCTTCTCATTGTAACTCTCAGTTTTGAATTGTTTTTTTATCCCGGAAGTGCCAAAGTAGCTATATTTAACCAAGCAGAAATCTCCTGAAAGAAAGAAGTTTATGACACCCTACTGAGCTGATAAAAAACCACTTATTATCAGTGGCACCGAGCAGATTACATAGAAAGCACAAAAAAACTGTTCCACTGTTGATGAAGTACTTTCTCAGCTATTTGCATATTCTTGTTCAATATGCAGAAGAGATTAGATCATTCCCATTTTAATCTCTGTTCTCAGGCTCGATATAAGGTCATACAGATTCTGCTGCTGTAAATGAATGTTGCAAATTTTAGAGTTTGTATTTGTAAATCAAGTTTTGCCACCCCGTCAAAGTTTGTGAATGTGTAGAAAAGAATTTGCATGGTTGTAAAAGAATATTTGTAAAGAAAAATATGTAATCTCATGCAAACATCTGTTTACAAATGCAAATTGAAAACTTGCCACAAGACTCTGTCAGCTATTTGTTAAGGCGGATATATGCTTGCACGGCGTCTGCGTGCAGCTGGCTATGGTGTAGCTGACACTGGCGAGTTTGCTTTCGCACTCGCGTGTAGTGGGTGCGTGTCATTTTTGAGTCTGTTGCAGTTTCTCCTCCTAATCTGAAGGTGGCAGCAGGGGTGGTATCGGCCGGTAAACTCAACAGGTCCGAGTTATTTTGATGATAAACTTCAGTTCGGTAGGTATTTTCTGGTTTAAAACAATAATGGCATCCAGTATGGTTAAGTGTCTTTATGAATAAACAATTCGATTAGCCTCTCATTAACTTGATCCACTAGTTATTGTTTTTAGAAAAGGTGGTTACCACACAAATTCAGCCACAAGATCCAGATATCCGTCAAAACGTGATCCTAAACTGATCAATAACAAGGGGGTACTTTCGCGTCAACCGTCTGTGTAGTAGAGGTGCACGTCAGGTCTGGAAGAGGTGCACGTCGAGCCTCTGCGGAGCTACGCAGAGCCCACGGCGGTGACGCGGACGCCCACCATAATACCTGTTCATATTAAACATTTTCTCATTTATAGTATGCCTCTATTTCCCTCCCTCTCTCTCTTTATATATATATATATTTACACGTGATGTCAAAATAATCTTTGAAATTTCAGTGCCTTAGGTTGGCCAGCTGATTCAGTGGTCTGTGAGGATGAGAGAGCATGTTGATCTGAAGTTCATGTCACCCTCGCAGTGATTTCAGTCAGCTGCAGCATCCAGATACACACTGACTGTTATTTACATATATAAACAAGTAACTGTGAGGAAGGGGAATTGTAAAGGGAGTCGACCCGGCATGTGTTGACTATCCCCTTTTTTTATTTTAAGTTGTGTGAGGTGAGACTGCAGCAAGATGGTTGATAACAGCTGAACCTGTCAGGGCCAACAGCACAAACATAAGCCAGGAGGGTGGATATAAGGGAATGGCTAAGGGTGGTGCACATGCTTTGGCAATGAGGAACATCACGTAGACACAGCAGGGACACCCACCTTGGACTGAACAGCCAGACGAGGATCCATCTGAGAGGCTGTACAGGTGACAGTACCACAGACGTGCATTAAGATTTTCAATATTAGAGGATTGCTTCATCGAATGTAAAAGCAATTTCTTCTTTCTTATCAGTGATGAAGCTACTCCTCAGTGTTTTGCTAAAATTGTGGAGAAAGCAGCATGTAATTCTTAATCTTTAAAAGCTTGATATAATCTTCCAACTAGCTCGATTTAATCTGCAGCACCACAAATTTTACACAAAGATGCGTTTGTCCAGATCCAGGGATTAAGAACATGGAGTTCTCATTAACTTGATTCTAATGAGCCTCTTCAGATCACTGTCGAGTTCAGGTACAGGGCTGCAGATCCGAACGGTCGGCCAGGAACACGGCTTTGTGAAAGCTCCCACTGTTGCATCACACATTTCAGAATAACCTGATGTTCTCTGTAGCTTAAGAAGCTGCTCACATTGTGCATCAGGAGGGGCCCCCATTATGTGTGTGTGCAGGAATGTGCCTGCTAAATTGAAAAACATAATTTTTTTTCCATTCAAGAGTTTCAGGACTTCTATAGGAGCTCACAGTATTTTCCTGCGGGCACTGTATTGTTTCCACCTGTGTGCAGTTGTTGGCAGGTTCGCATGTCAGGCGGCTTCAGCTCTCAGTTTCCCTCCATACTGCACACCACTCCGCTCTCCCTCCCCCCGCCTTCATGGTTGTTTTGAGGTGTTGGAGCAGGAAGCATTTGTTGTGCTCAGGATGCCCCCTAAACGTTGCACTCCCACTCGCCTTGTAACTTTAACACTTCTTGTTCCGCTTGGCCGTGCACACAAACGGGACATGTTCACTTCCTCTTTGTAGTCACTTCCTTTGGGGTCGGCAGGCACGAGGTACCTTCTAAGTAAAAATCTTTTTTTTGCAAGATAAAACTGTACAATACTCTGTCTCAAGTCATTTAACATTGATTATTATATCAGGAAATGGACGAGCAATTCTTTAAAAAACTTTAAAAATCACATTTAAATAAACTTATTATATATGAGGCAAATACAGAGTTTGTAAATATCTAACAATATTTAGTCTGAGCAGCTTAATTCTTCAAAACAGTCTGAACCTCTTAAGGTCCATTTATGTACAACGCAGAAGGCGGATACGCAGACACAGAACTTTATTTCTTTACGGGAGATTGCTACACACAGCTAACTCATGCTGTCCATACACACTCTATTACCTGTACACTTCTTCTCTGGACTCTACACAGAACTTCCATGACAGCGCCACTAGCGGCTAACTGTATACTGCATCACATTGCTACAGATAAGACAGTTTCATCCGTCTTCTGCGTTGGTTACACGCGCAATTTGGTCCATATTCAGGGAGCTTAGCTATCCATCGCTTGATGCAGAAGACGGAGCAATACCACAGGAAATCGTGGGGGCAGTGCTGAGGAGAACAGCTGACATGCATCAGGAAGGGAAAAAAAAGCAGAAGAACGACGGTGGAGACAACAACTTTAGAAATTGTGCAAGCTTTTGAAGAAAGACTATATGCAAATGTTCAGGGTGTGTTGGACAGTTGAAAACACTGTTTAGTGACGACGGTGTCTGAAACTGACGTTGGTTCATGAGAGTGAACTCTGAACTCAGCACTGCCCCCTAGTGGAGGAACTGACTTAACAGCCACGGCAACACAAAAAAATGCATGGAAGTATGAGGACAGCGACACATTACGACATTTGAAACGGACGTTACTATTTACGACCGAATGGAGCATAAGTGGGCCTTTAGATAATCTTTCTTGTAATTTCTGTAAGTAGTCTTCAGGAATAGTTCTCCACACTTCCTGGAGGACATTCTAAAGCTTTTCTCTGGCTGTTGGCTGCTTTCTGTTCCATTCTCTGTCCAGATGATCCCAAACTGCTCTTATCCCTCCTTCAGACTTGTTGTCACTGATATTTAGTCCAGTTCTCGTGTTTTTTGGCCTTTCCTCCCTTCCTTAAGAATGGCTTTATAATAGCCACCCTTCCATGGGTGGAAAAGAAAGAGAGAAAGAGACAAGAGCAAGAGATAAGACAAGAGTCAAGATAAGACTGTCTTTTACTGGTAAGAGAGATCTCAGAGAACAGGTAGGATGAAGACGGATGCCGAATTAGCCGTCAATAGGGGGTGCATCACTGAGAAAATCTGCACAAGTTCTGTAAAGAGTCTCTAAACATTGTGAGGAGATAACTAACAAATCATTAAGTATGGACAGTAATCATAAATAGGCTGCCAATATTCTTTAAAATATTCTAAAAAGAAACAGGGGTGTTGAGTGTGACGTCTCGCAGCATTCATCTCTCAGCTGCAATGTTGCAGGTTTGATTCCCCCATCAGATGCCCAGTGTGATAAATTTGACATAAAACTTGACTGTGAGCATGTATCCGAGCAGCAGGTTTCCTCTCTGTTAAATGAGACTTCCGCTTTAATCATTGCTTTTACTTTTCCTCTTCCCCCCATCAGCACAAAAATAATGCAAAAAGGAGGTAATAGCATGACACATGTAACCAGTACCAGCACCAGTAAGCACGTGAGCGACTGTTCTGAATTACCAGAATATTTTAGGATTGTTATTATTTGGGAATTCCCTGTGTTTCGAAACTTTCCAACAGGAAGCAGGATTACTGGACGAGAAGAGGCATCACAGTCTGCAGATATGATTTAAGATGAAAGGAGGCTGATGATGAGTTGTCATGTTTTCATTCAACACAACAGGATCTGATAAACTCTCGTTCCAGTAAGTTAAATTGAAATAAAGAAAATAGATGAATGAGTGTTTGACTACAAATGGGCAGGAAGTGCGCTCCGCTCGCCTTTGACCGATTTATCTCCATCCCTTTTTTTAGACATGAGCAGAAAAGCGGCATAAACACTTCCGGGATGAGGTGAGAAGCAATACGAGGGGGGGGGACAGGATGTTGTTTGAGTTTCAGATCCTGTTTGTTTCCCTTTTCCCAATAAGCTGTGCTAATGCAGGTGCATAAACTTCTCCACCTCCAGCCACCCTCCTGCCCTCATCCTCATTCCAAATAAGTCCACCACTTCCTATATCTGCCTTGGATTGTCGTACGGACATCTTGGCAAGGTTGAGCTTTCTGCTGCCTGAGGAGATTCGGGAAGACGGGGAAGATGAGGGATTTTCGTGAGGACTTTTATGTCTTATGTAACACATTTATTAAGAGTGAAATAATCCATCTGTCAGTCAGGCTGCAGAGCCTGAGGCCTGAGCCGACTGCTGCATGTTCCAGAGGTGAAAGAAAGGGTCAAGTGAGACTTTGTGGAGGTAGATTCACTCTAAGAAGCTGTGTGCATGTCTGCAGGCTGATCAGGAAGGGATGTAATGGCTGCTTTTGGTTACACACATGCAAAAACCCTTCATCTGAAGTCCAGCACCGAACCCAAACCTTACAGTCTCTCTAAAAGAAAAAAACAAAAAAAAGAGTGTGTGTGGGTGAGGGAGGGGGGGGGGGGGGGGGGCTTTCCTTTTAAATCCTTCCCCAGTTTTTAAACACTTTTTAAAAGAGTTTCCCTGACATCATCAACTGTCGGTATGGGAAACCAGTCGCTTATATTCAAAACTTCAAGCAGGGCAACAGCAGAA
>JBAMHW010000024.1:2709959-2736447 GCA_037177495.1 Rhadinocentrus ornatus | reverse complement strand
TAAAATAAAATAAAATAAAATAAAATAAAATAAAATAAAATAAAATAAAATAAAATAAAATAAAATAAAATAAAATTTATTTTATTAAATTAAATCACTTATTTTCTTCCTCATGATCATTATCACCATCTTTATTTAAAACAGCCAATCTGTTTATCCCTTTTAAGCCTGACCCACTAAAATAATGGGGAGGATGTTTATAATCTGAATTCTTTATTTGATTGTATAATTGCATCCACCAGGGGGGCGGAAGTATCAGATTGTTAACAATTTTCCATAAAATGATGCAAAAGGTCTCAGAAACTGTATGTATCAAATATGATGCATTCGGCATTAAGGGGTTAATGATGACAAGGGCGAGCAAGCGACAAACACTTGATAATACTCTCCGATAGTTGGAAACTTGTGAATTTTTAACAACTCTTGACACTGTGCTGTCATGAGCTGACCTTTGTTACTGTCCTGCCAATGGACCTCTAATTAAACTGGATTTAGTTCAGGCCTTAAGTGAATGAGACTGGGTGATGAGTGGGTGTGATTGACAGGCTGTCTCACCATTGTGATTCCTAAACTCCAGATGTCAGACTTCACATTGTAGCCTTTCTGATTCGTCTCCGGGTTGATCCTCTCAGGCTGCAGAACACAAGGACACATGATAATGATCATGGCAGCAGTTGTCAAGGACAACCAAAATGCTCCCCATCCATACTAAAAACTGAATGTTCCCGGCTGCTAACCTGGTACTAAAAGTCAACCAGCCAATCAGCAGCTGAGTGGTTAAAATGTAATCAGCTCATTAGGTGTGTGGGAGATAATAACGAGAGACTGGAGTTATAAAAAAGGTTTTTAGTCTCAAAACTGATAGGTGTGCTGCAGCTCCAGTTAAAATCTAGTGGTTCGTATCCAGATAAATCATCAAGTATCCCAGCCTGGTATTATTAATTAACCTCTAAACACCTGCAGTCACAAAAATGTGATTATCCTGCCTCATTTAAATGTTATCAACCTGACTGGAAAGCATTTGCAAACATGATGCTTGTGGAATGACATCCAAACAAGTTCCTTAATTTCCCTCAAGCCTGTTTCAGACACTCATCTCATTTTAATGAAGTATCTGAATGTGCAGCCTGGACACCAGACAGGTGCAGGATGCGGTGGGTCTGTAATCTGCTGTCTAAATGGTTCTGCATCTTTTTCTCCCACAAACTTTTAAATGAACCAAGATATAAATCATCAGTGAGAAACCAGAAAAGGTGTATTTACAGCTGTTTCTCGGGGCTGTATAAGATAATGGAAACCTAACAGAGCAGTGCTTAATTGTCTGTGATAAAATATCTGATTGATGATTTAACCAAAGCACACAGACTTTGTCTTCATTTCTAACTTTTCTTACACTGAATAAAAACCTTTCTTCGGCTAAAAAGTTCCAATAAAAGAGAAGTATGGGATTAAAACCTCAATTTTTTCATATTTCTTTTTTCTTTGAAAAAGAAAGATTTATTGATTATTTGGAAAACTGTTTCTGGCCTGAATGTGACTTATTACTCCTTTAAAAACGACTCGTGATTTTAGTTAAGAAGAAGAAAAAAAACAGTGAACATGTGAGTGAGTGTTTTGGTCTCATCCTGCTTACCGCCATGTAGGGTTTGCAGCCAGCGTCCATTGTTTTAGCCACGGAGTCGACCAGATAGCCGCTGATGCCAAAGTCACACATCTTCACCTGGCCCTGAGTGTTGATCAGCACATTGGAGGGTTTCACATCTGGACAGATGAAGAAGGAAGCAGCAGTTTGATTCTGTGAATGTTTCTGTTTTTAGAACAGCTGGCTGTCCTGTCTGCAGCTCTGTGGTTGCAGCTCAGACCAGCTGCATAGCTGCTTTCTTCTCACTTGTAATGCTTTTATACAGCAGTGGTTGCAGAGGTTTTACACAAGAAAGGATCCTGGGTCAACCAGTGGTTTTAAAGTCTCAAAGAAACTGGTAAACACAGTCTGGGAAACAATGATACAAGTTAAACACCATCGGCAATAGAGTGACTGATAAAATAAAGAGAAAAGGTTAATAAATAACAACAATGCTATAAAACACTGTGGAAATGTTTAAGCATCATTTCTTTAAAGCCCTTTAAAGTGGTTTTGAACATCATTTGCAGGCTTTCTGAAGGTCCTGCAAAAGTTTTCTTTGGTCATTGGCTGCGTTTCACACATTTCTAGTCCAGTCTTTCTACCTGAACATTTTCAAAGATTTTTTTTTTTTTTGCTCTTGCTTTAGGCCACTACAAAACGTTTAAGCAAAAAAAAAAATTAAAAGGCTTCTGAGGGACGGCCTGGTGGGCCTTGGGTTTGGGCTCCTATCTCACTCTCTGTAGAAGGTGTAGTAGTTGTCGATGTTTCTGTTTTGATTGAACAACCGTAGCTTTCTACTCTGGTGAATCTTTATCTACTCCTTCTTCTTTCCCCTCTCCTTTTCATTTCTGTTCACTCTGTATCTTTTTTTGCTTGAGCTATTCCAAATAACACAAGAACCGGACTGATAATCAGTGGCAAAAGGTCTGATGGAGCCTGGACACAAACTTCTGCTTTTTGCCTTATATACTGTATTTCCATATATATGTGCAAACACTTAAAAAGGTGCTGCACCTATTTTCCTTCTTCTGTTTATATTTTGTATTATTCTGAGGAAATGAGGAGAGGCTCAAAACCTTTGATAGAACCGTACTACAGCTCTGCTCATACCTCCCATCGTATCGGACCACATCGTAGGTTTTCCCTCTGGACACACTGAAGGCAGTTGTTAACTGTCAACTTAAAGAACAGATCAACTCCTGAATCAGGTCCAACACAACGCCTTCCTTACTGCTACTGCTGCATCTTACATCATTTTACCCCCTACTCAGTCCCAGCCTGCAGCGTCCGACCCACCAGAAACAGATGTGAATGCTGTTCTTGTCCTTCAATAAGATCTGGATGGAGTTTAAAGGAAGGAAGACAGAGAAGCAGCTGCTCGCAGCTGAGTGGATATGAAAACCGTCTCTCAGTTTAATGGGTTTCCACTCAGGCTCTTACCTCTGTGTATGACTTGCAGATTGCTGTGCAGATGCTCCAGAGCTTTTACTATCTGTAATAACAGAGCCCATTAATAAGCAAATGAGAGTTACATAAGATATTACTGACAGGATGAAGAAAGCCTTCACAGGATGTCTTATGAAGCTTTATTAGTTGTGAGTGAACCCACTGAGACGGCGATCTTTCCCAGGATGTCCTCGGGGATGGTCAGGCCCTTCTCAATCACCTGCTTGTAGAACTTGTCGAGGGAGGTGTCCATCAACTCCATGCAGATCCAGACGTCGCCCTGGAAACAGACAGGAGAGATTAGGAGAGATCAGGACAGAACAGCAAAACAAGGCAGCCGGCTGGATTCCAAAACAGACGGGAAGTGAGAGATTTCCCAGAGTCACGGTGAGGAAATCCTGAACATCTACTCACTGCTGCAGGAAGTTTTCTGCATCCGAAAGGCTTCAGAGGTGTCTTTTTTTCTTAGGGACACACAGAGCTGGTTCTGGCTTTGATCACATTGATGGAAGTTATTAGCAGGATTTATCTACTTACAGAAACTCTTGTTTATTTGTGTTTTTATCTACAGTAAATGTAACCAAAGTTAAATACACTGAAGCACTTTTTACAGACGTTGAGCCCCAAAATAAACGAGCAAGATGACTGATTATGTTGACACGATGCCGATGGTGAAATCTGGTTTTGACTGATGAATAAGTAGCATCAAATACATGCCACAGCCTCTTTGCCACAGTAGACTGCAATCACATCATTTCTATTGATTCATCTTTGGGTTTTCAATTATCAAACTTCCCGTTTAAAGGACCACTAGGTTTTCCAGGTTCTTGCATCCTACTCCGGTCACCTTCAGACATTAAAAGGATGAAACAGCATCTTCTTCTTGTTTTATTGGCGGTAGGCATGCAGCAATTTGGTGCAATCCTGCCACCAACTGGTAAGGAGTGTGGACCAGAACGTCTGCTGTGACAGCTGACTTGTTAATCGTAGCCATCTTCTTAAAACAAGGCTTGAAACTATCAGTATCTTCATAAATATGGAGGATGAAGTGGTTTTGGTGAATTTCCACCTGTAGTCCCTGGACAGGTATTTGTTAAAACATTTAAAAAATATTAAAAACAGAATAAAAAGAGATACCACTACCTCTGCTTTCTTAGCTGATTTCAGCTAAGGTCACCGTTTTATGGAAATATATGGATGTCCAACTAACAAAAATTCAGAATGAGATAAACAACCACTTGGACATGTCCCTTTAAAGCTTTAAACCTGGAGGAAACACTGCACTCACAAATATTAAAATTAATAAAACTGACATGTTCATATCCAAATTCTACTCATCACCTGCACACCAGAAACTTAACAACCACTGCAGGTATTCTTCATGTTGGTGGAGTGGTATGGAGTTTGTAATGTCCTCCAGACTAATTTTAAAATGTCAATTTTATCTCAAATTTCCTTTAGGATCAACAAAGTATTTATCTGTCATTAATAGATTGTCCTATGATGGGCAGCATCACCATAAATAAAATGCTCAGAAATGACTCAGAACTTTTTACTGGAAAACTATGTAGCGATTCCAGCATCTTCAAAAGGAAAGATTCAAAACTTTTGTTTAATCTCCTGACTGAATTAAACATTTGATGCAGACAGGACAATGCTCTCCTCCCAGCCAGATGGGAGCCTGACTGTTAAAACACCATGCAGGATTTTTTATGACTTGGTGTGATTTGCACGGTCATCATTTATCTCGTATTCTATTGGCTGGAGGAGGTCTAACAGACAGCTTTCAGCAAACCAAGAGAGAGTGAAGAGCAAATGTTTTTAGAGCAGAGAATGTGTCTGAGTGTGAGGAAACGAGACCAAGTTTGAGTCTTGAAAGGAAGACCAATATATGTGAAAGCAAGAGGGGATTTTCTGAGAGTTTTGAGAGAGAGCAAGATGATATTTGAGAGTGAAAACCAGAAATCTTTCTCTCAAAGCAAAAATTATGCTCTTAATTAAAGATAGAAAAATACCCCTATAGAAAATGAAATTAAATTGCTGTTTTACTGGGACCTTAAAGACCCTGCAGTGGCCCACTGGTCTGAAAAAATCCTGATCTATGAACCAGTTCCTCTGGAAATTTGTACCAAAGATCAGCATAAAAAAACAGCTGATGTATTTTAGTGGTAGGACAAAAAAAGGCTTATTTTTAATTATATTTTCCAATGTTGAATTAACTTTAATTGCTGATTTTATTCATATTCAAAACTAACATTATTACCATATTTAAGGCTTTTTCATTTCTAATCTAATTAGATTTAGATTTGCTTTATGTATGTATGGGAGGTTGGTCTTTTTTTAGTGGTCCAACAAAATTAAAAATATCCATATTAGCATAAAAAAATACACTCATCATCAAACATAAAACAATATGAAATCAGTGTATTTTAAAAACAAAAATGTTTGGTTAACAATTTCCCAATATCTATAAAAATCTATTAATTATATTATCTGTAAAATGGATAAATATAAAAAACAAAGTACTCCTAGAGGATTATTATTAATTAATTCTATTATATCCTGTGTGATAAAAATTTTTGTTGGCTTGAAATTCAGTGACTGTTATTATTGTAATTTTTTTATTTAAATTATTTATTGTCAATTTAATATTAATTTACTGTTAATTTTTACTTTTTTGTCAATATGTTTATTTGGATTGCTTTTATTAAAATACATTTGCAGCTATTTTTATGTCAGCTTTGTCTTGTTTTTGTCACTATATTTGTTGTCAGCTTATAAGCCACCTGTGTAGCAGGTTAGGTAGAAAAAAATCATAGCAAAACTTTATCAAGCTCAACATGTTTGCAACATACTCTTCAGTTCAACTTTTAGGCCATTTTTCGTGCTGCATTGCATTGGGGTGTTAGCGTATGAGGCTACCTCTCTGAAAAGTGCTCCGTAGAAGGTGACTGTATAAAAACAGTCCACCGTCCTCATGGAGATGTCCAGGTCCATCAGCAGCCTCTTCTGCTCCTGAGTGTTCACTGTGGCCCGAATCCTCTGAGGAAGGACAAGATTCATAAATTATCATAATAATTTTAAAAGAAAAATCACAGCGTATGTGCAGCTTTGTAGAAGTGGATTTGCCACAGAGATAATGAACTATGTGGGAATTCATGTCTGTAGCACACCTGTAATGTAAATAATTAGGATTTTATGCCATTTTATTTCGATGTTAAGATGAGAGCATGCTGAGCTTACTAGGTTTGCCTAGCTGAATAGTTGGGACACGTGGTACACCATTCACCAGCAGCTCCACTGCTTAATTTTTCCCCAAAAATAGCCAATCCCACAAAAACAACAGTAGTCTACCGACTCTGTGGCAATCACAGGGGGGATATTGGTCCTACTGAATATGATGTGATCTGAGCAATCTGTTTATCCAGGGGTTCCATAACTTTTCCATGCCAAGGCCCCCGAAACAGCATTAGCTTCTGGCTGTGGACCCCCAAACCCACAGACAATGCTACAAAATCTGTAAAGAAACAAAAACTTTTAGAATTTATTTTCTTACTTTTATTCACTAATTGTTACATTTGTTTAGCATAAAAAAATTTAGCAAACATCTTTTTAGCACTGTATATTCCCACTTATTAATAAACTTTTTAACTAATTGTTGACAGATAAGAACAGAACAACAGAAATCACACCTCTCTCTTTTGTGTATGTGTGTGTGCACATGCAGGTGCGTGTGTCTGGGACAGAGATTACACAAGTGGAACAGTAGAGTCTCCAGACAGAAGACGCAATTCGTGCAATCATAGCCATTTTTCTGTGTGGCTGTAAAGCTGTACTAACGTATCCTGCATCTAATTTTAGGATTTTAGTCGGCCATGAGTTCTAAGGGTTTGTTTTGCAGCAGATTCCTCCACAGCAGGGCTGTTGGTCTGCTCCTTTGGTCAATTAATTTGTCAAAAACCTGTCCATTTGGTTTAGCTAGCTCTACGCTTTTTTTTTTGACGTTTTTTTCTTAGCTTCCCTCTAATTTTCAGAGGTCTCCCTAGCACCCCCTGGCAGCCCCCTTTGAAAACCACTTTGTTAAACAGCCTGCGCAGAAACCTGCGGGGTCCTGCTGGTCATCATTCCTCCACCAACCTTAACAGCCATGATTAGACCGCTGGGCACGTGCCTCATCTTGTCCACCACGCCGTACGCTCCTCTGCCGAGCTCACAGATCTGCTCCAGGTCGTCCGCCTTCACCTCACATTTCTGCTCAGGACACAGGAGGATAACATCAGAGGATGTTAACGCTTCAAAATACGTAGACAAGATTAATGATTTCTGCTTTAAATCTACAAATGCCACTCTCTCCATGATGAAAAGCTCCTGTTTTTATTTTTCTCTTTTATATTATTCAAGCAGGAAAATAAATTCTGCTTGATTTGTGACCAATTTGAGAAAGATCAGGTCCGTCTGCCAATGGAAAATTCCTCTTATTTGATGAGTTGAAATAAATATTTTTACTGCCTGAGGGTCATTAAAAAGCATTCCTTTCTCCCTACAATCAGAAGTGTTTGAGATGGCTGTAATGTTCACCAGGACCCTTTATTACACCAATCAGAGGATCAACAATAAATACACTGGGAGAAGCAAAGAAAGTCAACAGAAAGATGTCACTAAAAAGGCCTAAGCAATAAAAAAAAAATGAATAAATAACTAGAAAACAACTAAAGAAAGTGGAAGGAGCCAAAAATGAGCCAAAGAAATAAAATTACCTTTTCTCCAATTGTTACAAAAGCCTTTGAATCCAAATCTCTGGGAGGTCTGAAACATAGAAAAATATTTTATTACAGTTTTATTACATAAATAAAGTTGCTACTTTTCTTTTGACCTTGAAATACTTCCAGAGTTTTTAACTTTGTCACATGGTATGTTACCAGCAGATAGATGGAGACTATGGACCAATGGTGTTTTCCATATAGAATAAAAAAAAAACAAAATAGAAAATGTTCTTATAAACATAAATCGGACGGACGGACAGATGGTTTTCAAATGTGAATAATTAACTTCATGTTTTCCAGGGATAACTTTGTCCTCTTTAAAGTGAAGCTCAGAAAAACCAGCCTGCAGGCTCCCTCACTGTGCTGAAAACGTGCAAACAGATGTTCATCATTCATGTTTTTGTGACCAAGGATGAGCAGATGAGCCTGTTACATAGAAAGCTGAGCGAGCGTGAGCGAGCGCTTTGGAATGATGATATTTGCAGAAATACAGCTTCCTCCTCCTGTTTACTGCTGTTGAGTGGATTTTTATTTCACATATTCAGCAGCCTGGTGGGGTTTAAAGAAGATCAGGTATGTGGAAACCAGGATGTGAGGATCAATAAACGGCAGGATTTAGGAGTGCATGTTGAGATGAAAGTAAAGAGCCTTACACTGCGGCGGGTGCTGGCTGCTCAAACACCTCCTTGGAGAGCTTGAGCACCGGCTTCTTCTTACCTGAAAACAAACACAAACATCATTCAAGGCCTTTTATGGGATTTGGACTGTTTGAAAATGCTGTTGCAGTTTGGATGAAATAAAAATAGAGAAAAAAAATATCAGATATCTGCAAACCTGCTAAAGTTGTCTTTAGTATGTTTGAGGGTATTTTACTGCCGCAGTAAGAGGACTGCAACTGTAAAATACTCCTCTATGTCTCTAACATAGTTTTACAGTTCTTTACAGTTTTTTTAGTTTTGTTCAGACTTCTTCCTAAAGAGGTTTTATCTTTTTATGCGTGTGCTTATCCTGAAAAAAACATCGCCTCAATAACAGCCAATCCCAATATTCTAACAATGCGACAATAACAATATGCTGAACAACAATGCCGGCAGCAACAGTCACACCGAGGCTAGTTTAATGGAAGCATACCAAGAATTACTTACAAGGATACTTATCCATTGAGTCACATGATCTGGGACATGTTACAGGCAACTTTGAGGTTGATCTAGACTTAAAATCACAAAATGAATTCACAACCAGTCTGAAGACGTTGCACAAGGCCTTATAATCATCATAGCAGGAAGCTTGAGGGCACATTTTTAAGTGGCAGCTAGCTTAATAATCAATCTATACAGCACAACACAAACATCCTGATCCAGACTTCACTTCTTATATTTGGCTTCCAAGCAGCCAGACTGTCTGGTGGTCCTTTAAATTGGTCCTGAGCCACGGTTCTCCAGATTCTCTTTAGATATTTGCTTCTTTTTTGCTCATTTTCACTCCAATTATTGCATATTTTGCAGATTTCTTTGTTTTTTGTCTTTCTTTAAGCTATTTAAGACTGACCTAAGAATTCAAGAAGCCTGGAGAACTGCATTTGAAACATAAAGCATTAAAAAAAAAAATGGATCACGTATGGGGCTAAATATTTAAATGTTGAAATAGCATTAATATTTGGATTGCATATTTTGGAGTGGTGGACATCTGTACTGTTTCATAAATATGGATACATGTATATAGTAATAAACTTTTTTATGTTTAAATAATTATAGATTGATATATCAATGAGTATATAAAAAACAGAGTACTGTATTTTAAATAAGTACATTTATGTCTAGGTTGTGTATAAATATTCATTATAATGTATGAACAAGTTATATAAAAATAAGGCTAGATTAGCAATAGCTTCCTATTACTGCTTTTTTTTTTGCATAAACAGGTAAAAGAGATATTAGTTTAACTGACTAAATATGTTCTCATGTTTGTTTTTATAAACATTATGTTACATTTTGTTTCCTGGCAATATATAAAAAATAAGGGGTACTGCAAGATGTTTGCACAGTACTGAAAAAAATGTGTCAACATTTACTTTAAAATTTTAAGATAATTTGGAAAAACAACAATCATGATTTTCCTGTAAGCAATTGGTCATTGTCATTATTATCCATCTGCAACTTTTAATAATATAAATCTTGCACTGGTGATAAAACAAATCTCTACATTTATAAAATATAGAGGGGAATTTTTGCACAAAATGATCATGCAATAAATTTAAGAAAGAAAAATTCACACTTTGGATTAATCTTTTCAGCACCAGGTAAATCTCTAAATTAAAGGGTGGTAAAGCCTTCAATGTTTGCCAAAGCTAATGCAACAAAGATGGCGACAGCAAATACAACTAAGTTGGAAAAACAGGAAGGCATTCAGTAAAAGAAGGACGGTCTAAAAAAGAAAGTGATCGATGGTGAGGACATACTCAGAAAAAGCACACCATGTGCTGCCAGAGTCCACAATAGCATATTCATATTCAGCAAGCTTGTTTTGTCTAATAAAACACATTTAGTAGTCACTGGGATACACAAGAGAAAAGCAGCTTTATATTTAAGATGCTGGAACCACAAATTGACATATTTGGTTCAAAATGATTAATCCAATATCTGTTGTATAATTTTTGTTATTCTTTGTGCACCAGCTTGTCTGTGTGTAAACTAGTGTAATAGGTGAGTCTGGGTGAGGTATGAGCAACAGATAGTAGACTGATGAGACTAGAGGACGGTTTCACTGGCAGCGGAGCATACCACAAGATGAAAGCATACTTAACTTCTTAACATAGCTCAGGATGAAAGATCAGTTGATCATCCTGCTCAGCTTTCTACTCTGTTTTTCCCTTCAACCGCAGAGAAGCACACATTCTGCAGGCCTGATGATGGGAATTTTTCTATTCATTATGTTGGCATGCAACTACCAAAGAACCATCAGATATTTTCAAATTTTATATTTCCTGTGTATACAGGAAATATAGCAGCAACCAGATCTTAACTTCAACATCAGTACTCACGGTTGGATGCAGTAAGTGGATCCAGATCCTAACTTAATGTAATTGGTTGTGAGCAAGAAGAAAAAAAGGAGAACGAGGAGGAGGTCTGGCATCCCAGGTGTGCTCCCTTCATGTGGAGGTGCTGAACTGGCTGTTTATCGGCTGGACGCCTTGTTAATCATGAGTGATCTCATGTGAGCAGTTGCTTTGTCTACAGGTAGCATCTGGCTCAAACCTCTTCACACTGGCTCGCAGCACCTCAACCCGGTCAGAGTTTGGCTAGATTAAGGTCATACTGAACCCTTGCTAACTGCAGCTATACTGCCCTACAAAAACTTAATGCTCGATGCATGCTACAGATGTGGTCCAGACATGCAAACCAAAAACGCATTTATGTATATTTTGTTGACAGTTAACCAGTAAGCTTAAGACATAACTAAAATCACACAGAGAGGTCAATGAGGTGAATAAATAAATAGTTGATGTAAAAGAAAGGGCTAGTGTGATGGATAAGGCCATCTTAGGTTAAAGACAGGGGTAGTTTAAATCACAAAACAACTACAAAACAATAAAAAGACAGATAACCAAACTATTATTGACATAAAAATCACAAAAATCCAGAAACCTACTACACAGCTCAAGTTAAAGAAAGCGCTAACAGCACAGCTAAAACCATACAAAGACATATCTATTCAGCTAAAGCCATAAAAAGACAACTAAGTTCAGAGTTAAAGGTACAGAAACAGACACCTACACAGCTAAAGTCAAATAAAGAGCTAAAGCTTTTACAAGATCTTGAAGTTCTAAAAAGTGCTAGCAACAAAGTTAAAAAGATAGACTAAAATACAACTAAGTACAGAAGCAACAAAAAGGCAGAAACTTCACAGATAGTCAAGTAAATCAAACAGATCAAGTTCAAGAATACAGTAACAACACAGCTCGTCATAGAAACATCTAGAAACACAGCTAAACATACAAAGACAAGTAACAATAGCTGAGGCTAGCTAATATAAAGCAAAAAAAATAAGACCACACAGAGTCATAAAAGGGGCTTTATAAGAGAGTTAAAGTCGTAGAAAACCGCTAACTATTCAGTAAAGTCACAGAAAACTAGATTTGAGTACAAATAGTTGATTGTTTGACTGAGGTAGCCTTGTTGCTTAGGCTAATACTTGCCAATACCTGCTGTTTCCTATTAGCTTACTTATTTAGTCACATCAAAATCTTTCTCAGGCAGCACCTTCATTCATAATAGTTCTTCAAGGCTTAATTTAACCTCTTTCGGACTTCCTTAAATAAAGACGAATGCACTGCTGCATGACATAAAAGCCATCAGGCTATTAACAAAAATAGTCATTTGCAGATCTCAATGGTCCATGGTCCTTTTCCACCATGTTTGTGAGGCCCTGTTTGTTAGTGTTTTTTAGGGCCCTAGTTTTTGTTTCCATTAGTTTTGGTGTAACTGAACATGCAAGTAAGGTGCAGCAGCAACGCAGCCAGCCATGCCAGATCTGTAACTTGTTTTTTTAATCCTGTGAATGTTTTGAAATGCACGTGACACTCAAAGCAGCTGATGTCATCACGTGCTATTAAAAGTAAACAGAAGGTGCGTCTCTTTAGAAGACAAGAAGTGCCAAAGGAATAACTGGAATGTCTCACATTGTTGTCCTAAGAGAGGATACAAGTACAAGTAGCTGTGGATGGACCTGTCCTTCAAACAGCTTTCCTGAAGGCATATCATACACAAACACATGCACACTCTAATGCAGTGTGCTCTGGTTTATTCCAACACCAGCACAGGGTGTGACGTTGCTGTGCTATGCAGTCCTTCACTGGTGGCCTCTTGCTGCCTGCCTCCTGGTCTCCACTTTCCAAAGCAGCTTTGTTGCACTAAAATGTCAGTGTGAGCCCCTCCTACATGCATTTGCACAGACAACAATAGTAACTGGAAATGGGCAGTGTGCTTAAAGCTCACACTGGAAACCAGAAAACACAGAGAAACAACACCTGCATCAAGTCTGCACAATCATCTAAAAGCTGTTTTAGTACTTTTTTAATGTGCATCAACAAATAGTGTCAGTCTCGGTAGCCATGATTACTTTAGATAAATCCTTCCTGCCTGGTCAGATATTAAGACTTAAAAATAGGTTGAATGACTGTAAATAAACTTACAGTTAAATTCTTATCCTGTTCACTACTACAAATGGTCAGAGGAAACAATATGTAATGGCAGTTTTTGTTGCAGATTAATTTACACACGCATACGCACTCTCAGTTTACACACTTCCTGCTGATAAAGGAGTGCAAAACAAACAGAAAAAGCTGACAGGCCACGGACCATTAACTGCAAATGAATAGCTACTGTTTAATGTTGCTTTCTGAAAAAGATAGGATTTGTGGATTAATGCAAAAAAACTAACCTGGTTTGTATTTGTATTTCAGATCAGGAAACATTCAGTAAGAAAAGTTCTTCCCATTCAAGACTTCTAGACCATGTCTCAATGATGGGTATACTATTTAACAGTCTGAGGCTTACAATGCGAAGCAAATTAGTAAAATTCTTCACAGAATTAAGATGAAGTCTGGTTACTGCTTTAAAAGAGACAGGCAGGAACCTGTTTGCAATTCTTGCTATGCTAGCAGTTGGAGTAAGATGGACAGTGTTACAAGTTTGCTCAGCTCCCCTGGGAGTAAAAACAAAAATGCTTCCACTCCCCAACAAATTCATACAAATCTGATTTAAAAGGGTAAGTTGTTACATTCCCTGCAGCAGAAGTATTAACAAGTTCCACATTAAGAGAAAGGAAGGTCCATGCTGTTATTTACGTTTACCGGACCTGGAAGTTTCCCAGATGATTGACGTTAAACAATGTTTGAACAAAAGGCTCACTGTGTGATCACAATAAAGCGACGGCATCCTTTTCTCCTTTATCATGGGAGCTTACAGTGACTGACTGAGAAATATTTCAGCCTTACAGCTGCACTGAGATCATGAGACAAGAGACAGCATGTTCCTCACAGTAAGAGGATAGGTTCTTTCTCCAAAGCTCAGCATGCATGTGAACATGCACAACATATATCTACAAAGTAAAGCAACAACATAAGGCCTGCAAAGGCAGGTTTGTATGCAAAGTGTTGCCTGTACAACACATCTCAACAAACAACAATGCAGCCTTTGCAGGGCTGCAAGTGTCTGACGAGAAATGACAACAGTGAGCTGAGGTGTAGAAAAGAAACCGAGAGGAGGTGGTGGGGGTCTGAGGGGCTGGGTATTGTGTAATCCGTGTGGTGAAAAGGAATAAGCAGGAGCTCTGTTTTGTAGCATAATATTGGACAATGAAGGAATAAATGTTAATCATTAACTTGCAGTAACAGTCAGGAATTCACAATAGGTGAATTTTTGGCATCTCTATCGTCCTCATCAACACAATCCCTGTTATTTAAAAAAGTCTGCTGCAATTATACTGACGTGCATGCACATTGTATTTTAAAACATTACCTCCTATAGTATGCAAGTCTGAACAAACCACCATTAGCCACTGTGTTGGAAGTAGAAAAAACACATTAGCAACCTTTTAAATTGTCAATGTCAGCTTAATCAAAATATTAACCACAAAATTACCATGAACAAAATAGCGTTATCCACAACTTTAGACATGCAGCATCCGCTACATTGGCAGTTATATTGGGCTAAACAATATTTTCTTTTTTACTACTATATTTACTTTTTTATAGCAAGTTTATATAAGCCTACTATGTCAGGCTGCAGAAAATAAACTTAGCTGTAAAGTAAGACTTGAAGTAACTGTATTTACACAGGATAAAGTTAACTTCTATACTAGCCAAAACAACGTAACATCAGCAACTATGTCAACCTGACCAGGGCCCGTTTCAGAAAGCAGGCTCAACAAACTCTGAGTTTAATGCGCAACTCTGGGTTGACCAACTCTTGAGTTGTCAAACTCAGAGTTTTCGGTTTCAGAACAGGTGATACCATTGGTTCAACCAACTCTGAGTCAACTTACCCCGAGTCCAGCGCGTGCATGGGCTGATAAAAAACCCTCATCAATGGAACACAGATAACAAGATTCACCATGGCAACAGGTGAAAAAAAAAAGTCGCTCCTCCCATTTTGCTCCAGTCGAGTTAGAAATATTAATGAATGCATTTGCAGAATATGACCAAAAGCAATACAGTAGCGGCAGCACAAGAATGTGAGCTGGCATGACAGAAAATAGCTGACGATGCATGAGCAGTATTATTCTTTTCATCTCGAGTGTTCCACCTATTAAACATTTGTATCTCTGCTTCAATGTATCTTGGTATTAATATTCTCAAAAGATATTTATTAATTATGTGCTTGTAATGGTTTCTGCGCTGCAATCCTGCTAATATGTCCCTAATTGTAGGCAGATTGTTCTCGTTGACAGTCTGATCACATCCTACAGTGACAGTTACCTAAGGAAGAGTTGCTCTTTCTTCCTTTGCGTATCGCACTAATGTACAAGCATCACAGTCATCAAATGTCCTGTAAACCATAATGTCTGATCCTATTTACTGATGTTTCCCCATATATCTAAATGCTGTCACTAGATGTCACTTCAGTCACTATTCCTAATGTAAAATCAGCTAGTTGAGCATCTTTGTGACTGAAGCTGCAACCTGTGCCCTGAAAATCAATCCTTTTTTAAAAGTCATTTGTTTACCTCTTGTCATCCTGATGCAAAATCAGAATCAACTCAGCATCTTTACATGCCACAAAGCAGGATTGGATGTTAAGTGCATAATTTTACCATGCAGTCAACTTGTTGGAAGTATCTGCTTTTATTGTGCTTCATCACTCATTTATTCAGGTTTCTTTGATGCAGCACCTATGTGTGTGCATTTTTAAAATACAGGTGCAACCCAACAGGCACAAAACGTACTTGGCAGCAAATGAAGATGAAATATAAAAATGTTGTTCAAACAGTAAGATATAATGTCATTGTTGTTTTTCCTATTCTACCCAATTAAGCAGCATTCGGTAGCTACAATTAACATGTGATCTAGTTAATTGAAATTTCCTAATTAGAAAACGGTTTTCTTTAGGATTTTATTAAGCTTTATCAGTGCTGTTAACCAGTATTTATTATTGTCCACTTTGAAATAAACCCACATGTCTTTATACATAGTTTAGTGGATATGTTTGAAATGTTATTAAGAATATTGTTAAAAAAAAACAATAACGCTCAAAAAAAAAAACATGCAGGAATGATAAAACATCTAAGCGGGGTCTGATCCCCCTTTCCCGAAGTACACATCTGCGGAGTAATTGACAAACTCAGGGTTTGTTGGAGAAAACCCGCCAGCGAGCAGGTTAGCTTCACGGAGTCTGTTGTCGCAGTAACTGACTCAGAGTTACACTGAACTCGCTTTGTGAAACCAAAAACCCAGAGTTTCCCTTAACTCGGAGTCAACTAACTCAGAGTTTTCACTAAACCCGCTTTCTGAAGCGGGGCCCAGAAGGTATCCGTTACATCACACATTGGGGGGAGGCAGCGTGGCTCGGCAAGGTAGAGCGGTCGTCTTGTAACCCGAGAGTTGCCGGTTCGATCCTCAGTCAAGTCGAGTTCATGTCGAGGTGTCCTTGGGCAAGACATCGAACCCCTAATTGCTCCTGATGGATCGTGGTGAGCACCTTGCATGGCAGCTTCCGCCATCAGTGCGTGAATGTGTGTGTGACTGGGTGAAAGTGATGTATACTGTAAAGCGCTTTAGATAAAAGCGCTATATAAGTACAGACCATTTACATCATAGAGCTAACATTCTGATTAAAAGTGGTTTTCAAAATATTTATATTCAAATGTGTTTAACCTCCATTTTGTAATTTACCCCCAAAGCTGTATTTTTTGCACATAAAAGCTGCATTTTAATATAAAATAAACCCACTGAGTATTGCAGAAAGTAAGTCTTGAAAGTAGTTAAATACTTTAACACGTACATACTGTCTTTGAAAAGTCTTATATTTCTTAGTAATATAAAAAATATCCTGGTTCAGCCTTTCCTCAGATTATATTGCAGGACTCAAATATACAATTCTTTCCTTGTTCTTGTTCATTTTTGCTAAGCTCAGTATCAAACATGTAAATTGTGGTAGACAGCGTGGGTTAATTAAAAGCAGCAGTTCACATCATTCCAAATGATTTCCAGCACATGAGCTCAAATATGCGGTAAAATACCAGAAGGAGGCCACAGGAGACGCCTGTACTGAGACACTTTTTGTTCCCAGTGAAACCAACAAGAACAAGGAAGGTGATTAATTAGCTTTGCTGTAATGAGTGCAGCTATCTTTTTCTCCAGAAGTGTCAGAGAGAAGGGAAACAGCTGAGAGAGGCTATGCTTTCAGTTTATGCCACACCCGAAATGAGCATGCAAGCTGCCTCGTCATGCATGCACGTCATCTTGTTAGTTTGTCAAACACAGAAAATAAAGCTGACAGTAAGGTTTGCAGGGCAATCTCTGCTTTAGAAATAGAGGCAGAGTGCATGCAGAAAGTCTCAGAATGTGATGTCCGGCTGGCGAGATAATCAGCCCAGATGACGGAGGACACACAGTGCCAGCTGCTAACCCACACATGCACTCTGGCATGGAATTTAAACAATCCCAAGAGCTCCTCAATGGAATTCCAAAGAGCTAGAGGAAGATCAATCACAGAAGGAGGGATGCAACAAACCACAAAGAGTGACACAAGAAAGAGGACAGGAAAAGACAGAGGGGAGGGAGGGAGAAAAAGAGAGAAAGACTGGTAGCACCTTTGGCTATTTGACCCCCTCTGACCGCCCTGGCAGTTTGTGAGATACTCTACACTTCCAAAGATGGCAGCTCCGTAAGGTTACAGCTGTTGGATGCTCCTTTGGGAATCATGTCGTCATTGGCTTGCGCTACATTTCCTGTGTACTCGGATCAAGTTGAATGATACTAGCAGAAAGTGAGCACGGATGGTGCTGTCACTGACAGAATCCAGAACAAATACCTGAGACAGCAACTCCAAGTCCAGCAGGTTCCTCTGCTCCGCTTTATGTCATTCAGTCTGGCGGTTTGCAGAATGAAGCTGCCTTACAGTGGCCAGCAAAAACCAACACGGCTGACAGCAAAACTTACTAATCTCACAGTTGTCAATTTATAGCCTGACTTGCTTATATCTTTAAAAATCATACATGCCCTTGGTTCTAAAACGATCTCTGAAGGTGCTCGCTGGTATCTCCAAGAAATTAGTTCAGGAATTTTAATGTTTGCAAACTGAAAGTTAAGATGCAGCACATTCGAGCATTGTCCGTTCTGGTACGATTTGACCCATCCCAGATAGTAGACATGTTTGGGCCGAATCCGGGTTACTTTTAGCACTTATGGCTGTTACAACCCTGGCAAGGGTTGTGTGGGCCACATGTGGTCCAGATGTCAGTTGTTGGCCTGGACATAGATTAGGGCAAGTATTTTGTGGGCCAGAGGTGGTCCTTATACAGGAAGCCTTCCTTATGGCAATTTTCTTTTGGGCCACATGTGGTGGTCACTGGGTTGAGTTCGGTCAGTGCTGTAAGTGAAGGCCAATTTTGGGCCAAACAAAGATGCACATTTGGACCATATTCAAGCCAAAATATTTTGCTATCTGAGATTTGCCTGTATAAATATAAAAATAAAAATAGTGCAAGTTGAAAAAAGCTTTTATAAACAATGCTCAGCTAAGACTATGAATATTGCCGGTTTCCTGCAACTTCTTGCAACTGCTGTCCTGTGTGTGAGGAACTGGATACTTAGGGAGAGCAACTGTTTTTTAGGTTAAGTGACATTATCGTACTTAAATTGTGTCTCTAAATTCTCAATGTCATGGATGAATGGATTGATTTCCTTTGCTATCCTTTTTTATTTGGCATCACACTAAAGACATTCCTCTTTGTTCCCATTTCCATGGCCTTACTGGCAATAGTTATTCCCTTGCACATGATAATATGTAATAGGTATGATTGATTTGATCTGAAAGTACAAAACATGATAGCGAAACAATTCAGGGTTGGAAATTCTGAGATGGTAACATGTAAACAGCACAGAATCTATGTGACATGACCATAACGACAAGCTAAACATGTACGTAGCATTAATCATGTAAAATGCACAAACTCTTACCATGTACTCATCAGCATCTAAAACTATTTATTTATGGGTCTTGATACTGTGGTTAACCTGCTGCAATGCCTTCCTCTACCCCGCTCATCATTCTCGTAATGGGCTCGACACACTGGAGGCGACCAATGACAGCGACAGGCGTAATTCATCACCACACAGGTGAAACCCAACAGAAGGGATGCAACAAACAGCAGCAACGGCAGCAGCCTCGCGAATCACGCTTTCGGATCGCACTCTTGGATCGCTTCTCTTCGACATTGGAGGGAATTTTGACATTTTCAAAGCAGCCCGTGACAGACAAGGCATGAAGGATAAAGAGTCAGAAGATTTTGCTCGAAGTGACAGAAATCTTGCTGTTGGCACAAGGCTGATGGGCAAGACACACGGGGAGCGACCAACAACAGCGACAGGCGAAACTCATCGCCACCCAGTTGAAACCGAACACACTTGAAGCGACAAACAGCAGCGACGGCGGCAGTATCGCGCATTGCGCTTTGAGACCGCTTTTCTCCAAGAGATGTGATTGGTTATGATATCAAGGTATTTCTGACATTTTTAAAGCAGTCCGTGACAGACAATGCATGAAGGATGAAGAGTCAGAAGATTTTGCTCGCATCAAAATCTTGTTGTTGACAATACTGTACAAAGAAAGACAACAGGGTTCATTTGGTTTTACAAACATGGAAACAGTGTGGTGAAAATCATCATTTGATGGCAGACCTCAAGGCTGATCCAAATCAATTCAGAACCTACGTTTGGCCAAATTTACTGCGGCTGCTTTTTATTTACACCTCTATAATCTTTGCGTGAAGCATCATAGAGTACGGGAAAGTCGAACACAGCTAAAATGATCTGTTCCTCCTTGTTGGAAGTGTTTGCAGACAGTCTAGCCTTCTCTTAGCTCATTGATCAGTCGATGAAGCCCCTCGCTGATTGGTTGTAGTGCCACGCGACAGCAACGGAAACTGACTATTTTTATTTTCTTGGGTAGCGTTGCAATCCCTCGAGCGCAACATTTCACATGGACGAATGTCGCCTGTCGCTTGGCTGGAGGAGGGCAGCAGTTTTCGCCTCATTGCGCAAGTTCCATTAAAAATGTATGGAGAAGGAGCAACGTCGCCTCCCGTGTGTCCTGCCTATCATCCAGATAAATCCAGGCTCTACGTTCGGACAAATTCACCCTGGCAACATGGCTACCTTTTAAATTACATCTTTATAACCTTTGCATGAAACATGTATAATAACTATAATATAAAAATACATTAATGTGTAATAAGTGTTTGCACTTATTGCACTGCCTGCTCTCAGCTCATTGGTCAATGAAACCCTCGCTGGTTGGTTGTAGTACCATGCAACAGCGGCAAAAATTTAACATTTTTCAACTTTCTTTGAATACCCTGTGTGCACCAGTGCAAACTTTCACATGCATGAATGTTGGTTGTCACTTGGCTAGAGGAGGACAGCGATTTTTGCCTCATCACACATGTTCCATAGGAAATTAATGGAGAAGGAGTGACATCGCCTCCCGTGTGTGAAGCCCATTAGGGACAAATCAACAGAGTGTAGGAGGTCTTATACACCAAGCTGACCATTAGCTATCAGGCACATTTGGAATGTTGATCTGCATTTCTTGCATCCCAACATCATTTACATGGACACTTCAGTTGTTCAGATCTAGTCAGGTGTATTTACATGAGTGACAGATTTAAAGTGATCGTAACACGTTTGACATGCCTACCAGTTTGGAATAAAATGGGTTTTCATATTTATTTATTTTGAACATTTACCTGTCAAAATTAATACTCAACTCTTCCAGTTTCTAACAAAAACATATCCACCACAGTCCAGTGTATTGCTGCTGCAGTTTTTCCAAGTCTTCCCTGAAAGTAATTTTGTCTCGTAACCCCCACGTGGTTCAAGCATGCGCAAAGATAACATACATCACAGAAACGATAAGAATGAGTGTATGCAAGTTTTTTGTTTTGACAGCTGAAAGGTCTGGCTGTTGTGTTGTTCTGAATAAATTAGCTTTGCCAAGAGGAGCTTTATGGATATTATTGATTATTATGTATCAATATTCATTTAAAATACAATTGCCTATTGCTGAATTTACATATTAATACTGGACCTGAAATTAAATGTTGGGGCAAAAGAAAGGTGCGTGGTTATGCTTTTCCTGCTGATCCGATCGTGACCCGATCGTAAAAAGGTTTAAACCACCTCTCTCGATCGGATTGAAAACTCTTTCCAATCAAGGCCAATCGGATCAGCTGGCATGTTAACATGGCAAATTATTTTATCCTGACTGGATGCTCGATCGGATCAAAAGTGGCCCATTTTCAGGCAGCTACTGTCGCCTTCAGTAATATGTATACATAAATACATGTGAGGTTTGTAAAGCAGGCCTTGCATACCATGGAAGTATGTCCGCAATGCTCGAACATATAAAGAGGAGGCATGTCGGACTTACATAACCTCACGCAAGATTTCAAAGCTGGAAGTGAAATATGAGCCATTCAATACTTATGAGATACATAATCCGATTGGTCGACTAGTCGTTTTAATAGTCGGTGACTAATCAACTATCAGAATAGTCATTGGTTGCAGCCATAATAAGCACAGACTGAACTTACTGTCTGCTAGCTGGATATTGTCTAGGTTTTCTGTTTGTGTGCCAATTTGTAAAGTTTTTACAACAACTGTCATAGGAGACCCGGCAGAGGCCCTCTGATCAGGGTTGGTTCTTCACATTGATTTGGCACATAAGAGAAGTGTCTTAAAAGTCTCTTCAAACAGCTCTTAAATTTTTATAAGTTTTATATTTCAAGCCTGAAAAAAAAGAAAGCATTTCAACCGCTGGAATGTTGGTGACTATTATGATGATTTTCTTCTCAAATTCTACTGCATACTGCTATTTCACGAAGCCACCATTGAAGCAAGCATCTTCAAATATTTTCAGACTATTCTAAATTTAGCAATGCAGACAAAGGAAGTTGCAGGCCTAAATAAAAAGAAATGAAAGGGAAACATGCAGCAGTCACATAGAAAACATCAACGTCTGCAGTAAATCAGTTTGTTTGCAGCCATTATCTTGCACTGTATGGGTATGAGAAGGTGTAACGCCGTCGCCTCCCCCCTTCCCAACCCTGATTTTCACCTCAGCAGTGGAATCTGGAAACCTGCTGCCATTCGAAAACATTAGACCAGTGCACACACCAACAGGAAGACCAGTATTCTCTGCAAACCAAGGCCAGAACAAGAAGGAAATATTTCTTGTCTGAATGAGGTAGATCATCTTAACTAAGCAATGAACAACTCTAGAACAAATGAAGAAGCCAAAGCAGCCATCAGCACATGGAAACAGCAAATTTACATAACAAACAGAATGATTGCGCAAAGGGGCGTCAGCAAGACCAAAACCCAGCGCTCGAGAAGGAGTAGCACATAATAATGAATTTATAGATAAAAAGTTACTTCTTTATACACCAATTCCACAATTTTTACATTACAATTGTAAAAAACTCAACCTAAACATAACTTTTTTTAAAATGTTGCAATAACATTGTTAATAAGGTTTCAAGCCACAACAATCATATACCAACGTGATGGCTCATAAATCGGCACTTCTTTTAAAGTTAAATCTCATCTTGAAAATGATGCAGCGCTTACACTACAACACACTACAAAAACGCTGATGCAGGTTTAAAATGGAAGTAGACATTTTCAGCCTGTTATGTGTTACAAATTGAATTAAATTGCATTGAATTAAATTGCATAATTAAAAAAGCTAAATCAGACTTGTCAGTTTTTCATCTAATAAAACACAACACATCGTCAGAATGAGACACAGAAATATTAAAATTTATTTATTCCCACACTTCTGTGTCCACGCCTTCTGTGTGTGGTTAAGTGGAGACCTATATATGTGTCCTCAGGTAATCACTGTTCTTCTGTAGCAACACAGCTGCTGCTGCTGTCGGCTACCAGGTTTATAAATTGATTGACTAATGCTAAACTACAAAATCTGTAACTGTAACATAGTTACTGTTGCATTTATGAGTGAACAGGATTTTCAGCACAGCTCTTTGACTGAATCTGTTGCAGAATTTAATAACCTTCAAAAGGGTTTATAATTTTGGTCCAACACTTCCCTTAAAATGTACGCTAGAGTACAAGGCAGCATATTAAAAAAATCACTGTTAGGCCCTGCAAACACATTTCAGAAAGAGAAAAGCACACATTTTCACCCTGGAGTTGGGGCCAACAACCGTTTTAGCATCTTTAGCTTAATATAAAAGTTAGTCTTTGATTAACAACTCTTCAGCTTTACATAACATGCTGCTTCCTCACAGCTGCAACCGAGCTGATTGTTTGTCATAAAGCTTCAATGGGAGCACCATTTTGTTATCTCCAAAAAACTTAAAGCCAAATCTTAGCTGAGAGAATAATCTGTGAGTGAATAATCAGCGGCTTTCTGCAACATCAGTAGGTGACAACAGAAACCCACTTCTGCTCTCAGGAAAGCCCCGACCCCAACCATTCATGTACAAAACAAATAAAAGTGTGTGCATTATTCATCACAAGTTGAGCTTTGCTACAACTAGACAGTTCCTCTGTGTAGGTGGGTGGACATTTAACTGTTATACACAGATAAACAGATTCTGGCCATCCAGGGCTCTCTCACTCTCCTACCTGTTCACCTCCAATGCAGCTGGGAGTGTGTGTTTTGTGTGTGCATGTTGTGCAATAAACCAGCCTCACTTTGGACTTCTGAGAAAAACGATGAGGGGAAGAAAAAACAAAAAAGAAAAAAAACCTGAGCTGCTTCCACTGCAGTTGATTTCACCCCCCATGCAAGCTGGAAACCCCCCAGCTGCAGGGGTTTGAGTAGTTGTTGCAGGGTGGCAGAGTAGGGGACAAAGTGTGACGTACATGCAGGGGGGAAAAAAGTTACACATCAGTGGACACCCAGGGGTTTGACACATATCCAGTTTCCTGGACAGAAGCAGCAACTGACAGTATTTTAAAAGCCCAAAGAATCCCCTGTTCCTGAACTCACCACCACCTCCTTAAAGCTCACAACTAAGTCTATTCTTAGAATTTCATTCTGTCTCCCACAAGCAGAGACAGATCCGAACACACAAACTTGAACACTGACAACTGCAGGTTGTCACGTCATGTTCTCCTCCTGTACAGACGCATGCATACTTGTGGCCCTGCACGCGACGTGGTTTTCAAGATTTACCTTGAGCAACGTGCACGGGCCACAACTCGAGCAGAGTTTATTATAAAGAGTTGCAGTGTCCTTGTTTATCTCGTGACTGTTAAAGACGCCTTGTGCCCAACATCCCTGTGCGCTGCTAATAGCGTCAATGTGAGTGAGTACGCACAGCATCGTCTTACCAGGAACTGTGCAAAGGGGAAGATCTCAAACAGGAAATGCAACTGACCCTTTTAAGCCTTCGAACTTACAATGCACCGGCCGTGCTCGAGCTGCAGCGGTGCATATTGCAAACCGTGCAGCAGTGATTGCATATCGCTAGTTTTGCAGAGATCGGCTTCATGTTCTTACCTCCCTTTGGCTGAGACATTTCCCCTTTGCTTTGATGAGGGGGAGGGGAAGCACAAAAGACTTTGCCTTCTTTCTCACTCCCTCCCTCCATCGCCCTCGTACTGGAGCTTCAGCGGCTTGCTTTGCAACAAAGATGCAAAATACAAGCCTCGATCTTCATGCACTTGGAGCCTTTTTGCGTCCGAAGCGTGCGTGTCCGTGTACAGGGCGTTGGTAGGAATGCACAACCCCCGCAAGCGTCAGCAAAACAGGTAATTTTGCAATTGCACTGCAAAGAATTCTCCGCAGCACTTACATGATGGGCCAAGGCTGGCAGCTGAAAGCTCCTAACTTGGATCAGTGTGAGCCCCTGCGAGAAAACGTTCTTCCTGCTTGGAGCGCAAGGGATTGTGGGAAATGAAGTTCCGGGGCGGTTGAACGGCGAAAAACTGTGACATTTTATTTGATTTATTTTTTTAATTTGAACAACTTACTTTTAAAAAAAGAAATCATGTAAATTTTCATCAGATGTAGTTAATTGTGATAGAAAAACAGCAGTAAAGGCATAAATGTCACAATATTAGATAAATAAATGCTTTTGTAAATAAACGGATATGGTTGTGAAATTGATAAATAATAATCTTGAAACTAATCCTGACTCAAATGCAAATTATTTTGTTGTCTATCTTAACATCTCATGTAAAAGTGATGCAGTGTATAAAGCCATAAAACAGCATTTGCTTGAACCGTTTTGATTTTTTTTAAAGTTTAAAGCCAGAACGTCATTCAGTCCCTCCAGAAATTTGCAATTTTGCAGTCACAACAATCAACACAGATTGTTGCACATCCCTGAAACTTTGTCCAATCATCACGACCTTAAGTCTTTACAGCTGTATTTATCAGATTTGATACATACAATTTCTGAGCCATTTTACATCATTTTATGGTAAAAACTTTGCTCAAAATCTTGTTGAACCCATCTGATACTTGTATTCTGTCCCCTGGTGGATACGATAATAATACAATAATGTGCTACAATAATTTTGACATTTCACACAATAAACAGTAAGTATACAAAAAGTATTTGCGTTAACTATTTTCTTACATTTTGTTAAAGGGCCAAATAAAAACTTTAGATACAAAAATAAATAAATAAATAAAACAAAAGAAAATTTTCCTTATTTTTATTGGGATGGATTTTAAATGGTTAAAGCGACACAACATTTTCTGTCCAGCTCTGTATACATGTTTTACTTTTTGTATCAATCAAACCAGTAAATCAGTGAAGTAGATCAGGGATTACCAACTCCAGACATCTTGAGCTAGTATCCTGCAGGTTTTCACTGTGTCCCTGCTGCAACAAACCTGGTTAAAATGAAATAGTTTACCAACAGCTTGTTGTCAAGCCACTTAACAACCCATTATTTGATTTAAGTGTCCTGTAGCATGGACATGTTTAAAACCTGCAGGACACTGGCTCAAGAGGTCCGGAGTTGGTGAGCTATCAGTGAAGCCTGCATGTTTCCTTCAGAAGATTCACTTTTTCCTTTTTCTTTTAACAAAGAATGACAAAAATGTGAGTTAATGTCATGTTGCTACTTTCAAAGATAAATTTCTATGCTTCCAGCGTAAATAGAGGCTGTAGAATGAGTCTGTCAAGCACATACGGGAAAAATGTTATTTTATACCACTAATAAACTAAAATTGACAAAACTTCATACATACAGTTTGCTTCCCAAACATGCATCCAAAAAGACAAACGCATGTACAGTGGTTCCTCGTTTATTGTGGGGGTTACGTTCTGAAAACACCCCACAATAAATGAAATCCGCGAAATGACGACCTTGTTGGAAAATGGACTTGTACTTATATAGCGCTTTTCCAGTCAGCTTGACCGCTCAAAGCGCTTTACACTACTTGTCACA